>JARHVA010005022.1:502500-687500 GCA_037957365.1 Torreya grandis
CATAATTCTCATAGAAGTATAGATCTAGATCTTTCAATCTAGACAACTTATATTTTAAGATCTGCATGCCCTTAAGGCTCATATGACTAAGCTTATATTGCCACATAGTCTCATCTCCATCTATAGCAATTAAATAAATAGAATCAACACTATTATTCAAATATAAAGTACCAACTTTATTACCTCTCAAAATCATAATATCACCTTTGGTAACTTTCCAAGAATCTATAGTAAATAATACTAAACACCCCTCACTACCCAATTACCCCACTAAAACCAAATTTTGTCTCAACATAGGCACATGTCTAACATCCTTAAGGATCCATGTGTCCCCACTCTTCATTTTAACCTAAACACAACCCTTCCCTACTATCTTACATGTTTCATCATCACCAAGATAAACAAGTCCTAGATTCTCTTGAACATAATCAGTAAAATAATGCTTATGTGGGGTGGCATGAAAAGAATCCCTTGAATCTAAGACCCAAGACTCAAAAAACCATCCATAAAAAGAATTAAGGCATCCTAAAATGATTTACCTAATGTTAAATTTAACTCATTAATTTCATCCTTGTTGGCATTCTTATCCCAAAGTGACCAACAATCCTTCTTTGAGTGTCCACTTTTCCCATAATGCTAGCATATCATCTTAGATCTAGATCTAGACTTAGATCTACCTTTTGACTTTCCTCAATTGCCTTTTCTCTTCTCATTTTACCTCCCTCTAGTATTAATAAATAAAGCATTACTTGAAGATGATTCACCAGTGTTTTTCCTTTACATCTCCTCACTAAGGATCACACCTATAACATCTCAAAATTCAAGCTTCGCTTGGTAGGGATTGCATTACTCACACCCATAACCAAACTATCCTAACTATTAGGCAAAGAAAATAATATTATCAAATATCTAACATCATCATCAAACTTAATTCCAACTAAAGTGATCATACTTAAAACTATATTAAAATCATTTAGATGATTACCTATTGAACCATTCTCAAACATTTTCATGTTAAACAATCTTTTGATAAGAAAATTTTTGTTAGAAGTTGAAGGTTTCTCATACAAATTTCCAAGTTTATCCATGAGATATTTTGTGGTTTTATCATAAAAAATATTAAATGCAATAGAGGATGCAATACATAACTTAATGGCTCTTAATGCCTTCATATCAAGTAATGACCACTTTACATCACTCATACTTACGAGTTGTTCTACTTTCCCCTCCAAGGGGAGATGTAGCTCCTTCTGATATAGTTAATCCTCCATCTACATTTTTCACAAACCAAAATGCTTACCATCAAAATTCTCCACTCTAAATCTAATCTCTTCTCCCATAGATCCCATCAAGCTAATAACCTTCATATGGTTTACCACTTTAGCAAAACATACAACCAATGGCTCTGATACCCATCGTTAGGAACACAAACACTTAAATATAGATATACTATTACCATAAACCAAATCTAAATCTATGCAATAGCATGCATCATGGAAACATTCCTTAATGCACCATTAATATAAAAGCATAAATGAGAGATAGATAAAAACATAGATAATATAGATCTAATGTGGTTCAGCTAAGGTGGGCTACATCCACCAATGAAATTTCTTAAATAAATCAGTAACCTAAAACAAGATTACAATGAACTCTCATAGAGATAGAGAAAATATCCTATATAAAGTGATGCAAAAAAAATACACTTTCACTTGCACCTACACAATGTTGTATCTCATAAGTTGTTAAACCACACCCTATAATGAATACCTAAAATTTGAAAAACATGTACACTTTGACTCTAATCCTCAAAACCACACCCTAAAAATAAACCATCAACCTCTAAAAGCCACACCACACCCTATGTTTATAAAATATGAAGGAAAATCCATGAAAGGAAGAGAAAATGCATCATGCTTATCCAAGATAAGCATCATCCACTCAAGATAACTCAATTCCACCTCATCAATATCATTTAAATTATGTCCCATGAAGAAACATGCCATACTAAGGGTCTCAACCTTTCAAGGGCACATTTTCCAACAACATGTGATCAAAACTATCTCCTTGTAATAAGTAAGGCATTAAATTTTCCAACAACATGTGATCAAAACTATCTCCTTGTAATAAGGAAGGCATTACATTTTCCAAGAAATAACTAGGTCCCTCAAAACAAGGAAGTCACATGGAAAATAGGAAACTAATAACCAAATCCATAGAACATGAAAACATATAAATTAGAAATATACTAAGAATATTCCCCTCATATGTGGAAAAAGGTTCCACAAAAGGTGGAGTAGAGAAAACTATGCTCCCCACATCCTTGGAGCTCTCTAGGCCCAAAAAATAATTCCCTATGGTCATGTGATAACCCCAAAGGACTCCAAAATCAACATTTATCTCTTCCCTTTCCCCTATATAACCAATTTGTTTTCCTTTAGAGAGGAATTTCAAATTTGTAATTTTTTTGAGAAATTGCTCTCTCTCAGACTCTAGAAGCAAACTCTTTAATTTTTTGATTTTGACTCTTTCTCAAGTTTAGAAGAGTAGAAACTCTCTTTGGATAAGGAAAATCATTATCAAAATATGTACGAAACCTCTTTAATAAATAAATATTTTCCTTTCCTCTCTTACCTCTTTGAATTGTGTCTAGTAAAGTATGTGTACTATCACATTGTGAAGGAGAATCTTCCATGCTTTTTGGTCCTTCTTTCTTGTTCATTTCTAAGTGTCTTAAATATAGTTGCAAGTATAAGTTATTTTTATTCCTATCATTAATTTAATCTTTTAGTGAGTCTTATAACTCATATTTGTCTTTAATTATGATTTATAAACCTAATTTATGAAATACTAATGCAACTAGTTGGTTTTGTGGGATTGTGTGAATCAGTATTATCTTAGGCTTCTTTAGTGTTTACTCCATGCATATGAGAACCTCGTTTAAAATTGGTGAATCACCCTATTAAATTTATTAGGATCTTGTATCTCTTTCTAAACCTTTTCCCATGAAGCATTAGGCTTATATTTAATTTTAGGTGAACATAAAAGAGGAACTGACCTACTTTGGAGGTTCATTCTCGCTATAGGTAACCCACAACCTAAGATTTTCTCCATTTTATAGCTTAGGTATAGGAATCCAAAAAAACTTATCCTAATTGTGTGATTTTAATTTTTTAATAGTTTCTATCATTCCTAGTGGGACTTCACAAATATGTTGAAGAAGATTGATCAAGTTTGATGTTGGTTTGGTTAATTTATAATGGTGATATCTACACGTAATAGCATCTAGTGAATCTGAGGTAAAAATATTTCAACAAATCAAAATGGTAAAAAAACAATATCCACATCTCATGCCAAAGGTGATAATAAGTTTAACTTCTAAAGGTACTCCTAAATTTATTGAGCTCCCTTTAAATTTAGCTAAAAGGTTAAGGTTTCCTAATACTCTACAATATGTAGGAAATCCTTTTCCTAGGCTAGTTACAAGGACTACCTTACAAAAATACCCTTGTTCCCCCATTTTTATAATATGATTCCTTAAATATATTTCAAATTTGTGGGGTTTAATGTAAAAATTCCATTGAACCTATCGATATTGTTAGTTGCAACCCTTAAAAGTGATCCATATTTTATAGGAGACCAAGATACAACTCATAATGAACACCTCATGGTCATAGCTAATTTCCATCATATCCATAATTTCATAGTTAAAAATATATACATCATATTTCTATCCATCTATTTTAAAGGTAAATCTTTAGACTAGTATAGAGGCTTTGCCCCAAACTCATGTCACGTAGGTTAGTGAATAGTGAAGTTGAAGGTTGAAACTTTAGAACTTAGTTTGGATATTTAAAGGAAATATAGGTGTTTTTTAATTCTAGGACCCTCATTGGAATATATAAAACATACCAAAAATCCCTAAAAATCATCATAAGTACCTACAATAGGGGTAGAACATGATTGTCACAGTCAACAGGGTTATCCTTGTTGAGGGCCTAAAACATGGAGTTGATGCTATATTGAGGGTTACCATGAGAAAAAAAAGTATAGGAAAGGTTATATGACACAATAAAATTAATAGGAGGTCCAAATCCATAATTCAAGGCTCAGTGATTACCTATAGGTAGAGATTTTAGTTTCTTAGACCTTATCAAATAGTGAGCCTAGTCTTCAAAATGAAAGATAAAATAGTACAAAGAAGTGAAGTTTAAACTTGGTAATATGATAAATTATCATTAAAATATTATTCTTAACATAAAATAGGTTGTATCTTTTCCTTAAATCCCTTAACACCACCATAATCACCTAAAACTAACACCATAAATAGAGATTCCTCAACAAGCAGTCAGTGGCCTAGTTAATGGTTTACAAAAGGTAAGGAAGTGTTTGAGGAGCCAATGAAATATAATATGTTATGAATAGGTTATAAAATGAATTAATTATCCATACATGTCTTAATAAATATTAAACCAATCCATAAATCCCTAAATTCATAATTCAAGGCTCAATGATTACCTACAGGTAGAGATTTTAGTTTCTTAGACCTTATCAAATAGTGAGCCTAGTCTTCAAAATGAAAGATAGAATAGTACAAAGAAGTGAAGTTTAAACTTGGTAATATGATAAATTATCATTAAAATATTATTCTTAACATAAAATAGGTTGTATATTTTCCTTAAATCCCTAAACACCACCATAATCGCCTAAAGCTAACACCCTAAATAGAGATTCCTCAACAAGCAGTCAGTGGCCTAGTTAATGGTTTACAAAAGGTAAGGAAGTGTTTGAGGAGCCAATGAAATATAATATGTTATGAATAGGTTATAAAATGAATTAATTATCCATACATGTCATAATAAATATCAAACCAATCCATAAAGACAACAATTGGGTTTGAAATATTAAAATAAATTATTATAACCCAACACATGGGTAAATAATTATTGAGAATAAAGGATAACACATAGTATTACATATATAGGTAGGCTCTATCATATAATCCATGTTATTCTTAGATAAAAAAAATTAATTGGGTCTTCAACATGTTTTTAGGATGATATTGGATATAAAATTTTATTCAATACCATATACAGTGCACCGATGTCTTAAGTATATACAATGAAACAAGGTATTCAGATTTCCAAGTGTATGGTATCAATATCATCTATAGCTAGTGATATCTCTTCTTCCACCCACACCATCATCATGATGAATTGATACACAAGTTTAGGAACATTATATATATACACATTTATTTAGGATCATTATACAAAGTCAGTTTTCACAGATATACATGATCTATCTGTATAACCAGCTCAAAAGAACATATTTATACCCATTACCTAGCCACTTATTTTCCATATATATCATCAGAGTGACTAAGAGAACATATAGGCCACCATATCCTACAACACATACTCCATTAAAACCATGGACATCAAAATGTATTACAAAACAAACGTAGGAAATGATAAACTATTTAAATATTATTGTGACTTAATAATATAATGTAATAAACACTAAACTATTTGAAATTGATTATTGAAAAATATAGAATATATATAATATGAATGTAAAATATAGTAAAATACATATATTTAAATCAGCTATAAATAGTAAATTTTAATTAAATATACAAAACTCGACCATATTTGACTTGTGCTAATTATATAGGCATATTATTGATGTATAATTGATTAGGAGGGTCTCTAAATTATATCACACCTAAAAATAGAATTTTTTAATGCACTAATATAGTTCCCACTATGATAGTTAGGGGAACATTGTGAACTTGTCTCTTTGATTTTATCTATTTCTATGTTGATTGTGTGGAATATTTTCATACTTGGGTACATGTTTCTATCAAATGTAATATGATGATTGTTTCCAAGTGTTGAGTTATCATGCGAAGGTACCTAGAAATGTTGAAACCCTAGTTCCTACACATAGAATAAATAGAAAACATATTTAAAGGGGGAATCAATAAATGAAAATAGTTTATCTATCATAAAAAACCTCTTTTAATTTGTGTGTTTCTTAAATATCTATAAACATTCTCAAGTTGATGTATTTTTCCTCTTGGAATGAGCGTGTGAAATTGGATACTTACATATATGGATGTAGCTAGTAAATTAACTTGAATTATTGAAAATTAATTACATTTAAATAAAATAGAATGTATTAATAATTGGTCTATTACTATTTTAATTAATATTAACTTGATTTATAAATAATATGGCTTTTTTTCTCAATGTGTAATAACTTGTATATATAACTTTTACCAAATTTCTAGGTGATGCCTTTAATGGCCTTCGTGTGATCATATAGAGATAATTTAGAAAGGTATACACTAAATCAATTTTATAAAATAATGGTAGGTATAACATGAAGTGTATCTAATTTAAAAAGTAATTGTTAGAGTGTAAGAGACAAGGCCACATTAGTGGATAAGACCACATTGCGGTCATATCCAACCTAGTGTAAGCTTGTCCTAGAAGGCCAAAGACTATTGGAACCTAGATGAAAATAATTAATAATTAGAGTATAAATGTATAAATAGTCTTTTTAATAAATGAAACATAGTATAATAGTGAAGGATATCATAGATATTTCAAGTTAATAGAAAGGTGAATAGGTGAGGTGAGGTAAGGATATCAAGATTAAACATTGTCCATCACTGAATGATTAAATTTGAGTGTTTACATTACCCCCACACCCCCTCCCCCCACCAATATCATAGTCATGTAATGGAATGATGTCACTAGATTATATGATATGTGAACCTAAGTGTGTATATATACTTTTTATTTTGATATGAAGCTTGATTTTGTAATGTGTTAGAATGTAAAATGTGTAACTGTGCCACTAAAAGTAGTTAATATCAATATTTTCAAATTTTAAAATATGAAACTCAAAATTTAAAATTTTAAAATAGATAAATTAAGGAATACACTTGAAATATTATGAAATAAAATCTCCATGTAGTTTTAAAGTTGACATAGAGTGATTTAAGCCTTGTTTTTTTCCTATAAAGGGAGAGTGAAGTTTTTTAAAAGTAATAACAGGATGAGTGGTAGGTCATTATGTGTCACTATGTCATAACAATACCTAATTGTAGATTTTAAACCTATGGTTATATTCAGAATGATCAAGTGATAATGAATGGATATTTTGAATTAGATATGAGTATTATTTCACTTATAAATATCACTCTAAGGAAGAGAAAATTCCTACTCATCAAATGTCACTAGACTTTAACAACAAAATGAAAAAAAGGTGGAACCATGTATGATGTTTACAAAAGTGAATCCATAGGCATTAAGTGTCACTATACTTTAATGTGTATGTAAACACTAAATATGAATTATATTACACCTTGGTCATGTATACTTTTCAAGTAATTCTCATGGTTGTGCCCTTTAATTCCTAAGACCTTCTTATTACCAAAAAGATCGCATTGGCTATATATTATGCCTATTTATTATATTTTTAATTGAAAATATGTTATTATAATGATGAGTCATTATATAATACTCAAAATTATATAAAATTGATTATTATTTTTCTTTATAAGTTTTGAAAATGTACTTATCTCCATCTTCATAAAAACGTATGTACTAGCTAGATGCCTACGTTGATATTAATGTCATGTGCCAAACTAAATGTCCAGTGCCCTAGTGACATAAAAATTACAAATGAAATATATCCTTATAGTTATTTTATGTGATTTTTTGTAAGACATTTCCAAAATAATTTTTTATATATAAAATATCAACCCTCATTCATTTATCACCTACATAAAACCTAAAAAATCACAAGGCAAATTACCAAAGGTACTTATTCAAACATTGAAATGATCAAAGCTTCCCTTTTGAATTTTATTTCAATATAATTGATAGGTAAAAACCATCTATAGGTATAAAGTACTGAAATAGCTCTCCATGAGCCATAATTTCCAAGTTACAACTAGGTCACTATGTACTCACTTATCACACATTGCATATTAATACACACACACACCAACATGTAGGGGATAACTACATAAGTATGAGGCCATATTCATAGAAATATATAGGTAGGTACTACTCATTTATAGTGGTATTTAGGTTAGCTCAACACCATGTGCCCACTAACCCATTTTTCACATAGTCACTCCAAGGGTGAGGAAGATAGTGTTTGATCATTTTAAAAAGAGTGAGATCAATTGCACATGATCTAATAATCCATAAAAATTTTGAAAAAAAACACATAACTTTCTAATGGTTACATCTAGATCTAACTTATATTATATATCATAGACATGCATCCAAAGCGTATAATAACTTTAAAACAACTATCTAGATCTGATGCCAAGTAGTTGAGGCTCTAAAATGAAAATTTACATAATATAATGACTATTATATGATCTTGATCTAGTCCACTTCTAGACTATTTCATCCCAAATCTAAATGTGAATAGTAAAATAGATAAGTACTCATGTTTCTAATTTTTTTTAATATAAACCAAAAGTTGTACTTTCCATTTTTAACATATCTCATTATTATAAATTTATAATATTTTTATTAGCTAAGTTTGCAAATTAATTATCCTACTATATATTTGTTTATCACCCTTGTGTTTATTAATTTATATATTATTGAACCTATAGTATATTTACAAATATTAATTTAGGGTTAAATATTTATTGAACCTGGCCATTATGTCTTTCCATGATAAACTCTAACTTTTGTTTAGGGTCTAATATTTTTTATTATTACTATAATCTATTTCAAATTATGAATTATTCATTTATGATAAATGGAAAATTTTAATCAAAAAATTTGTTTGCAAACAAAATATAAAGAAGCATTGGTTACTCATCTTAATAATATGGGCTTAACAAATGCATTTTTGTATGTTACAAAAGATGAAATCAATAATCATGTTTATGTTAAGGTTTCCTCACCTAGTGATGAGGAATCCTTAGATGGCACTACAATTGAGTCTATAGCAACAACCCTACCCTTGGGCATATCACTTCTTCATAATTATAATGGAGGATATTCACCAAATTTGGCCCACATATGAATCTTTTGACTAGAAATGGTTTGAATAGATGATTAAAATTCTGGATGGAATGAGTGAACCAAAGGCTTAGAAAGAGGTCTAAGATTACAAAGTGAAAATACTAACAAATTCCCATGGTGTTTTCATCATTCAAGGGCATGAATCAGGTCATAAAACATATTAAAAGTTCATTGGATCCTTCTAAAGAGATAATAGTTTCATGTATAAGTCTAGAGAGGCCAGACCATGATGTCATATCATGTAGAAATAAATGGGTATGATTGATTATGAATTTAATAAATATACTTCTGAGGTCCTAAAAAGCCAAATAAATGCATGGTCATGATGATTTTAGTCCCATAAACATCTTCTAAAAATTTGGTGTCCTTATGAGTTGTCTATCTCAAGATATAAGGTTCCAAAGCTAAACTTGTAGAGTGGGAGGTGCACATGGACACCAAGTTTAAGCCTTGTAAAATATCCATTTGAACTCAAATATTCTAATGATGAATGCATGGCTAAAAAGTGTAAATATCATGGGAGATTAAGTCAAGATATAATGGTGCATAGTGTCTGACAAAGTTAGTGGGTCCATATAGATCTATGGTGCACATTTAATCATGCAATCAAAGATCAATGGTCTGAATTTGATCTAATATACCAGAATTCCAATGGTTAATGATCCATCATACAAAATTTTATCAATGATGAGTGAGAAGTCAAAAATTTAGTGAATCTTGAGGATAAATTTAGTGAGGACAAGTGTTTAAATCATGGAAGCTCAAAGTAGATCTAATGGTGAGCAGTAATCTAACAGTTTTAGTGGGTCCCAAAGATCTAATGAAGCATGTTAACTCATGAAAATTCAATATCAATGATGAGAAATAAGTCAAAGATTTAGCATATATTGGGGATGAACATGAATCTAATATATGGCACAATTTGAGAAGACCTGGATCAAGATCAATGGCTGACATTAAAATTCAAAATCTAAGGGACTTTAATGGAGAGAAAATGAAATATAAAGTCAAAATAATGAAAATATTTCAAAGGACACCATTGAACCTCATTCAAGACCTTTATTGGAGGATCTAAAGTATGTAGACTTGGTTTTATTGTGTTTTCAACATCACATAAAATAACTCCTTGGATTCCATAAGTTTTAGAGAGAGAATAGGTTTGTTTAGACCTAATATAGTTTTAAAATGATGTTATGTAGTCTATAAGCTCTTCATCAAAATTATTTTTATATGAAAAATAATAAATGAGATTGGTTTTCAATCTATACTAGATACCTATGCTCAGGTTGGAGTAGGGGTAGGTTTGGAGTGTCTCATATATTGGCATGGCTATAGCTTTGACTAGTAGGTACCTATAGCCACTAAAGGAAGACTTAAACATGGATATATCAAGTTCATGGATATAAATACCTTGCCCTCATAATGAAGCAAGTGGAAGATAATGTAAATTCCCAAAATAGAGAATTGGTGCTGATTTTATCAAAATATGGTGGAGCATTCATAAAATGTAGTGGCTCATTTAATTATCTAGGATGGCATGCTCACTCTCTCCTTACCATTTATTTATATCTTTAATTATTTGACACATTATAACTCTCAATTTTTAGAAGGAAAAATTCTCAAACTTTTGATAATAAATTTTCTCTCAATTTTGGAAGAATAGAGACTCTCATTTGATAAGGCTAGACCCTATCAAAATTTGTATGAAAGACCTCTTAAAGCATTAAAGACTTTATGTACCTATCTCTCCCCTCTAAATTATGTGTAGCAAAGCTTGTGCATGATGGCATTGTGAAGGAGAATCTTCCATGCCCATTGTCCTTCTTTCTTGATCATTTTTAGGTGTTTTCAAGTTTGTTGTAGGTCTAGATTAGTGTTCTTTATGCCATTGATGTAATTTCTCAGTGAATCTTATAAATCCTCATTGTTTTCATCCTTTACTACCTGAGCCTAAACTATAAAACACTTATGCAATTAGCTATTTTTGTAAGATTGGGTAAGCTAGCATTGTCATATACTTCGTTAGTGTTTATCTCATGCTTATATGAGTTATCATTTTAATTTGGTGCATCTCCTTTTTAACTTTATTAGGAGCCTTATTTTCCCTTTTCTAAACATTTTCCTAGTGAAAACATTATTATAGGTAATCCATCAAGAGGAAGCCAAACTAGTCTAAAGTTCCAACTCCACCATAGGTGACCCATAACCTAGGTTTATTCCCATAGTGTAGTTCAATTAGAAAGAACTTGAAGAACCCTCTCCAAGGGTGCATATTGATGATAAAATAGGGGTACAATATATGCATTCACACCTTTGTTCCTTGAAACTAGTTTTACTACATACTACATGGAAAACATTAGTACTTTAACCTAGTTATTATTTTGTATGCTTATATATACTCAAATTATGGGTGCACCTCCTTTGGTAACTTCCTAATTTTATAACCTTAAAACCAAAGATGTGTAAGGTCTAGTCCAAAATATAAAATTATTGTAAGGTAATGTTAATGTTAGAGATCTAGATTGCACCCTGGCTAGAGGTAGCAGTGTTTAGGTTCTACTCCCAAATATAGCTCAACATGGGACTAAACCCAAGTTATGGGTATCCTATAATGATGATATACCTCTAGGATTTTTAATGAGTCTATCTCCTCTTATGCATATTTTAGCTCATTCCCACTACTAAAACCTACTAATGACAAAGGAAAAGGAAGAGAGACAAAGAGATAAAAACTTTAAATGGAAACCTAAGATAATAATGGTGATTCACCTAATTTATGGTTGATCCACCCTACTTAAATCTTAGAAAAATAATGAAACATGTAAAAGACTAGATCTAAGATCCCAAATATTTTTTATACATCAATGTTTCATGAAGAGGTTTATTAAATTATCTACAATGAGGGAAATGAAGGAGAGGTATAAAATGAGACACTAACTAGTCATAGTATCCATATGTGGGATTCGATCAATAGAAGTAGAATGCTAAATATGACCTGCATAACTAGATAAAATAGTAACTAGGTGAGATCATAATTTCTCAAGGGAGAAACCTCTACCACATATGTAAATATGACATGTACACACCATTCCATAATAATGAAATCTAAAATAGTCTTGTATTCATCTCAAGAGGTTACAAGCTCCATCTTGGTAGACTTTGGTCATGCCTAAAAGATGGGATAGAGAAAATACAAAGAGGATCCATTTTATGGCTCAAAAACCTCTATATATAGTAGCAATAATAAAGAGAGCTATGGAACAATGCATTGGATAATGGAGAAAAGATCATCATGATCAAAAAGTCAGGTGACAACTCATTGACTATCTTTTGCATGCATGTCTTAATCAACAAATGGACCATCTTTTGTCCCACTAATCCCTGACCTCCTCTCATTAGTTAAGAGTGTCCTAATAAAGACAAGGGTTTGTTTCATGATGACTATTTATTTTTTAGTAGAATCAATGTCCTTAACTACTTATTTTACTATTAGTTCACCACCTTGGGACCCTAATTCCACTTTATGTGCTTATGAGGATCAAATCCTCAAATATTAATACAAATAATCATGCCATGTCTTGAGTATGGGAGTACCTACTTTGTTGATGATAGAGCCAAGTGGATAGATGAAACCCTTTTGCATTAACCATATATCTACTCCATTTAATGTTTGGATCATAGGTCACACCTATAGGTGGAAAACCAATCTAAGTTAATTGATTTTTCCATATTTTTCCATATTAATGTAGACATATAAACAATAGCCTCTTTTGTAATCCCATTAGGTCTAAAAAGACACATCAGTCTATGTAGGATTTGAGAGTTTAACCTACCCATGTAATTATTTAGAAAGGTGACCATAGTCACAAGAATGAACCATATAAGCCATAAAAACATCAAACCATAGGTCCATATTAATCTCTAATGGTATTCCTTTATATCCTTTATTCCTAAATACATCATATTCACCAAACCACAATGTTTGAATGAGATTTAATGGTGTTAAGATGACCCCACAGAACCTTTTTAATCTTGGTCAAAAAATGGCTTTTCAACCTCCATAAAAAACCTTAGGCTCACCTTTATTCTAATTGGCCATCAAAAGTTGACTCAACTTATTGATCCATTGACCAATCTCTCACCATTGATCTTACTCAGTATGAATGCCCATTGATCATTGATCCTCTACTAGTTGAACACACTATTGACACTTGTCATGCATGTATTTTCTCTTGGGATTCACTAACCCCTTTGACCTCCACTCACCATTAGATCTGAATACTTGATCATATGCCAATAGTTTATCTATTAGGACCCACTATTTGAAATCTAATGGCTAGTTCATGATCATAAAATTGACATCCTCACTCCCATCAAATGATGTTCACATGATTGTCATTGAGGTTTATGTGACTGTCAAATTTAATCTCAAAAGGATTTGCTTTTCTCTATCTAAAACTTGATGTCTACGTAACTATCATCTAACATCCTCACAGATGTATTTGATTTCTTAAAAACCATCAAATTTAGGCTTGTATGTATTTATGTAGAGGCTTTAACTTGATGTTAGCCTGAACATCTTATGTTTTTTGACCAATTTTTGAAGTTTGGATCTTGAAGCACAAAATTCATGGAGGCACCAAATTTTTAGGATATGTTATTTAGGCCAAAAGGAGTGAACCCATTTGATCCACTAGTACTAGAAGATTTCTAAGTGAAGATATTAAATGCATAATTTGGCTGGTACATTTGATCTTTCATGTTATCCTAGCTCAAAAGTGGTTAAGTATGGATACTTAGTGAATTCTACTTGAGGAGCCCACTTTAAACATACATAACTTTTGTTGCACTTTACTAGGGACTAAGCTAAATAAACCCATATGATCTTTTTTCCTAAGACTAACACATGTGAGAGAGATATATCCTCATAAATATGTGCATTTGGATCTATTTTAGGTTCTTCATAAATGGATAAGTATGGAAACTTAGTGGATTTTGCTTGAGAGGCCAACTTTAGGTCTTCATATCTTTTGATGCATTTCAATGGATAACATAAATCCTAGTGCATATGTTCTCAAGACTAATGTGAATAGACCCATATGACCAATTATTCTTGATTAATACACATGTGTGAGATATGATGTCATCAAAGTGCCTGCACAAAATTTATGCTACTAGACTTAATATGTCTAGATGAACACAATGAAGAATGAGATGAAAACCATGCACTTTCATACTCATTCCAAGCACTATTTACACCCCATATGGTCTCTACAACCTATCCATTTACTCAACCATTATTAAATTGATCCATATGGGTAAAATCTTGGTATGTGGGCCAAAAATTGGCTGACATATTTGGTGATTCATAAGGGTTGCATGTCTATCTACGCAAAAGAACCTAGACCATGTGCCTAGTGTAGTCCATTGGGCATGGAGTCTCTTCTCTGGATGCAACATATTGACTAATAATATTGATATAACCTCTTTTTTAAAAAAAATACAAAGCCAAAAAGGAGAATAAAACAAGACAGAGTGTCCAAGGCACTTATTGAAAGGAAACTAATCTTACTAAGCAAAAGTAGGATAATAAATAAATGTTTCAAAAATTGTACTTAGAGGAATTTGAAAAAAAATAACATAATATATATATCTTAAAACTATATGTATCTTTCCTCCTAGATCAAAAGGAAATTTTGACAACTTTGTTGCATCATGAGATGAGGGTTTGAATAAAGCATGCAAATCTTTGACCCTTGGTCCTGATGCCTACTTATTCTTTTTTATAATTGTTACATTCTTTGGCATGATGCTAAATGAGAACCAAGTAGTTCCAAATAGGATAGATATGTGTATCTAAATAGTCTCAAATTTCTCATATGGTTCCTCAGCTATAACTTCCAATGGTGGTTCAATAAGTCATACATCATTGGTTTCCATGGTATCCTTAATAAGACTGGGCTTCTCTTTTGATTTAAGTTCTTCAAGATCATCAAAGATATCTACATATTTTTCCCAATACTAAACTTTTTCCTCCATGGGAAATTATTTATCCACATTTTCAAGTACTTGATCCTTAACTTGGCCAATATCTTCAAGTTCTTGAAATATATTCATTTGTAGTTACCAATCATATTTGTCCCCCTTGTCATCTAGAACCACCACTTATTTGACCTTATTTTCATGATTAATGGGTTCATCAAGCTAGTGTTATTAATGCTCTAAATGATTAACGAAATGTTAAGAATATATTACCTACTGCATTATCTCTTCACCCAAATTTTCCATCTTAAACTCACCAATCTCACTCATGAAATCATGGTATAAATACTAGAAATGGTCTTCTTCTTTAGGAATGCTTTTTTCCTTAACAATGGTTTTATGTGATTTATACTCATGGATACCTTCCCAATAAAGATGATCTTGTACTTGATATATATTAGCTAGCTTAAGGTCTTAAGAAAACTCTTGATCTTTGATAATTGATATGTGATTAATAGGTTCTTGAGAAGCAACCTCTTGATGCACATCTAAGATTTATTCTTGTTGAATCTCAACTCCAACCTACAATTGATTTTATATCTCATCCTCTTTGACATTATGAAAGATTAAGACATGATTTATCTCACCAAGTTGTGTCCCAAAATTGATCTCCTCTTCTAACTCTAACAATTCATCATTATCAGTTGTGAGTTCAACATGGAGTTCACCACTTACCTCTTGAAGGAGTGGCATAGGATATTATTGGGATGATTCCAAGAGAGATGAGACATATGTGACACCTCTTTGGTTTAAATTCTTTTCTTTTATAGTCATGTCTTCCTCTTTATTCAGCATACTATTCTGGATGGATTTCTAAGATGGAAATAACCTAAATTCTTGAGGAGGGCAGGATGGGGGTTGAATGACCTAGTATTTTATTGAATACATGACTTGGTTATAAGATGGGAAAGACTAAGGTTCTTCTTTGATCTTTTATTTTTATTTCTCCTCCTCTTTCCTTGTCTTTAAATCTAACTCTTTGATATGCTTATCAATATTATCTTGGAACATCTTCTCTCCAAGGTGGTCAGTAGATTCATGAAGATAAGGAACAAAAGAAGGTTTTTTAGGAGGTATGAGTGTTGTTTTTAGAGGTTCAAATCCTCTTTTATTTTGAGCATTCAAATATATATTTGATTTAATTTTCTGACACCATGGTTTCACCACTTGGTTCTAGATTGTAACCTTGAAGGACTTCATAAGGGGTTCTTGAGGAAGGATGGAATATTGAAATTTAATAGTAGGATATTCCACAATAATCTCCTTCTTTCTTTGATATCTCTCTTCGATAAAATTCTAGGAAGGAAATGTATGAGGAACACATGAGGAACTTGGAATACTCAAAGGGACACTTGGGATGGTATCTTATGGAGGAATGGGTGGCACATAAGAGGGATAAGTTGGTTTATATTAAGGCACCTAAGATTGGTGAGCTTGGACCTACTATTCCTCAAAGCCTTTTAGCTTGTCCTCAATGCTTTGAATGTGACCACCTACTTCTATCATCTCAATTTCAATATTATTCTAATTTTCTCTCTCAATAGGTCTCCATTCTACTTTATTTTGATGCAATGACTCCCTCACATAATGGATCTAGTGAGTAGGGACATCTTAGCCATAATAATTTTGTGAGAATAATTCTAGTGCATGCTTGTCAAGGCTTATTAGAGTTCACCTAAGTGCTAGTATATATGGATCTTGATAAGAATGATAAGGGGTAGTATTATGATAGTATTATTGTTCATGTGGAGGATCAGGCCAATATTATTACATATATGACTCAAATAAGTCCTCATGTTGCTATTAAGGATCATGAGGAAGGTAAGATTTATTCCCTTGATAATAAAGATCATGAGAAACTTGCCAAGGTTCCTCATATATTTGATAAAAATATTGGTAGGGTTGATTAAGCTCATATGGATCATAAGGATCATATTGGGACTACTAATAATGAGGTGGATAATAGGTATATTTGCCAAAATTGTTCATATTAACCTCATATATCAAATGAGATGCAAAAATTGATTAAAATCTTCATTGAGACATACCTATTCGGTTCATAACCAAAATCTTGATTTGGAATCACCATTGGTGCTAATGTTTTTTCTTTCAAAAAATGATTAGAGGAAAGACTCACCAAGATATTTCCACTCTTTTAGACCCTTAGTTCCACTAGGCATACCATAAATATTAGATATCTAGATTGCACCCTAGTTGGAGGTAGCATTGTTCAAGTCCTACTCCTAAATCTAGCTCAACATGGGACTGACCCTAGGTTGTGACTATCCTATAATGGGGTTAGACCTCTGGGATTTTTAATGAGGCTAATTCCTCTAATACATATTTTTAGCTAGTTCCCACTAATAAAACCTATTAATGACTAGGGGAAGGGAGAGAGAGAAAGAAGGAGAAAAACATGAAATGGAGACCTAAGCTAATAATGGTGATGCACCTATGGTTGAGCTAACCTGATTGAATCTTATAAAAATAATAAAACAAGTAAAATACTAGATGCAAGATCATAAATATCTATCATACATCAGTGTTTCATGAAGAGGTTAACCAAATAATCTAATCTAAGGGAAATGAAGGAGAGGTATAAAATAAGACACTAACTAGTCACAGTATCCATGTGCAGGATTCAATCAAGTGATGTAGAACACTAAACATGACCTGCATAACTAGATGAACTAGTAACTAGGTGAGATCATAATTTGACAAGGGAGAAACCTCTACCACATATTCAAATCTGACATGTACACACTATAACAAAATAATGAAATCTAAAATATTTTTGTATTCATCTCAAGAGGTTACAAGCTCCATCTTCACAGAGTTTGGTCATGCCTAAGAGAGGGAGTAGATATAATATAGAGAGGATCCATTTTTTAGCTCAAAACCCTCTATATATAGTAGAAATAAGAAATAGATATATGGAAAAATGCATTAGATAATGTAAAAAATATCATCATGATCAAGAAGTGAGGTGGCAACTCATTCATTACCTTCTACATGTGTGTTTTGATCAACAAAGGGACCTTATTTTATCCTAATAGTCCTTAAGCTCCTCTCATTGGTTAAGAATGTCCTACTAGAGATAAAGGTTTATTCCATGATGACTAATTTTATTTGAGTAGAATAAATGCCCTTAATTGATTCTTCCACTATCAATTCACCACCTTGGGACCCTAAGTTCACTTGATGTGCTTATTAGTATCAAATCCTTGAATCCTAATACTAACAATCATGTTATTCATTAAATAGTGGATTACCTAATTTATTGACGATAAATCCATGTGGATAATGAAACTCTTTTGCATTAACCATATATCTACTCCATTTTTATGTTTGGATCATAGGTCCCACCTATATGTAGAAAACCAAACTAAGGTCATTAGGTTTCCCATAGTTGTCCATATTAATTTAGACCTATATACCATAGCCTCTATTAGACTCCTATTAGGTCAAAAAAGCCCCATCGGTCTTTACAGGAACTAAAAGTTTACCCTACCAAAGTCATTATTTATAAATGGTGAACATATTCATAAGAATAAACCCTGTAATCCATAAAAAATGTCAAACTAGAGGTCCATATTAAGATCCAATGGCATTATTTTATATCCTTCATTCCTAATTGCATCATATTAACCTCTCCACAATGTTTGAATGAGCTTTAATGGAATCAAGAAGACCTTATAAAACCTTATTTCTCTTGGTAAAAAATGGCTTTTCAACCTCCATCAAAAACCCTAGGTACACCTTTGTTTTATTTGGCCACTAAAAGATGAATCAACTCATTGACCCATTGACCAATGTTGTATTATTGATCCTACTTAGTACAAATGCCCATTTATCATTGATCCTATAACAATCAAGCACATTGTTGACACTTATCATGCACATATTTTCTCTTTGGATTCACTAATCCCTTTGACCTCTGCTCATCATTAGATTTGAATGATTGATAAAATTCCAACCATTGATCTACGGGGATCCAGTGTTTAAAATCTAATAGCTAGTTCATGATCTTAAAAATGATGTCCTCACTCTCATCAAATGATATTTGTGCAACCATTATTGATGTTCACATGACCATCAAATTTAAGGTCAAAAGGATTTACTTTGATCTATCTAAAACTTTACATCTATGTCATTGTCATTTTATGTCCTTGTGGACATATTTAACATCCCAAAAACTATCAAATTTAGGCTCATATAGATTTATGCAGTGGCTTTAACTTGATGTTAGTGCAAAGTTCTTATGCTTTTTTACCAACTTTGAAATCTTGGATCTTGAAGTGCAAAAGTCATAGAGGCACCAAATTTTTAGGAGATGTTATTGAGGTCAAAAGGAGCAAACCCATATTATCTATTGGTCTCTACATCCTTTTAAGTGAAGATATTAAATGCATAAATTGGCTGGTCATTGATCTTGTGTGATGTCCTGGCTCAAAAATGGCTTAAGTGTGGAAACTTACCGAATTCTACTTGAGGAGCCCACTTTAAACATGCATAACTTTTATTTCACTTTAGAATATGACCTAAAACTTAACACATAAAAACTAAGGACTAAGATTCATAAACACACATGATCATGTTTTCCTAAGACTGCCATATGTGTAATATATGGACTCATCAATATTCTCACTTGGCTCTATTTGAGCTTCTCCAAAAATGGCTAAGTATGGAAACTTAGCAGATTTTACTTGATAGGCCAACTTTGGGTCTTCATATCTTTTGATGCACTTCAATAGATGACCTAAAACATGGGGAATATGTTCTTAGGAGCAATGTGAATAGACTTATATGACCAATTATTTTTGACTCATCCACATGTTTGAGATATGATGCTAACAAAGTATGTACTCATAATTTTTGCTACTAGACACAAGATTTCTAGATGAACATAATGAAGAACCAGACGAAAACCATGCACATTCATACTCATTCCAAGCACTCTTAACACCTCATAAGGTCTATATAACATATCCATATTCTCATCCATTATCATCCTAATCCATATGGGTATAATCTTGGTATGTGGGCCAAAAATTATCTAATAGTCATTAATATGGAACACAATTACAAAAATTCACCTTACGCTTTTCATTCATAATATGTGTTGCATAACCATATTTCACCTAAGGTAACCCCATGTCAACTATATTTTTTTCACCTAAGTTCATATTTTATGATGGAAAATTTGATCTTGAAAGAACATATTCAATCTTTCTACCTGGCATACCTTAATTATGTCTCCAATGATAAAATTTTCACTAAATTATTTCCAAGGAGCCTCAAAAATTATTATTTCAGGTAATTTATGATCTACCAATTCAATTGGTAAATTAATTCAAACCTATTTTAGTTTAATTTCTACATGCTTCTCTATCAATATTATCTAAAAGGTTTCATATGTCCAAATTGTAAAATTGTAACAAGGAACCAATGATCCTATCAATGAATGTCTTAAGGTATAACAAAATGTTAGTTAAAATCACCAATCTAATGCCAGATAAACATATTCAATACATCTTCATAAAAAATTTATTTTCCCCATTACATGAGTCCATTATTTTCAAAAATTTAAAAAGTTTCAATAACTTATGACATATTATTCCCAATTTTGAAATGAAACTTATATCATTGAACCAACTTGAGTATGTAGAAAACACACCAACTACATCAAATACAAAGTTTAATATCAAACCAAGTTGTAAATTAACTCAAACAAATCCTAAAATAGAAATAACTACCATGGTTGATGAGGAGTTAAAACAACCTAATCAGCTTGTCTTATCCAATGCACCAAGGAGATAATTTACATGCTTACCCAAGTTTCCATCTTTATTACTTTTAAATCTTATGGAGTGTCACCTCATGTTTCTATCTCATCCTATAAAGGTTGATATGATTTATCCTCTACATAAATGATATGATTAAATGCTTATTGTGACTATAACCAAGGCCATGGACATTCTAGGAACCAATTTTTTACCTTGAATAATAAGATTTAAGACCATATTGATGACCCAAAAATTAGATTTCATGATCCTCCAAAGGAATTAGTTTCAAAAAATAATGATCAACCCAAATATAATATATTTAACAACCCTTTTTAAGATCATTGTAATAATAAACAAAAACTTAAAATAACATACAACGCACATCCTCCTCCTTCATATTATGGGCACCCATTAGATGGGGTTATTGGTACTTATATGTGGCATACACCTCATATGGTTTAGATACATTATATTACTTTTTATGATAGTGATATTGTGGATGATGATCAATATTATCATTCCTTATTAATTTTGGCATACCTTGATCATCAACAGATACATAGTGTTATTATTGATAATGTTGCAGGCAAGAAAAGTAAAACCATGACATTGCTTACACATTTGGGTCATACATATAATGCTATACATCCTTCCACTAAATCAATTAAATCATTTTATGAGAGATCACATAAGGTTATTATATATATTTAATTACCTTTATAGGTGGTTCCAACACATGTGGTTATTACCTTTTTTATTATCCCTTAAATAGGTAGTTTTTATATGTTATTGGGTCGAATGTAAAAACGTGCACTATGAAAAATGCCTTCTATAATTCATGGGATTTTTAGAAATATTCATACCAATAGGGTAATTAAAAATTTTATATTTATATATGAACATCCACTTGAACCAAAAAATTTATACCAATACATTTAATTATAAAACCTACTAAGGTTAATACTCCATAAGATAGTAAACGAGCAAACTCCTTTCCTAGGTGTCTAGCACTGTAGTGACCATTACACTAAAATCACACATTAGATTTTATGGATTCCTTATCTAATATGCACAAGAATAATATATCTATTTCACCTAAACATGTCCCTATTACCTCAACTTCAAAGAAACCACCAAACATTCAATGATGGGTTCCATGAACCCACACTTATTCTATTATATCTTCAAGACCACATAATCCTATTATACATACATATATTATTACATATAAAATAGTAATATATGTTACACCTATTCATTCTCCTTGATCATATTATCATTTTCTTTCACCAAGTTCATAGTGGGGATATACCTATGACCATCATTTAGATGAGTTAATAAGATGGTTTTTTTTTTGTCAATATACCAAAAATACCAAAATAAATTAAAAAATAGAAATTTAAAAATATTTATAGCTCTTCCATGCTCTATTATATCCTTTAAATATATGTTTTTATTTCTATGTTTGTATATAACATATCATTTATTTCTATATACACATGCTTCATGCATATTTTTAGTTTGATACAAGCATATCCAACCACATGATATATGGAATTTTAGATGTTGGGACTTCCTTCCACTCATTTCATTTGGAAATTAGGGGAATACACTTATTTTATCCTAATATATTTATTTTATATCCTTCTATGATAATTTTCCATTATCATGTTTGAGGTTATATACCTACACATACCTTTATCCATGCTTATATCTTTTTTAGTATACTTGATATGTTATGTACTTAATGATTTTGTTAACACATATATCTACAAGCTAGTATGACATGTTTCTATTGGATTATTATGTTTCTTGACTTCCCTTTATGAACTTCATTGAGTGTCTTAGCTTTTATTATACTACTTGTTTGAGTATTTGAATACGCTCCATTGATTATGACCCTCACATCTATGTTTTCCTATTGTCAATTTTTCATGCATCATAGTTTGTTGTATATTGACATTTAAATATGTAATTTATTGATTTATGGACATTTTAACAAGTTTTTTATCTTAAATAATGTATCATCTTAACATACCTCTTATGTGAGGTCTCCTTAGACCATTGTCTTTTGATTTGATTTTGAGTGCTCTTATGTGTGTGCTTGATTGCTTGATGAGCTTGTACTATTACTATCTAAACATTTCCATGATTCACATCATGCATATTAATAATTGGTTTGATAACATACTATGTACATCATTGATATATCTACCTAGATATAATACCCCTTATATTGCATGATACATTCATAGATTATAAAATTATCTTATCCGTTTGAGGTAAGGTGATTGTTAGTTAAGACACAATTTACTACTCAATGGGGTACATATGACTATAGGAAAATGCCTTTTGACTTATCTAATATTAGAGATACATTTCAATGTGTAATGGATATGGCTTTTCAAAGATTAATAAATTACATTGTGTTGGTGTATCTTGATGACATCATATTTTTTTACAAGGGTGAAAAGGATCACTTGAATCACCTTAGGAATATTTTTGAGAGATGTAGATAATTTGGAATTTTTTTTAACCCAAATAAGTGTGTGTTTTATGTCTATGAAGGAAAAATTTTAGTACACATTATCTCCAAGAAGGGTTTATCCATAGATCCTGAAAGGGTGAGTGAAATATTGGCATTGGATTTACCGAAACACAAGAAAGGTTTGAAAAGTTTGTTTGGGAAAATTAATTTCATAAGGAGGTTCATCCATAATTTTTATAATTTATTCAAGCCTCTAACCTCCATTCTAAAGAAGGATGAAGTGTTCACTTGGACTAGAAGAAAGAAGGAAATTTTTGAAGAGATTAAACAATCTATTGCCCAAGCTCAAATTCTTGTAAGTCCTAATTTCTCAAAGGATTTAAAATTGTATACCTTTGAAAATGAGGAAGTAATATCTAACATGCTTACTCAATCAAATGAAGAAAACTTGGAGTAACCTATTGCCTTCTATAGTTAGGGTTTGGAAGGATATGAGGCAAGATACACCTATGTTGATAAGCAAGTACTTTCAGTTTATATAAGTCTAAATAAGTTTAGGCATATGTTATCTAACAACAAGATTCACATATTGGTACCTCATACTAGTGTCAAAGGTTTCCTTTTAAGTAGATACTTGAATGAAAAAAGGGCTGGTTGGATCACAAAAGTGATGGAGTATTATGTAAAAATTAAGACAACCAAGCTAGTGAAAGGAAAGGGGTTATGTGAGAATCTTGATTCATATTTGAAAGAGAAAAATAGGTTATTTTAGCACTCCATGATGACCCTATGATAGTTTCACCTTCATTAATGAGAAGTTGGACACAAGATACGATCTATTTCCTTTAAAATGGTGAGTGTATACAAGGTATAGATAGAGCTAAAAGAAGGTACTTTAGATTGTAATATATTAATTATGTGATTGTTGATGGAGTGTTTTTTAGGAGGGAATTCTTAGGTGTGTTATTGAGATGTGTTGAATTAGATCAGATTGAGAAAATATTTCTTGAGTTTCATGAAGGACCATTTGGCGGTCACTTTTCTCAAAGAACTAGAGCTACTAAGATTATGAGAGTTGGATAATTTTGCCCTAGTTTGTTCAAAGACACCCATGATTGGGTAATTAAGTGTCAAAAATGTGCTCTCTTTGATGTTAAACAAAATCTTTCTACCTTGCCTCTTCATCTAATTTAGGTTGATCAACCCTTTATGCAATGGTGTTTGGATTTCATATCCCTAATCAAACCACCTTATAGTGCTAACCATAAATGGGTGTTGACTAATATATATTAATTTACAAGGTGGATGGACGATATTTTTCTCAAGGAAGAAAATTAAATTTTAGTTATAGACTTCTATGAAGGCATAGTAATAAAGTTTGGAGCTACTTCAATAATAATTTTAGATAATGCATTGGCTTTCCTTGGGATGAAGACAATTGAATGGGATTTGAAACATGGTATCTATCTTAGTACTTCCTCAAATTATTATCCACAAGGGAATAGACTAGCTAAGTCCACCAACAAAAATCTAATCAGGATCATAAAGAGGACAATGGATGAGAACCAAAGGACTTGGCATTCCAAGTTGAAGACATCTCTTTGGTTTGATAGGATCACCCAAAAAAGAGCCATTGGAAACTCATAATATACATTTATTTATGGAAGAGAAGCTAGATTACATATTTCACTTGAGAAACTAGCCTTGGATCTCACTTATCAGCTAGAGTTGATAGAGAATGAAAGCATGGAAGTTAGGCTATGTGAGTTGATGGAGCTTGAAGAGACAAGAGATCAAGCTATGAAAACTATGAGAGATCATAAAGATTAAACAAAGAGATAATTTTACAAGACGTCCATGTAAAGAAGCTTCTAAAAAGGAGACATTGTTATAAAGTTTGATGAAGATAGGTCTAAACTTGGAAGACACAAAGTTTGATGCTTTATTGAGTGGCCCTTATGTTATCACCAAATGAAAGTGACATAATGATTTAAAAATATCAAATTTGTATGGAGAGGAGATTCATATTCCAGTAAATGGGATATATCTCAAACATTGTTACTAAGGTTCTCCTCTCCTTGTATATAGTTTATTATTTTCCCTAAGTGCCTATGCATATGTGTGAGTTTTATCTTGTGTCTTACTTTGTCTTGTGTTTATTTTGTGTTTGTTTTTATAAATTAATTACTATTTGTATTAAATAATTAATTTACTCCTTTAGAAATTGAAAGGACAAGGCTACTTGTCCTTACTATAGAAAGCATACTACCCCTATGAGTCACCAATTTGTTGACCAAATTTGACTTTTAGGTCAAATTAGGGCACTCCTAGGTAAAAAATTGGTTTTAAATGATTTTATTAGGCCCAATATATTTAAATGGGGTGTATTTCATGTTATATAATGTCATTTAATGTCATCTTATCCTTAATCTTAGTTATATTAGTCAATTTGTCAATTTGGGGTCATTTTATGTGTTTTTAAAGGTCATTAATGCAAGTGGCATAGTTCCCATGGTGTATAGGTGTATTATTTTCATTTAAAATGTCTAATAGGTCATTATAAATTTTATTGATGTTAGTTAAATCATAATATTATAGGTTGTCTGATTGAAATTATAGAAACCATCTGAAAAAGGGAGAAAATGACACTTGTATGGCTCATGAGGAAGTGTGATACATGGGATACAATAATGGAGGGACTATTAACCTTATTAAAACTAATATAATTTATTTTCACAATATATAAATTCTATTTTTTGGTCAAAACCGTTCTACACCTTTCTTGGTTTCCTAGACACACAAAGTGACTTTCAAGTTTTTACCCAATATAGACAATTGAGGATGTTTCAAGTAAAATAATTTTGGGAGGTTGTATTAAAATTACAGACATTAATTTACATATAAATATTTTAAATAATGGTTGGTATTTTTTCATGATCCATCCTCATGAAGTTGACTATACTTTTTTGGTAACTATTTCATGCACCTTATGGGTTTTTCTCTATTTTGGTCAAATTCGTACAAACCAATTGGTAATGTTAGATATAGAGTATTTTTAATTCCTTATCATATTGTCTCAATTCTTAGTTTCATCTTTCATAATCTTTGGATGAGAAAGTTAGTCCATGATGTAAGAAGGTGTCACCATGTGCAGTTTGAACTAAAGTAGTTCTTATTTTTTGAGTGTTTTTATCCTATAAAGGTCTAATATAGCTATAAATTAGTGTTCCAACAGCCTCTAGGTAATGTGACCAAATAATTCCATATTTTGGTTTCACCATCTCATGTCTTGGGTAACTTACAAACATATCATTCCACATTGTTGACTACATTCCTAACTTCAGTTACAGTCATATAAATGGGCTTGTTTATCTTTTTACTAGAGTTGTATTCATAGTGTATCAAGTCCAAGCCATTAGTAATTGAATAAATATTATTGAAGTGTTTGGATAAATTAAAAGTGTAATCCCAAGCCTATTCACCATGATAAAATAATCATGAGATGCCTATGCCTAATTTATCTCAGATGTGTGCAAGTGGTTTCATTCTAAAAAAGAGGTGTTAGAACCCATTTCAATGTGTTATTGATGGAAGGTATTGTATTTGAAAATTTGGAAATTCATTTGAGTTATTTTGAATATATACACCACTATATTTTCCTACATATCACACCCTCATTATCTACACATAGCCAAACATCCACCTACATGGTCTTGCTAACATCATGCTAATGTGTGGAGAGGTGGATATGTGTTCAAAATTCTTAGAACTATTAAAGGTGTATTATGGTGTTGGATATAATCATATAATGTTCATATTAATGATGAGTTTCATGTTGTTCAATTTTTATCTCACTGTGGTGTATCAAAACATCCACCTACATGTTGCTAAGCAGGGTACCAAAAGCTTACATGAAGAAATGAAGATAACTTGACACTTCTTCAAGATATTGATATGATGAGGGAGATTTAAAAATTCATGAAGATCTTGATATGATGATCAAGAAGTATGGAACCATGTTGGAAGCTTAGATTGGGTTTAGGGAGGTTTTCCTTGAAATGACAATATAAAGACTAAAGAGCTTTTTGTGAGTATCATAAATCATGGTGGTATAGGGTCTTAAGAAAAATAATTAGGTGTATCTTATATCCCATATCATATTATATACCCATGATGAGAATGAAGGTTAGACAATGAGGGAAGGTATGTTTTTTGAGACCTCAAACATGCCTAACAAAACATTAAAATATTTTATTGAAGTCTATAAGCCTGTAGGAGAAAATGACATTTGACACCATAGGGAACAACATTAAACATTCTCATGGATAAGATGGTTTCAATAGATGAAAGGTTATACTAATGGCTTGAAATTAATCAAGAAATGATTTAAATTCTCCCTTCCAACCCCCTTAATTGTCTACAGGTGTCCCTTGTATGGAGAACACACACCTATAGTAGGGTTAGATCAATGACCCCAACCTTAATACCTTTTTGATAATTTGAGGTCCTAAAAAGGTGAGTGAAAGATAAAGTATGAATTTTATGACCAAAAAGGGTTTAAGTAAAATTATTTATAATCTTTAATAGACTCATTTTAAGCAATAGATGCTACAAGAATCAATGAGAGAAAAGTGTCTCAATCAATAGGCAAAAGCTAGCATGAGTGTGTAAGTGTGGTTATACGTTACTTATAGTGATTTTCATGTTGGAAAATGATGTTTTGTGACCTCAAGTGGTTTCAATGGAGTATTTTAACATCATGTACAAGCCGATTATAAGCATGGACACCTATAGGTAATAGTCTACATCAGAGTTGCTCAGTTCTTTTGGAGAGGACTCAGTCTAATGAGTTGAAGGTGTCTATTGAATGCTTGAAAAAGGTAATATGACAAATAAAATAACTATGAACCTTCTCCATGAATGTAATTAGCTTCATAATCTCTAGGAAAATCAAATTAACCTATATTTAGGGGAAAACTTGGGATGTCCCATTCAAAGTATAGTAGGGTACCCAGTTTTGACTAAGAAGTGAATATGAGGCCCAAGAAGGAGTTTGGGTGATTGGCCAAGCATGTGGTCATATTAATAAAATTAATTGTAACTATTAAATTTTATAACCATATGAGAAGAGGTTTTATAGGCCTCTAATCTAAGTTTAAAAATTGGGACATCTGAATTGTGGGTGAGGAAACTTGTGAGATGAACCTCTAGATAAGGGCTAGCTCCTTTTGATGTATCATTCAAGCATATATTCATAATAATAAAAATTTTATGGTTGAAAAGAGTTAATAATATCATGAAAATTAATCATAATATATGGATTTGATACACCAAATAAGTTTTATTCATTACAACTACTTGCATTCCACACTTGAGACCAAAGAACCAACTAAAACATACTCTTTCCCAAATCTATGTCTTCTTGCATCAATATTACATTGTGGGGTCCTAGATGATATGAAAGGTTAGGAATAATAGATAAAATGTATTGAATTAATATAATGAAAATAATACTCAGTTCAAAAATGAAGATATCTTGGAATACTTCACATGTTGTGCAAGAGGAGGCTACAAATAGGTGAAAGAATGAAGTACAATGCTAGGGAATCCATAGTCTTCACTAAGCAAGATAAAAATTCAAGTAGATAACACTATGAATAGTCATGAGAGAGGTAAAAACCTAGTAATTTTATTTATCATAATGTGTAAAATTGAGTAGGGGTTCACCATACTCAGGTGGAACATAGAATACAATGCTAAAATGGCCAACTCTTATAGAGTTTCAGAGAGAGAGAGAGAAAGAGAGAAGTAAAAAGGTCACAAGGACACTTTTTAAGATAATAATGTTATTTATCCATGCATGGTAAGAGGATATGGGTCTAAAAATTCAATTTTAGGAACAAAAATTGTCAATCTAAGTCATCAATGTTAGGGAAAACGGCACAAAACTCTTCTCTTTGCACAAAAAAACTACCTTCATGATTAATTATATTTGAATGTCTTTTAACTAATATAGGACATTTAAAATTATTGGTATGTAAGGGGAAGATATAATACATTACTCTTCATGCATTGGATGCATGTCTAGTCTTATTGAAATAATTGGTAGAGAGCCACCATCATCTATTATCTTGAAAACTACCCTTCCATGCATTCTGCACACTTAGATTCCAAATTGGCATTAGTTGTCCATGAAAATTTACAATTTTAAAGACCCTCAATTTACTTGGAAGAATAAAGGGTACCTTAAAATTACTTCACTTGAATATTTTGTCCCCTCTTTCTAGCTTGTGCATTAGGCCAATTTTGATTGAATGAAAGTAATGACCTATTTGAAGATCTTATAGGTTAATTAATGACATGAAATGCATATTGGGGGTTACATTAAGTGTAAATATTCCACACAAACTTTGTTTCATCTCTTAATTCAACTTATATCCTACACAACACATGAAATAATGATAAAAATCTTGTTTTTTCTCTGATCCATACAATTCCGTACAACTCATCATGGTGTGAAGAATATTGGAGGAGTCATCTACAACCTCCAATAGGTTTCCTGATCAAAATGTGCCCTTAGATTATAATTCCAACTCAACTTTCTCAAAATGGTCAATATCAAGAGTTTTTAAGGGGTTTGGGCCTATTTTTAGTCTTAATGATTGTTCATAAAGTTCAGACATCCAACTTGAGAACAATTTCCACAAATATGGCCTATAATACCCTTGTTATCACAGTTAACAAGGTTGGTTGTAGGTGCATTAAAAACAATTGGGAGCTCTGTGAAAGTTATTTATATTGTTTATAGTCCTTGAAGATCCTCCTAATCACAAATAAATTGCTCACAAACATGTTGCATCATTCCAACCTTCCTATACCATTTTATTCTTTACTCAATCAAACTGAACTCCACCTTGACTACATTTTCTCTTTATAGTACGTTTGCTATAGGTTTCATGCTTGTATTGAGCTTAGTTATGACTTTCTTGAAGCTTATTTGAGATCCATTAAGGTTATATAGTACCTATTCATTATTCTAATCACCTCAGATACCCCAAACACTATCAAATATCAAGTGTTAGCTCACTATTAACCAACCTTGTTGTAGGATGTCATTCTACCCTATGTACAAATAAGGTATGAGCTTGGAGGGCTGTCAAAACATTCACACTCCTTCCTAAAACCTCTTAAATTCTATGTGGTACTTTTAATCACCTTGAATGTATCAAAGTATCGCCAAAACAATGAAACTAGCTTAATATTAGTTGAGATAGTCTTTTATGGTGGTTGTAGGTGTTGTTATTGTCCATACTAGGGTACCTAGGGTACTTTTAAAACATTGAAAGTCTTATATTAATAAAAATTTATGATATCCATGCCATTTTTATAGCACTTTCTCTACTTGAATCACTCTTAACATGAATGAATGCATGTTACCTAATAGAGGTGTCAAAACCATCTTATCTTCACAAGTCTATAGATACTACTATGGTATCTCAGTGTGTTTTCAAGCCACTTTGTGTTCTCTAAACATCTCTCTCCACCAATCCACTTGCCCTCATTATTTATGAAGCCCCTAACCATGCTAGAGATAATAAAAATCACTAATCTAGATGTTTTGAAACACCTTGTAAACATGTTAAATGGCCTTGACAAAAAGTGTTGGGACCTCTGTTTAGTGTTTTTGGGGACTTATGACTTGAATCTCAGTCAATGTCTCTTGGGAATATATTTTAAGGTAACTCTCACCCTTGTCTAAAAATTCAACTCTCTAGATTAGTTTTCCATGATCTTTCAACATGCTAATACTTCAACACAAGGAACAACCATTGTTTCAACCTTCTCATATGGGTTCTAATCTCTCTGCTCAAACCACCTATAGGTGGTGATGGGGCCATACATAGGAAGTGGTCAGAATTAAACAATATGTATGAGAAATAATTCATGATCAAGCCAAAATTCTTTCCAATGTGAACATGAAACATCCCAAACTTGTGTAGTACTATATCAAGTCAAAATAACTTCATTCAAAGTAAATTTCCTTCCAAAACTTTACAGATGTTCATTCTAATGTGCATGAGATAGGTATAATTATATGTTAACACTATGTATGACTTGATTTTATGGAGTAAATTATCTTGAAAGGTGAGATTAAGGATAAAGAGAAGAAATGGGGCCTTTAAAACATATATATGGAGATAACACAACCGTTATGACCACTAACAAAGCACAAAACTCCTACAAATGGTGAAAATTCTTCACAATGTAAACTAGTGTATCCTCCTACAAATTAAGTTAGTTAAATCATAAAAAACAATTTAAACATGGAAAAAAGTGTTTGAATAATTATATGAGGAATCCAAAAAGATCTATAATAAATCTCAATAAATAGTTTATACAGACTTGCCCAGAATGAAAGAATACTTGAAGGGTGCACAGATGAGCAGGCAGTTTTGCACAATCCACTTTGAATGGATGGTTCATGAAGCATAGTTAAAAATCATCAAAATTATTATATTTATTTGAAGGTATCTTAGTGTATAAAAACATCCCAAGATAATTTTTCTTGAAACCCTTTTTTCTAGCTCTATTAAGCAAAAACCTATAATTGACTTCACTATGCCAAGAAGGATGAAAAGAGAGATGAATGGTTTGGCTTCGAATTTTCATTTCAATATCAAAAAAAATGTGTAATTTTTTTTTTAAAATATGGATAGATTTTTCATTTCCTCTTCACATGTGGCACACTTCTTAAGAATCCATATGTGTGTCATTTTCTTCCTTTTTAAAAGGAAAAACTGACTTTTCTCTGATCAACATATAGTTTTTAGTTTGTGACAGTTATTAAAGACCTCATAGTACACATGGTTAGTGATAAAAATCTTTGAAAATTTCACACTTCCTAAGAAACCCATACAAAGCATTAAATGCACCATTTAGACTCTTGAAATGACCCCAAATGACATGGTAGACTAATGAAATGAGTGACCAAGATTAATATAACATTGAGAGGCATGAAATTAACTATTAAACACCTTATAAAAATAAATTATTCCCCATTATATACCTAAAAAATGAATCTTTTTAATTAGGGGTGCCTTATTTTGACCTAAAAGTCAAAAATGTTTAACAAATTGGTGACTCATAGGGGTAGTATGCCTGATATACTAACTAGACCAATAGCCTTATCAGTACATTAGACTTAGGTTTCATCTAAATAAAGAAAAAGTTATATATTTTAACATTGACTAAGATAACTAGTGACTACCTCAAGCACACAAAGGAAAAGGACACACATAATGAAGAAAATAAACAAGCACAAGACACACATGTGCTTAAGGCACTTAGGAAAAACAAAAGACAACTACTATGTACAACTAACCATAAAAATACCTCCACATAGATCAAAAGGTAATATTGAGATTCCTCTTACTTCATAGCATGAAGGATTAGATGAGTCAAGAAGACTTTTATCTCTTATCATTTCTACCTCCATGTTTATCACAAGGTCTGGCAACCTCATTGGCATGATGCTCATTAAAAACCAAGAAACTATAAATAATCTAAATAAGGAAAATAAATCTTCTTTTACATGATCACTTGTTTCATGTTGTTTCCCATTCACTATCTAAATATCAACTCCCATCCTCTTTATAGGCATGATTTCAAAAGGATTGATTTCATGTTCATTAGAAACTTTAGGTCAATATGATCTTTCTCCATCCTTTAAAAGCTAATGAGTTCATTCTAGAGGTTGATATCCCCTCTTGATGACTTCAAATATATCATTCTTAAATTCACAATACTCTTGAAAGAATAAACATGAAATTTTATTTCTCTTTTGCATACTTACTTGAGTCCCTATGCCACCTTCTTCATCTTTGATCAGCTCATGATCTCCTTGGAGAGAAGTATAACCCACTCCAATGACTTAAAACAAGTCATCCAAAGACTGATTATGAAATTTTTCATGTTAATATATGGTGTTTTTCAAGGTGAGAAAGAAACTAATGATAACTTCTTATTCTTTTGAAAAAACAAAACACCCTTCTTCAAAAGTTGTGAATTGTCCCTTTGTTCACCAAGGGGGGTACCTATGGTGATTTCCTCCTCATATAAGCTCATGAAGTCTTCTTGATCAATAATGAATTGAGCATACTCTTCTTCACTTTCCTTTCTCAAGTTAGGTTCCTCAACACAAGGAAAACTTTCTTCATCATTCAACCAAAGAAATTCAACATAAGGACTCTCAAAATTAGATTGGGAGTGACATGTAAGAGGTTATTTTGAAAGTTCATGAGAAAGAGGATGTAAAAATTGGGCCAAAATCACTTGATTATCTTCCTTCCACTTGATCAACACTTCATCAACATCAAAATTATCTTGAGGATTCTCTTGATTAAAGGTAGATGGGGTGTGTTTAGGCATAGGATATTCTTTTAGGTCTAAACCTTCCATCTCACCTTGACTAAGAAACTTCAAATTTGCCTCTAATTCCTCAATTTGTTTAGCTAGATTCTCTTGGAAGAATATTTATTTGAGCTCATAGGAATCATCATGGAGATGGGGAATACATGAATACTACCATGGAGTTCAATAATCTTCTCAAGGAAGGGTGGGAGGATCTTGAGAAGGACTAGCTTCATTTTTCACTTCACACTCTTAAACAATACTCTTCTCTTATTTTGTACCCCATGATTCCACTATTTCATTCAAACTCATGATCTTAGGATTGGAATTCTCTTCTTGGAGATATTCAACAACTTCATCTTTCTCAAGGTCTTGGGATGGTTCATGATAGACATTTCTCCAACTTGGAATCTTCACATCATGTTAAAGGGCTTGAGGAGGTTGAGGGAAACTAGGAAGAGTTTACACATACATAAGAGGAGTTTATTGAGGATGTATGTGTTGGTTCCAAATGAAATAGGATTACTTTCATTGAAGGATGATTCACAATCTAAGTAATTGAAAATTTTAATTTCCATAGAAGGTTGTTCTAATGTCCTTTGGTGTTGGATTGCTAGGTGCAAAGGATTAATAATAAGATTAGTTAATGCATTAGATGGGCTAGAAGGTTGGATCATTTTATTCTCATGAACAAATGTTATTTGATATAAAGGATTTGGTTTATAAGAGGAGGGTTTATTTTATATGGGAGAAGGTTGTCTTGGGATGTGGAAAGGCATACAAGGCTGATTATCTTGAGTGGGTTGACTCCTCCATCTTTCTAGTTTATCCTCCATGGATTGCATGGATTGAGCTTGCCTAAAAAAACACTCTTCCTTTTAAATTATCTCTTTTTGATATCTAATTTTCTCATTCAACCTATATATCTCCAAAATTTGCTTTTGAAACTCCAACATTATCTCCCTAGCACTTTTGGATTGACTAGGAGAAGGATAATTAGGAGAGATACTTGAGGTGATTCCATGAACAACATGAGTTTGATCAAAACTATATGAAGGAAAATAAGGTACATACTTCTAAATAATGGGATTATACATACCAAATATGATTTCTTGATGCACTAGGGCTGCTTGACTAGTTAATTCAACTTAGAGTCACCATTGGTGTTGATTGAAATGCCTCTAAAAGGTTGATTGGTTGAAGAACACACTAATAATTCTTCACCTTCTTGGACAAATAGTCCCACCAAGTGTGCCAAAAACTATTGACACTTAGATTTACCATATGAGAAGAGGTTTTCTAGGCCTCTAATCCAAGTGTCAAAATTGGAACATTTCACTTGTTGTGGGTGATCAAACTTGTGAGATGAACCGCTAGATAAGGGTTAGCTCCCTTTGATGTATAATTCAAGCATATATTACTAATAATAATACTTTTATAGTTCGAAAAAGTTAAGAATAACATGAAAATTAAGACTAATCTATGGAGGTGATACACCAATTTAGTTTTATGCCTTCCAATCACTTGTATTCCATACTTGAGGCCAAATAACCAATTAAAACATACTCTTTCACAAATCTATATCTCCTTACATCAATATTACATTGTGGGGTCCTAGATGATATGAAAGGTTAGGAGGATTATAAAAAAAATTATTTAATTAATATAATGAAAATACTACCCACTTCATCCATGAACATCTACTAGAACACTTCACATGTCCAATAAGAGGAGGCTACAAATAGGTGAAAGAATGAAGTCCAATGCTAATCCATAGTCTTCACTATGCAAGTTAAAAATTCAAGTAGATAAGACTATGAAAATTAATAAGAGAGGTAAAAAATTAGTCATTTTATTGATCATAAGGTGTATAATTGAGTAGGGCTTCACGATACTTAGGTGGAGCATAGAATACAATGCCAAAATGGCCAATTCTTATAGAGTTTGAGAGAGAAAGAGAAAGTGAGAAGTCCAAGGGTAAAAAATAAAATTTCAAATTTGATAATTTAAGTTATCCATGTATGGGAAGAGGATATGGGTCGAACCATTCGAGGTTAGGAACAAAATGTGTCAATTTAAGTCATCGATGTTAGGCAAAATGGCATAAAACTCTTCTCTTTGCACATAAAAACTTCCTTCATGATTAATCCTATTTGAATGTTTTGTAACTGATATAGGATAGGTAAAATTATTGTGATTTAATGAGAGGATATTATGGATGCATATTCATGCATTGGATGCATGCTTGGTCTTATGGAAATAACTAGTAGAGAGCCATCATCATCTGCTATCTTGAAAACTACCCTTTCATGCACCCTGCACACTTGGATTCAAAATTGGAATTATTTTTTCATGAAAATCCATGGGATGGAGTTAATTATAAGCTTAAAGACCCTATATGGACTTGTAATCATTAAGGGTACATTAAAATCACTTCTATTGAAGATTTTCTCCCCTCTTTCTAGCTTGTGCATTAGGCCAATTTTGACTGGCTAAAAGTAAGGACATGTTTGAAGAAATTATAGGTTTATTAATTACATTAAATTAAAATTTAATATTATATTAAGTTTAAATATTCCACAAAAACTTTGTTTCATCTCTTAATTTATCCTTTAGCCTGCACAACACATAAAATAGTGAGAAAAATCCTATTTTTGCTCCTATCTGTATAATTCTGTATAAATCATCATGGTGTGAAGAAACTTTTGGGAGACATATAAAACCTCCAATATCTACCCTAATAAAAATATTCCCTTAGATTAGCTTTCCAACTCATCCTTTATCAAAATGGTCACTAATAATGGTTTTATAGGGTTTTAGGCCTATTTTCGGTCTTAATGATTGTTCATAAAGTTGGGACATCCAAATGTATAAAAATTACCAAAAATATGGTATATAAGACCCTTTATAACACACCTAAAATTCAATGGCTCCCATTTATATCTTCATGAAAGGTATGAGCATTGGAAAGTGTCTATTCGAGTCACTTTTGCATAAATAATAGGGTTTGAATATGTTTTAGGTCAAAAGTTAGATTCCTTGTGAATATATTGAAAACAAAAGTTTGTAACACCTCTGAATATTTCCTATAAACCTCCTCAAATAAATATAAAATATCCATTGAAGATATTAATGGAATTGACCCCTGCTTGGCACCATGCCTAAAACTTGTCAATGGGTTTGCCTGCACCTTTAGACTCCATCTGACCTTTCCATGGTTTCATTTGCACTCTGAGAGTTGAAAAACCTATTTGTACAAACAAAAATCATGATAAAATTATTTATAAATCTCACATGATGTTACAAATGATGATGACTCCCTATTTGGGCATTAGGCTTAGCCATGTTTAAATAGGTTTGACTACAACCTTAGTATGTTAGTCCTTTCAACTATCATTCCTCATTATATGGAAGGTTTTTAATTATTTTATGGAATTATTAAAACTTAATAAACCCTTGTTCAAAGTCAATACACCATCTAAATCCATATCTCCATCGTACTTTATTAACCCTACCTGCTTGTGCTCAAAGGGAAGTACTGCCCATCTGAGACAAAACAAGAATTACTTCCCTATTTTTATAGGATAATTAAGTATTATATATGCTAATTTAAATGTAAAATATTATATACACAAAAATTTATCCATTTATCTTATGTATGGACCTCCAACCATCAACAAAACCCTACGATAGGCTTGTAAAGGAGACTTTGTACATGCTAGTTGATTGTGACTATGTTGTGCATATTTTGAGCCCTCCATTTACTTGAATTTAAGGTTCCAAGATCCCATATAGGTTATAATGATAGTTATTAATTTTTTTTAGTCCCTACTCCAATTTTGACATCTCATGGATTACTTATGGTCTTGGATTCACAAGACTGAGTCTTCTTTTGCTTGATTATACCCTATTTATTTTAGGTTCCTGTAGGTATACTTGTATGTTCTTGTCTCAAGGTAGGTGTTCATAAATATCCCTCAATATTAATAAATAAACTCATTCCTTATTTAAACCTAATTTTAACCTTATCTGGTTCCCCTTTATCATTTGGAGTTCTAAATATGTTCACTATTTACACAATCAACAAGGTTGGTTGTAGGTGCGTTCAAAACCATTAGGAGCTCTATGAAAGTTATTTACATTGTTTATAGTCCCTGAAGATCCTCATAATCATAAATAAAGTGATCACACACATGATTCATCATTATAACCTTCATATACCCTTTTATTCTTTACTCAGTCAAATTGAGCTCGACCTTGACTATGTTTTCTCTTTATAATACCTCTATTGTAGGTTTCATGCTTGTATTGATCCTAGTTTGACTTTATTAAAGCTTATTTTAGATAAATTAAGGTTATATAGTACCTATTCATTATTTAAATCACCTCAGATACCCAAAACACTATCAAACATCAAGTGTTAAGTCATTATTAACCAACCTTGTTGTAGGTTGTCATCCTATAATGTGTATGGATAGGGTATGAGCTTGGAGGGCTGTCAAAACATTCACACTCCTTAAAACCTCCTCAATTATATATGGTAATTCAAATAACATTGAATGTGTCAAAGCATCAACAAAACAAATGAAAATATCTCATTGTTAGCTGAGATAGTCATTTATGGTGGTTATAGGTGTTGTTATTCTCCATACCAGTGTACATGGGGTACTTGTGAAACCTTGAAAGTCTTATATTAATACAAAGTGATGATATACATTCCATTTGTATACCAATTCCTCTACTTGAATCACTCCCAACATGAGTGAATGCATGTTACCCAATAAAGGTGTCAAAAACCATCTTATCTTTGCAAACCTGTAGATACTACTGTGGTATCTCAGTGTGTTTTCAAGCCACTTTGTGTTCTCTAGACATCTCTCTCCACCAATCCACCTTCCCTCATTATTTATGAACCTCCTAACCATGCTAGAGACAATAAAACTCACCAATATATATTTCTTAAAACACCTTGTAAATATGTTACATGCCCTTACCAAAAAGTGTTGGGACCTTTGTTTAGTGTTTTTGGGAACTTATTACTTGAATGTCAGTCATTTTCTCTTGGGAACATATTTTAAGGTAACTCTCACTTTTGTTTAACAATTAAACTCTCTACAATATTTTTCCATGATATTTTAACATGATAATATTTTAACATAAGGAATAAAAATTGTTTCAACCTTCTCATATGGGTTATAATCTCTCTACTCAGACCACCTGTAAGTAGTGATGGGGCCATACAAAGGCATTGGGCATAATTAAACAATATGCATGAGAAAGACTTCATTATCAAGCCCAAAGTATTTAAAATGTGAACATGAAACTTTCCAAACTTGTGAATTACTATATAAATTCAAAATAACTTGATTTCTATGTGAATTTTCTTCTAAAACTCTATAGGTATTCATTCTAATGTGCATGAGATGGGCAGACTTGTATGTTAGCACTATGTATAACTATATTTCATGCAATAAATTTTATTTATAAGTGAGATGAAGGAAAAATAGAAGCAAGGGGACCTTTAAAACATGTATATGGAGATAACACAACCCTCTTTGACCACTAAAAAGGCACAAAACTCTTGCAAATGGTGAAAATTCTTCACAATGTAAACTAGTGTATCCTCCTATAAATTGAGTTAGTTAGCTCATAAAAACCACTTAAAACATGAAAAAATGTGTGTGAATCATTATAGGAAGAATCCAACAAACTATGGAAGAAATCTCAATAATTGATTTGTATGGACTTACCTAGAATGAAAGAAAACCTAAAGGGTGCACAAATGAGCAGGGAGTTTTGCATAATCCACTTTTAATGGATGGTTCATGAAGCACAGTTAACTAATAATCAAAATTATTATACGTATTTTAAGGTATATAATTTTATAAAAACATACCAAGATAATTATTCTTGAAACCCTTTGTGTTAGTTGTACTAAGCAAGAAATTGTAAGTGACTTCACTATGTCAAGAAGGATGAAAAGAGAGATGAATAGTTTTAGCTTCAAATTTGCATTTCTAGATAAAAAACATGGAAATGAGTTTTGGGAAGATGGATATATGTTTCATTTCCTAATCACATGTGGCATGCTTCCCAATAATCCACATATATGTCATTTTCTTCCTTTTCTTTAGGAAAAAATGACTTTTCTCTGACCAACCTACAATTTATTAGTTAGTGATAGTTAATATAGACCTCATAAGACATATAAAACATGATAAAATATTTTAAACTTGTAAATTTCCAAAGAAACCTATAAAAATCATGAAATTCACCATTTAGACTCTTGAAATGACCCCAAATGACATGGTAGACTAATGAAATGAGTGACCAAGGTTAATATAAAATTGAGAGGCATGAAATGACCTATGAAACACATTATAAAAATATATTATTCCCACTTATATGTATAAAAAATGATTTTTTTAACTAGGGGTGCCCTATTTTGAACTAAAAAAATTGGTCAACAATAACTTCATGAACTATAAACATAATGAAACAAACCTCCAAAGGATCTCTTGTACCCCTGTGTGTACTTACAACCACCATGTTGAAGTCTTGGACATGAAGGTGAGAGGAATAATTAAAGGTTTTTAGGTGAAGAGATAAGTTTCAAATAAACTTAATATGGTCCATGACTGATTAATGAATTTTTATACACACTCCAAGATCCTTTCCACATGTCCATCCACTCTTCCTTACTTGACAAAAGCTATCAGTTCGTACATGAGTCAGGAAACCTCTTAGCCTAATATATGAACATGTGGAATCTAAGGAAATGAGTGTTTTTGAATGAATAAAAAGCTTTAGTATCATGAAATGGATATGGGAAACATGTTATAGAAATATAAAGGCATTGTCTTATGCTAGAGAGGTCACTCCTAGGAAGGTTTGAGTAAAATATAGGAAAACAAGCTTTTTAGAGGCCTTTTTAGGGCATTTAGAGTTGGTTAGACACGTAAACCATGGAATAAACAAAAAAAATTGGTAAAAATGATCATAATAGATTTTCATATATCCAAAAATATTAAATTTTCCATGGGGATAAGGGATATACCTCACTTTTTTGTCTCAGAGGTTAGCCAGCCTAAGAAAATTAGGGTTTGGCAAAGTGAGCTAGTGAGGAAAAAATGAGCAAAAGACATGATATGGATATTTGGAAACCTCATAGAAACATGTTTTAAGGTTAATAGAAGGTTAAAATGTGTTTATAAGTACTAAACCAAGCTCATAGCTCTCTTTATGACCAAATATCCCCTTGCATACAATCCAACTAGGTAGGTTTCCACTAAGCCTAGTTGGTGGATGAGAGAAAAGGGGGTAGAAGAGTAATTGGAGGGTTATTTAGAGGTATTTTAAGATAAAATTAGATGTGAAAATTCATAATAAATCAAAATATCTATGAGATATTAGTCCTAGAAACTAAATCTAGTAGGGTGCCTGTTAGACCTATTATGCCTTGAGGAGACCTACAACCAATCGGGGGTCCATCATCATTTATAGATCTTGGTGGAATATTAATATGATGGATTAATTTTATATACATGGATATAGACATTTTTAAACTCATAGTATCTAAAGGAAACTATAAGAAACCTAATTCTATCCCAAAGAGAGTACAAGCATATAGGAAAAGTAAGGGCAAACTCAATGAGTTGTTTTCAATTGCTCATATCTTTTATAAGTCTTTGAATGGGAAAAAAAGTAATTTTTATTGGTTATTAGGGTCACTTTTCATCAATTTGTGGCATTTATTGTTATTAATAATGTTAGATCTTTATGAATAAAGATTAAGACCAAAAACTACCTAAAACCCTACTAAATCCTCAGCCAAGACCAGATGGAGAAAACAAACATGGAAAGCTATCTAAATGAAATATTTTAGAAATTAAATATATTGGATCATGCATAGTAATTACTCAATATATCTCCCACTTAGATGAACTATACAAAATTGTATGAACAACATGCAAAACAAGGTATTTTTGACCATTTTTTGTGTTTTATAGGTTTTTGGAGGTTTTAGAAGATGAAATTAAGTTTGTATGAAGGATATAGAATTTATATAACCCCTCAAGGTCAATTAATTCTTGGTAAAATAATCTAAGGTTTCAAACAATTGCATTCATCTCAATGTGTCAAAATTGACATAGTGGACACAAGGGTCAGAATGGTAAAAACTCCAAGTGTGAGAATTTTTAAAGAATGATTGATGTATATAAGGATATGGAGGGTCTTGATAGGTGTAATTCACTCCCTCACACATATTTTCATGAAAAAGTAAATAAAATTTTGAGGCCAAGTGTGAGGGGTGACTAAAAAGGGAGTTTTTAAGACTACAGACAGTGATGGCTTCCTTCTAGTACTTTTGAGATGAGTAGGAATGAAAAAAATGCATGGAGAGGCATAAATAATGGCATTAAATCTTATTAAAACCATAATAACTATCCATATTTATTTTTGTGATGTTTAAATAGGTTCAAACTATGAAGGTAGTTTTTTGAGCCAAGACTGGGAGCTTTATGCCACCTTTCATCAATTTCATGACTTATATGGACACTTGGTCCTCCTAAAATTGAATAGTTAATTCCATACCTATTTATCATGAAATTTAAACCCATTTTATTATATTTATAAGTTTCTAAGTGACCTTTGCACTTTCATTGTCTTGTTGTTCTCTCAAAGGCTATAAATATTGACTCTTTTAACTCTTTTTAGTAACCTCTTTTGGTTGATGGTAAAACCATGGAAAATTTTGTGCTTGAATGAATATTGAATAAATAAACAAGTGATTTTTCCTAATTACATGCTATAAAACTGAGTGTCATTTCAATCTTATTGGTCTTGTCTAGTAGAAGATGATCTTTTCTAGCATGATATCCTTGATTATTTATTAAGTGTGTAGAAAGCAATTATTATAGGTCTTTATTAGTGATATTTTATAAGTTTATAGGTTTGTCAGAAGTGGTTTATGAATTTATTACAAAAATTAATCATTCATTTCTCTCTTAAGTATCAAAATACCTTATTGAAGTAAACTTATGAAACCTTGATGTGACAATGCAACTTGAATTGTGAGTTTTGTGTGAAAGAAACCTTGTTTAGCTCTAAGTAGTATAAGTTCAGTCCATAGGAGGAAATATAACATTGGCTCATCACCTCTAGTTTATTATTTTGTCTTCTTAACCGTTTTCATTCAAAAATTATAGATAAGAGAGTGTTTCAAAGAGTGCATCAAGGAAACTAGCCCTTATAGAGATTCATCTCAACAAAATTGTTACCCACAACAAGAGAGATGTTTCCATTATACCACTTGGATGATGAGAGCTAGGAATCTCCTCAAGGGGTGAAAATATAAGTGTTAATAGGTAACTTGGTAAGGATATTGGTTGGGTGTATGGGGTATAATTTGTTACTTTTTGAAGGCCACTATCTTGTTGTTTTGTGCCTTGATCAGTCCTTGAAACATAACCAACATATCTATCTAAGTAGTATTTTCCTACTCATTATTGGTTGGCATAGGTATGGGGGAAATGTTAGGCACATGAGGTTTTATTTATAGGAATAATGGAACGGGGTTCATTTTTTTGAGTTTGACTAATTGAATGAGATAATTTTTGCCCTTATTAGCACTTCATAAGCATCAAGTAATGTGTTCCCACCTAATGACTGTATCATGACCACCACATGAAAATTGAGGACTCTAAAATAGTATAATAAGGAATAATTTGGGGTGGGTTTAACTACTATTGGGATCCTATCCCAAATTTTATGAAAGCTATAGTTAAAATACACCATAAAGTCTTAAGGGGCCCTTTTTATTATGGCCAATTTTTCTACTAGGGATAAGTGGTCACTTATAAATTCAAAGTGATTAAATAGGTGTTATCCAAAATCATCCCAAGTATTTATATAGGTAGGTTTTATACTATTATACCCCATTAAGTTATTTGTCTCTCAAGGAAGTATCTAGTAGCCTCATTGTCATATTCTCTTAAGTCACATTATGCACTAAACAAAGGTTGGATATGTATGTAATGTGTTTAATAGGAGTGGTATAGTTTTCTCCTTTGAAGTATGGAAGGATTTTGAGTGAAGTATTAGGGATATCATCAAATTTAGTTTAGGTTGAAGGGGATGACACCATTTAAGGTTACAAAGGATTTTTCCTAGGTCTATTCATTTCAAATGTAGGAGTTTTAGTAGGGATATGTTGAGTAGGAATAGGAGAAGTAAGGGGTATAGGATATGAATTAGACCTAGGGTACCTTTTCCCTCTAGAAAAATACAAAGATAATTCAACAAATTCATCTTCATTACCCTTGGATGAAGACCTTGTGACAATATTTGGCATGAAACTTGGAGGCTAATATGTTACTAAAATGTATGAACCTCATTGAGGTCACCAAATTTTGAGTGTAAGTGTTCCAACCTCCTTGAATTTTTGTCCCATTGGGCATGCTAGAAATAATAATGTTGATATATTTCTACCCATAGACTCAAAAAGGATAAAATCTTCATCAAAACACTTAGATAGTGCCTTTGTCATTTCATAAATCTTATGCTTATCATGATAGTCTAGGACGGGGTCAATTTTATTTAGGTTAATATAGTGTGCTTATGTCATAAGGTGTTTTTGTAGTCACCATTTCACCTTGTTTGAACTTGTATCAAGGTTTCATCTTATGTGAATATGTCTAAGGGTCTACAACGAATATTAGTATGGTATTCATGGTCTAAAATCATTCATAATAGGATGACCTATGGTGTTGTATCCCATGACCAATCCTGTGTCCATTTAAGAATGACAATAACCTATAGAATATGGTAGAGTCCAAGGAATTGGAACTAGTATGAAGAGAGAATAGTAACCATGTTTAAAACCTTTAGCATATTTTAAGGTTTTTTAAGCAAATATTAAGGTAAATATTTCAATGGTTATTAAAATTTGATATAATGTATGTGTTTCCTTCAAAGGGTATTCAAACCATGAGAATACTATTATTATGGCCCCTAGGACATCATTGATTCATCATTGTGGGTAAAATGTCTCCAAAAGGGTCTCATGGCCACCATAATATCATTAAAGGTGGTTTTATATGTAAAGAAGGTCTTTTTAGAGGACAAACACCCTTTATTCAATCAAAAGGGATCCACACACTTGAAAAAGTGACTTTTAAGCTTCCCTCCATCTGTACCCTCTGATTTGAAAATGTAATTGACCTCTCATTTCCCTCTTATTCTTCAATGGTTTTTCAAGATCTCAAACCTAAAAAATGTAGATAAATGATGTTTTATAGGAGTTTATAAGACTTATATGGATTTTTACAATTAGGTTAGAGTCAAAGGAGGTCAAACATATTATGGGAGATCCCTTTCATGTATCAAAGAGAAAAATCCATGCTCATAGATTCAAGATAAAGGTAGAAATGGTAGTAGGATCCCCATGGAGGTCTTAGAAAGCTCACAAGGGCCAGTTTGAATATAATGGTATGGTCATATAGGGAGAGTCAAAGCCCAATATTTTTGCTATAAGTGGGGTTACTTTTAGGATTTAAATTGGTGGCTTTGGTTTGTAGATAATACTAGGATTTATTAACAATCACTAAGATCCCCAAGCGGTCTTAAGCCCTTTACAAACCCCATAAGCTTAGTTATAGGAAAAATTATGAGGAATTCAAGCTCATTGTGATAACTTGATCATGGAAGAATATATCTAAAGGTATTAAGGGTGTCTTAAAATCCTATAATAATTTTATTATGACACTTATAGGGCTATATTTACACCAAATATTCTATGGTTGTCAAGTTGCATATTCATATGCTAAAATTTCTATGTTACATGAAGAAACAAAGCACAAGGATGATCAATTAATGGTTTCTATGATTCCCCCATGTTCCTCACATGCTCCACATGGTCAAAATTTAGTGATATCAGGTCTCATTCAATTTTACTCAATGGCCACCATGTGAGAAGGGGATAAAATTTCCAAGCATATCTTAGTTTATTCTCATAACAACCAATCTCTAGGTTGCAAGTCTATAAGTAATGCCTTCTTCAGGTTGTAGGGGTGATTGAAAAATGTGGAGTCTATACTTAAAGGGAAGGAAAATTACACAAGTCTCTTAATACCAACACCCACAAACCATATCCAATGGAATCCATAAGCTATTTAGCATAGTTTAATGTTTTTAAGGATTCTTAGGTTTCAATTTCTCCATCAAGATACTTGATTCATAATGTCAAATGTAATACCTTGTTGGATACCTAAATAGATGATGATTAGGTCCCTATAGGTGGTCTTGAGTAGACAAGGGTAGTTAATATGAGGTATCATAAAAAAATCTAGTTCATAGTTGATATATCAAGCCATTTTTACCTTGTAGTGAGCCTTGTCTCTCAAAACTCAGAACTTCAAAAGACTACAGGCTTGTTTGGGATTTCAAGTTGGTCTTCAATTTTTAAGGAAGATGTAAAATTAAATTTGGTTAAAGGATTAATTTTTTATGGGTAGTTATATGTATAAGGCCCTAAAAAATATAATAACCTACTAAAAAATGATCACTTATAGGTCCATCTTAGGCTTGAGGTATCACATTGGTCTATGTATAAATTTATCAAAAGGGACTTATATCTTGTGAAGTAGATGAAGGAATAAAGGTTACATGGAAAAAATTGGACACAAATTTATAATGGGATAATAAGATAAAATATGATAAAACTCCATAAGGTATGTAGTCAAGGCCCCAAATGATCATCTATAGGCAACCCAATTTATTTTCAAGCCTAAAGAGAGAATACCATGCATAATAGTAAGTTTAGAACTTATATGGGTAGAAAAAGTATTTGAGATCATTATAGGATAGAGGTACCTAAAGGGAAAGGTCATTATTATATTATCAAAACCAAATCACTATGAAGCTGTAGATAAAACCCATAAACACCTATAGGATTACCTAGTGGCTTAGTGGGCTTACAGATTCTAGAAAGAGAGGGACCACTTAGTTTGATGGAAGAGAGGTCATAGAAAATAAAATATCATGTAAATGACCTAAATTCATATCATAATCCCCATGTCATCCTCTCAATCAGTGAGAAAGAGTGGCATGGTTGGAAGACCTTTTAGGCTCAAGGCTTGTTGAGTCCAGAGCCCCACAAACAGACTTGTATGTATGGATATGAAAGTGTGTTTGATTACAAAATATGAGGGAACTATAATCCTAATAATGTATTTATATATATGGGGAAACTAAATTATTATTATAGTTCCCTTGGAAGTGAGGAAAGAAGAAAACATAGACTACTTAGGGCATTGGCATCAACCATATTAAGAACCTATTATAAACTAATGATGGTCATAATAGGCCTACAGAAGGAGAATGATAGAGACAAATGTCTAGGCCACTATGAGACTATATAAAACGTCAAATTTTAATGGATAATATTCTAATAATTCGTTTAGGTCACTAAAAAAACCTATAAGTGATTTGGTGCCTTGGAGATCAATTTAGGTCTATAAGGCTTGGAGATCAATTTAGGTCTTAAAGCCTAAAACCCTACATAAGCCCTCAAACTTCCAACTCCAATATTATGGTTAGATGAGTTACTAAAGTATATTTAGGGATATATAATTTTTTATAATTATGATACAAGTATTTAAAGAGGTGTCATAGGTAGGAGAAGACAAAGGAAGTGATAATTTAGCCTAATAACCCTCCTTGAGATCTCTCATCACAGTCTGCCAATTTGATCTAAAAGTTTGGATGATCATATCTTGTAGGAGGAATTAATGGGTCCAAATTATATTAGGGAAATTTTATGACCCCTATTCACTTTTCATCTTTGGTGGATAGACCTAGATCTAGGGGAAACTTTATGAATGATCCTTAAGACTATAAGCATGCCCAAACTACCTAGTGGAAACCTGAGGATTATCGACCTTTGATCAAATCTCATAAAAAAAGATTCATTTGACCAATATTTTTAATGGATATTTAAGGGGTTATATGATATTTAGAATCATGTCCTTCATTTTTCAATCTAGGTCTTGTACTTTATGAACCATCATTAACATGGTAGGCCACTTCAAACCCTCCAAAACCCTTATGGAGAACCAAATGGCAAAGAAAATATTCCTAATTACTCTAATGGACATAAAATACCATAGTAACATAAATAATACACCAAAATGTCCCATGTTATCCTTGTACACTAGTAATTTGGCATGTGTGGGGTAAAATTTATAGGAAAATGGCTTATAGTGTCTAATTTTGGGTCTATTTTTAGAGGTCCTAAGCAAGTTAAAGGTATTAAATGAGTAATAAGGAATATTAAGCCTATAAAAATAGGGAATGATCTCCAAAAATCAATAATAAAACCCTTTAGTGTCATAACCAGGAAATAATGAATTGATTTGAACTCAATTGAAGAGAAAACCCTCATTTGTATTGAGAAGAGAGTGTTTTAGTCCTATTCACATAGTGATAAGACTCTCAAAGGTAGAAAAATAATTATACCAACTTCACTAATCCATTATCAAACTCATCACTCACTTGAAAGTATTTAAGTCTCATTCCTCTCACTCATCAAGGTGACCAATGGATTGAATTGGTTGTGAATGGCATGAAGTGTGATAGATGGTCGAGTAGGGGTCATGTTTAAATAAGTAACTACCTTTTCATTTCATGTCAAGGAGTAATGGATAATTTTCAAAGAGCATGGTGTATTCATAACGACAACTATGACTAAAAATAGGTCATACACTACATTTATACACCTAAAACACTCATTGAAGGCCATTATACTAGTAAGGTAATGCATGGGGAGAGTTATCGGGCTATTTATACCCATCATTCATGTCTGTAACCAATAATTATGATCCTTATGACCTTTACAATCCACTTTAACACCACATTCTCTCTCTCTCTCTCTCTCTCTCTCTCTCTCTCTCTCTCTCTCTCATGCTCTATAAATTGGGATTCAAAATTCATTATAATCATCCCTATACTGAGTAAGAGAAATTTATTCTCATTTGTATCTTGTAACCTTGAGATAATATAAGGACTGATTCAACCTTATCCTTACTAGTCTTATATTGTGTTCATTCTTGTTTAATTTTCATAAGTGATTGATCTCTTCTCCCTTTACAGGTCCTTATCTCTCACCTAGATACTATTAGATTATCTTATGTAGGTTACATGGTGTGGGAAGATGCTAATACTTATGATAATAATGGATACTAATTTGTAGTGTCTTAAATCAAACCTCTCATTCATCACCCTCAAGTTATATGCATTTGACATTACCTCCATATGAAGAACTGATGTGTATAAGTCCTTTGGAGAGAGTATGTTAGTAACCAGTCCTTATTTTGTCCATAAGTGTAGTTGATTGATCAAGTGGAGGAGATATAATATATTGGTGAATCACCTCATATAGTACAAGGTTTGATGTCATGTCCCTTATATCCATTTTCATTAAAAAAACAAGTATTTTTAGGTAGTGATTGAGCTTAGATGATGTATTAGGGGAGCGAGACCTAAAACTAAAGATTCACCTCAACCACAAGGCTACCCATACCCAGAGGTGATTCCATTACATCAACTAGATGAGGTATGTTTAAAACTCCTTTACCTCAAGGGTAAAATCTAGACTGATAATAATCACTATTTTAAATGGTAAGGTATTCCATCCTATAGTGTCAAAAGAAGGTAACCAACATAATTAATCTAAAGTACTTAGGCTTTGTGCTTGTGAAGACCTCAAATATAAAATCATTGCTATGGGAAGGATTATATAAGATTTAAAAAATTAAAATTAGTATTTTAGTTCAAATATCAAATCATTGGAAAATAAAATTAAATATACATAGAATCCAAAATGTTTTGATGTTGATTATGCATTTGTATCTTCATCTAGAAATGTTGTGCTTAGCAAGGTTTCATATCAAAATTAGAAACTAAAAGATAATTCATCTACAACAAGTGATTTAAAAATTATAAAAAATACTAACAAGAGTTAAAATGAGTTTTTAAGGAAAATTCTTAGAAACATGTTGATCAAACTACCTCCTCTACATCCTCTAAGGAGATTAAAATATTATTGTGCATATCATAGAATGCATGGGAATCACACATATGATTGTTTATCATTAAAGAATAAAATAAAAAGTATAATTGAAAGTGGTGATCCTATAATATATACATCAATAAAGCTACCTAGTCACATTATGTGTGCATCTCCTAAAGCACAAGTGAAAAAGAGCAAGTATAGCTACCAAAGGATAGTTCACAGTAAAAATAATTGTAAATGAAAAAATAGAGAAAGAAAAGATTCAAAAGGAACTATTAGAGAAAGAAAAGATTCAAATGGTAAAGCTATAGAAAATAATTTCAAAAAAAGATCAAGATGTAAAATTAAAATTACAAAAAGCACAAGATGAAAATGAACAATTACAAAAATAATGTATTGTAAATGCACTTATATAAAAGGAAAAAGAATATAAGGTGAAAAATTAAACTCAATATAGACAAAAAAGCATGCTTAACAGAATATTTCTAATGAAAGATGTTAAAAATTAAGATATGCCTACAAATGCTAATGTTTAAAATGTGGTTACAAAAGGGGAAATTACAAGCCTATATTAATATCAGGACACTTTCATTATCACTACTCATATAGATGGAAAGTAATTCATAGGTATTAAGGTTATGGAATATAAAGATACAAATTTTTGTTTTATGTCATTTCTTAGCTCTCTTGGAAATAAGTATCCACAACTAGATAAAACTAATGCAATCACAACAAGTGTGGGATCAATTAATTCAAGAGTTTCATATGATTCAAAATAATTTTCTCTTCCATTTTATGTTATTTATAATCTAAGTGCATATAATATTGTGCTTATAAAGTCATTATTACACTCAATAGGATAAATGATTGGTAAAAAAAATGTTTCATATCATTTGATCATAAAGGCAAGGTTACATCCTTTTCCAAACAAGGAACATAGTTATAGTAAAAATAATAGAAAGAAATCATATATTTAGCTAGTATACAAACATATAAAAGTAATGACATATAAATAAAGGTGAAGGACATAATAAACATTATGAAAGAGAAATAAAAAAATCCAACACTACTACATGGGGTAGTACATTATTCATATCTAGATACAAAAGAAGATAAGAGTGACATTTTTGAAAAATCAAGATCATGATACTACATATTAGTATAATCTTGACAATACTAATTGCATATAATATGAATATGACACATATGATACAGGAACCTCATAGAAGCATCTCCTTGATGAGGTTATTGGCTTATAGTATCACTTTTCCCTTGTCCATATCACCTTTTCTAATCATACTAATATGAAAATTTTCAAAAAAATCAAATAATCAAAAAAATTAAAAAAGATTCAATTAAAAAAAAAATAGTATTTCCCTATTTATTAGATTTTTCATATGTTGTTTATTTTATGTTAGTAGATATTATATAATTTTCCTTTATATACACACACATATGTTTCATGGTTACATGAGTATGATACATGCATACACTAGATCCATGATACATGATCTTACATATGTTAAACCTTTTCTCTACTCACGTGACACACTACATTGGGGGAATCTACTTCTATTGATCACAATTGATACATGTGATATTATTTTATGATCACTTTACATTATCATGTTGAGTTTATATACTAATGTTTACATGTCTTTAATACCCTTTCCTAGATACAATGAATTTTGTGAGTTATATTATTCAAGGGATGTTATCGACACATGATAAGCTTAGTTGTGAGAATTATATAAGGTTTAGTTGTTGATCAGGCCATCATTAATGAATGTCAATTGTGCCTTTCTAGATCACATTACATTGAAGTCTGATTAGGAGATCAAGTAAATAAGTCCTTTGCAAACTTTGATTATAACATATTTTATTACTAGTTATTATATTAGTACATGGATTATTATAATTATGATTATTTATAGATTTATTGATTATATTATCTATAAATATAATTTCTATAATTTTGACTAATACTTGGTTTATTATGCTATGGGTGTTGCCTTATTTTCTATATTGATTCAAAAATTATTGGAGTTATATTATGGAATGTGATTTCTGCCTTAATTAAGATAATCATTTGTTAATAGGATTACAACCTAATTATAATACTAAATTTTTATTATGTTAAATAACTTGATTATTACATTAACTTGTATGTCAGGTGATGTCTGGATAATTATATTTTTATAATAATCAGGTGGTTAATACAAGTGTTATTATGGATATATTAATGAAAGGTGTTATGAATTTTAAACCTTGGTTAATATGGTATTGAGTTTTTTTATTAATACCTATATTTATGTTTAATTATATGGTATGTTATTATTATATATTAGATTATAATAATTAGTTATGTATTATGATTATAATATTAATCAAAAAAATGACTATGTGATTATCATTGTTCCCTTGTTTATTTGGTATCATGTTGATTGGCTTGATTGTTCATGGTGGGGGTCCCTTTTGGTCTTTTCCATTATGAGATTTTGTTTGGAATCATGGTTATTGACCCATGATTATAAAATAATGAAGTCTGACCAAAGCAAAAATAGGGGTGTAATAATGTTATAAAAGGATATTGTGCTTGTTTAGTGTTATTTTGGAAAAAAAAAATCACTTGGTCTTCCTTTTTAGCCAAAGTATGAATAAATAAAGGAAAAAAATAGAGAACTAAGGTTTTATCCTACACACTTCTATAGTCATAGGGGAGATCTTTAAACTTGCATTAAATGTTTTTATAGGACCCTAGTGGAAGGTATGGGCAATGTGCCCAATTTTTCATTAACTTGCATTGATTAACAATATGGCATGGTGGATGGATGGGACATGTACTTGGACTTGGATTGCTAGGGGAAAATGGAAAGTGGGGAAAACCCTATCTATAATTTGAAACTTTTTAAATACTAACTAGTGAATTGTTGCAAAGTTGGGTAGTTCTCTGTCTTGCTTCCTTTTTGACATTAAGGAGGATGCATTAATATTAAATGAATATTTGATAGAAGCTCATAAGTGGAGAGCAATACGATACCAAGAGGAAGATAAGGAAAAACATAAGCAAGTTTTGAAATTACATGCATGTGGTTTCTCTCCTCTTGTTTAATTTTTTATTTTAAATTTGAAAATGGTAACTTAAGCTCCTATTTTAAACCCTATTGGGGTATATAATCACATGGGTATATTTTGATATGCCACACAAGAATATGCCATGATAAAGACAATTTTAAGGTTATATGCATGGAAATATTGCTAATTATTTCCATTTTAATGGTTTATGCATACATTTATTTGGATTATGCATATATTTGTATGGCTGGTCATACATTTTTATAGGGATGAGTATAAACATTTGTATGGATAAAAATATATACCCAATATCCTTGATTATTTCCATTTTAATGGTTTGTACATACATTTATTTGGCTTGTGCATATATCTTAATGGTTGGTCATACATTTGTATAGGTTTATATACTAATGCACATTTTTAGTGATTTATTATGATCATTCTTTTGTGCAACTTCTTGATAAAATCTATTCATGTATTTTATAGTGAATTGGTTGACATAATACTTAAGATAAATTAGAGTGGGTTATTTAGCCTCATAAAAGAATGGGTGTGTTGGTAGAGATATTTACATGCTTATAATATTTTATAGTTGGTTGTACATGATATTTTTTTGGTCTATTGAAAGATCATTAGGGATGAAAATTTTCTTGGGTTTATTATGTATATGTTGCCTTGCTTGGTGGAAGTTTATAGAGAAGTCTCATTAAAATATAAATGATTCTCTATTTTTGAAAATTAACATATCAATATGATGTATGAAAATGAATGATTTCATTATATGAGGTATTATGGTTGTTCTTATACCATGTGTTAGTTCAAAATGATTACTAGTATTGTATACTACCATTGATTAGAAAGTGAATTTGGTGATATTATCTTATATGATTTTATGTGTGTGAGATACCTTACTTATAAGAGGTACATAGTGTGGTCTTATTGATAGATAAATGACTCATTTTTTAAAAATAAAATGGAATAATAGTTGGGAGCATTAAAAGTGTTGTTAATCATTTTATGAGATATCAAGCTTGTTATTATGCCAAGTGTCCTGGTTGTCAAGTCTTAATGTAGTATGCTTAAAATTACTGCATTATTATCTTACAACCTATTATGTTGATTTGTGGATTATATATTTATATTGTTCCTTCATTGATTATTGACAAGATTGAATCATAAAAGGAATTGAAGCTTATTGAGATTACTAGTGTTTAAAACCTCCTTGGACCATATGTCTTCATAAGGTGACCTTATTATTACACAAGTTTTAGTACTAATGTAGGGATATGTTCATGATAGGTTGTATTGAGATTTATTGAACTATTATTTCTCTTTATATCTTGTTTACTTGATATCATATTTAAATTATATAATGTTAACTAGAGAAAACCACATTGCCAACTTTAAGCTGATGCACTTGTCACAACATTTTAGTGCAAGGTTGTTTTCTCTCTATTTGTCTTCATGATTAATTATGGTTAGTTCTTTTGTTGACTGGGATTACTTGGATTTAACTGATTATTACAAAATGGATTGTTCATCTTAGATAAGTCATGTATGGATGATTGTCTCATTTTTATATTAAAGAACATTAGCTTATGTATTCATACATCCTACCACTATTTAGGTGTGATTTAGGGAGTAATTATATGATTAAAAGATTTATTATATATTATATAATTTGTATCAAGTTTAGTACTCCCTAGTATTGTACACATTCTATAAATTCATGTTTATTGTTAAAATTGTTCTTGTGTTGTGTCCACTAGCTTTATCTATTTAAAAGATCATCTGATTGGAGTTGCCTCAATATATACCAACTTGAATATGTTATATCACTTCAAAATGGACAAATAATAAGTTGTGAAAGAGTATAAGTTTGGATTATGGTAATAAATTGCATTTTATACAGTCCTCATGCTTGTTCTCATAAGAGACATATAGTCCACTCATTTTTATTATTTGTGTAACCATGAATGAAATTATATTTCTCTTAGAGAATAAAACTATATAGTGTGTAGTGGCTCCTTCTAGTTGTTAATGATAATAAATCTATAACTTGCATGTGAATTAGATTAGATTATATTTTCCTAATAGCTATATACTAGTCTAGATCCTTTCCCCTATGTATGTTAGAGTAATTCTTAACATTTTGATCATACTTGAACCTCATTTGGATATATATTTATGGGTTAGAGATCAAGGTTACATTTGTTTACAATTGTAGGTTGTTATATTAAAGGTTAAAATACTCTTTTGGTTTGAATTATTATGCTTAAAAATATTTCCAAAATAATTTATGCTATAAAACATTCTGAACTAAGTATCATGGCCAATATAATATTTTATTATGAAAAGTGAAAGACTAAGTAATAATATTTCAATATTTAGTGTAAACCATCTTTTTTACATATAATTTAGTTCTTCTCTAACTAATAGTGGATACTTTTGGTTCAAATGTAGGTAATTTGTCTTAACAATTACCGACACTCTTTTGGAATTGAAATGGTATACATGGAAAAGATATTTTAAGATATTTTTATACATCAATATAAAATTGTATTTAAATAGTGGTTATCATAAATTGGTGAATTATTAGACAAAAATAATTAGGTGAGTACTATCATTATTACATTTTATTTGTATTACTTTTTGCTTTTGATGAGAAATTATTAAATATAATTTAGATCAATTGTTAATGAAATGAATCCTATATGGATGTTTATGATGGAATGAAATCATGAATTGGAGTCTAATTAAACTAATCTTGGTTACTTAAAATTTATTAATATGCCTTCTTATGATTATGTAACCTTGTTTTGTGGATAATGTATCGATCATCACTTATTTGATTGGTGAAGTCAATACAACTCTCTTCTTAGATTTTTTTTATTGGGAAATTAGACTCAATAAGTTATCTTTAGAGATCTTATTTTTATTTCATTTGCATGTATATTATAGATTTATAAATCCCATTAAGATTTTGGTTAATATCTTGTTTCCCTTTATGAAATTATCTTAAAGGTTAGTTGCCTTATATTTGTTTAATAACAAAGTGTTGGATCCATTTTGTAGGCCTTAGATATATTGGACTCTCTTTTACAATGTGCAAGGAAGGTTGAAGATCACTTTCAGTTCATCTTGTGAGATTTCCTTCTACATTATGAGAGTTATTTTATGGCCTATATATATTTGATAAACCACCTAGCTATCACCTTCCTTAACAATAGAATTATTATATAAATTCAATATTGTAATTTTTATCTTGTATTTAGTAGGAAGTACTAAGATTACAAAAACCTTCTTTAGGTTGAAAATGGACCACGTTAGTTTAGTATGCAAATATTATTAGCATAGAGGTTCACAATGTTGTTTCATACTTGCATGTCCAAAAGAATATTATAATATACTAGTGCTTACCGATGTAACATCTTGAGAGAATTAATCAATGTTTTGTGTTTTGTTTCAAAATAAAATTGGTGCATTTTTTGGAGAGTGTTAGTCGAGTCATGTAGAATTTTTACAAAAATCAATTTATGCATGAAAATGTCTATATTTATACTTACATATTATATAGTTTGTTAGATGTGATATGCTACAAGATATTTCAATAACACATGTATGCATAAAATAGTATGATATGATTATGTTAGTTGATCATATTTCAATTATTCATATTCTCACATGGCTTACTTGACTGTACTTATTTTTACCTCGTCTCAATTTTGAAACATTTGAACATGTTCCTTGATTGTTGGACATAATAACCTGAGTGTTGTTTATTTGGTGTGTGCACATTTGAACATGTCATCCTATTGATTGCATGTAATTTTAATTATATTACTTAGATAATTCATAATAATAAAATTATATATGAAAGAATTAAGAGCAGAATAAATAGATCCACAACAACAATTGGTGAAAGAGTAGAATACTTAAATATTATGACTGAGCCACTTCAAGGGGGAAACCTCCACAATAATGAAAGAAGAATATAATTCACAATATGATGATAAAATACTAACCACTACATCCTATATATACTCTAATTAACCATGGTTATTCCATAAGCTGACCATATTAAGAACATCAAGAAATGCAACAAGCTAATATGAAGGTATGTAAGTCACAAATCAACCACACATATCCTTAGATGTACTATAGGTTAAGGGCATAACATTCCCCTCACATTCAAAATAAAATTATCCTCAATGTTGAATCAAACTAGAATGTCATTGTAGGAACACTTCATCCTCCTATGTTGTATCTTCAGAATGCAAGTTCTTCCATTTGATCAAATACTACTTAATGGATCTAGTCTGTAGTTGCTTAGTTCACATGTTAAGGATATCCTTAGGATCCATAATGACTTGAGCTTCTTCATCCAATTTATGTAACTCAATTTGAGTGGAAAATATATGTCTAGTTACTTTATTTAGGCAAGATACATGGAATACTAGATGTATGTGAGTGGTTAGGGGTAATTCTAGCTTGTAAGCCACACTACCAATTTTATGTAAGATATGGTAAGGGACATAATACTTAGGTGATACTTGTTATCCTTTTTTCATTAGTTTAGAGACATCTACTTATATGGATGAAAATTCATAAAGACCCAATCACATATGTCAAAATGCTACTCGTTACAGTGTTGATTTACTTATTGCTTCATTGAATTTTATGTCATTGCTAAATTCTCTCACAAACTAACTAATACCACCTATGATGGTAAATGTGTTCCTTAACAACTCAAACCTTAGGATGCACTAGAAAAATTTAAGTGATGGATAGGGGTGATACCCATATAATGACACAAAAGGAAACATATTATAAGAAGTGTTATACCACCATTCAACAAGTGGCAACCAATGAACCCATTTTTCAAATTTTTTAGAAACAAAACAATGAAGATACCCTTCGAGACATTTGTTGACTACCTCTATTTATCCATTATATTGAGGATGATAGGATGAGATATGAACCAAATAGATATCCAAACATACAAATAATTTAGTACAAAAATTACTATTAAATATGGGTTCTCAATCAATTATAATGATATTTGGAGTGTTATGTAATTTTTGGACTATATTGATAAAATTAGAATATACTGTACTAGAAAAAAATAGTTAGCTAAGGAGAAAAAATGAGCATACTTGGTAAGTCAATCCATAAATACCATGATAACATTTTTACCCTTAAATCATGGTAACCCCATAATTAAATCCATGAAAACCTCTTCCTAATGCTAGCTAGGGATGGATAAAGGCTATAAAAGACCTGGGGTCTTAATGGTTTCACCTTTCTTTTGTTGGAATATCATGCATTCAACCATATATTTTTTAATATCCCCCTTAAGTCCTTCCCAAAATAAATATTGATTGATTATATGATATGTTTTCAAAAATATCAAGTGACCTCCAAGTGGAGAGGCATGAAGTTCTTAAATAATTTAATGTTTGAGGAGAGAATTATTACAACGGTATAATCTATCTTTATACCATATTGTGTTCCCCTTCCATGTAAGTTTTAAAATTCATTATAGCTTGATTAAGATTATGAATCAAATCCTTGGTAGTATTATCATTCTCCCATTCTGATTTTGCTTCCTCTATTTAATCTACCTATCATATGGTCATGGTGTATAACAATGATTCAATTGATTCATCTTTCTGAGAGAGGTCATCTGCAACCACATTCTCTTTTCCTTTTTTTACACTATTTAAAAATAATATCCCAACATTTTAGTCAGCCATTTTTGTTGTTCTTTAGATGAAAAGTTTTTTTCCAAAAAATATTTGAGTCTATCATCATCAATATTTACTTGAAAGTGGTGACCCATTAGATAAGGTCTTCATTGCTTCACTGCATGAAGAATAACCATCATCTCTTTCTCATATATTAGTTTGAACCTATTTTTTCCCTTCAATTTGTGACTTTAAAATACTAGTGGTCTTCATTATTGCATGAGTTTAACCCTCATGCCATATCCTGATACACCACACTCTACAACAACACTTTTTGAAAAATTAGGAGTAGACAAAATTAGAGTTGTGCACACAACCATTTTCAACTATTAAAATGCCTTGGTAGCTAAATCAATCCACTAGATGGAGTCTTTATTCAAAAAAGAGGTGAGTGAAGATACAATGCTACCATAATTTTTGACATACGTACAATTGTAACTAGTTAGACCTAAAAATATGCATAGGTTCTTGGGAACCTCCCACTCCATCACTACTTGGATTTTCTTAGTATCAACTTTCACTCAATGTGAAATAATATGACCCAAGTAATCCACCTCTTAGACACTAAAAGCACATTTAGAAGGTTTGGCATAAATTGGATGTTATTCTAGAACTAAAATCACCTATTTCACATGCTTCAAATGGTCTTCCCATTTTTTGTTGTAGATGGGGATATCATTAAAAAAACTAATAAATTTTTTCTCAAAAATGGACTAAAAATAGTATTCATCAAACTTTAAAATGTAGATGGTGTATTTATGAGGCCAAAAGGCATGAACATAAATTTATAATGGATTTCATGAGTTATTAAATCTATTTTAGGTATCTCCTCATTACAGATGTGAATTTGATGATATCTAGAGCAAATATCTAACTTGGTAAAATAAATATCACCACGCAATTCATCTAAAAAATCATTAATTACTGGAATAGGAAACTTATCTTTGATGGTTTATATGTTGAGTTCTTTGTAGTTTGGGCACATCATCCAATTGTCATCCTTACTATAAACCATGAACATTGCAGAGGAGTATTCACTTTGACTATGTCAAATGATTCCTACCTCTAACAGCTCTTGTACCATATTTTCAATTTCACTCTTTTGGGTATAAGGATATCTGTAGGGTCTAATATTGGGTAGTGTACTTATTAAAATGAGTCTAATGGCATGATCATGTGCACAAATTGGAGGAAGTTCATTTGACATGTCACCAAAAATAATTGAATGGTAATCTAACACCTTTTACAAATTAGGATGTATAGAATCCTTGGTTGGTTGAACCTACATGGAAAATAAACATGTCACAAAACCTTTTGAAACTTTTATGAGAATATTTTTCATCTAGTGGGAACTAACCAATTATGGATATTTATCCCATAATCCATTTAGTTTAAAAGAAATTTCTTATAAATGGAACCTCATGAATAATTTATAGATTTTTATCTCAATAATGCCCAAAGTGGTGAGCCACTGCACTACCAAAATAAAGTTAACTCCTCCCATGGGAATAACAAACATAGGGGAATATAAAAAATAATATCCCATAGAAATGGGAATAATAAACATAGGGGAATATAACAAATAGTATCCCATATAAAGCTTAATATTATGGCATTTTATAGAATAATTGGCCATATCACCATCTAAAATCATGACCTAAAATTTTGGAGTTAGGTAAATGAATTAATTCAAATGAACATCCAACTTACTATTGATGAAGTTATGTGTACTCCTAGAGTCAATTAACATAGTCACCCCCTATTTATTTAAGAACTCACCACTTAAGAGTTTCAGGATTACTAATGCATGAAAGTGCGTTGTTGTACCCAACACACTCCATTTCTGAAAATGAGGAACCTTGTTTCAAATTGTGTAAATTTGTGCTTTAAATTAGACATTCAACTTGATCAGAAACTAGTATTGAATATATCATGTTAATCTAGTTTACATGGGTCTGTTAACACATAATATTTTATTTGACTTCATCTAATGTTAATAACATTTGATTCTTATGTTTTCATGTTACAGGTTTAATGGGGTCTCACTACCTAGGGTTTTACACTTTAATACTAAATTAACTCTTTATTTTGATTAACCCTTAGTCTCTTATTGATTAAATTGAATTTATGTTTTAAATCATGTTAAAATCTTAGATTAATTTTTTTAGCCTAAAATCTTTTTGAAATAGATTCAAAATTTACATAGGGTAAAAATTACTAGAGAGAACTTTATTATATTATAGACTTAATTTAATACTTTAGCCTAGGTCCTAATCATATTTCTTAATACAAATCATACCTTAGTCTAAAAATCTTTATTCTAGGTCTTTTATATCTTATGGTTAACAACAACTTACTAATGAGGGGACTCTTTTATTATGTTTTAAAATTAGCTTAAAATTTATATTAAAGTTTTAATTTTGTTTATTGACATGAAAAAAGACCTTACTCTAATTTTTTATGCTAAATCTTTTATTTTATGCCCACAAAAATGGACTAACAGGGAGCTTCTACATGGTAAGATCTCATAGCTTAGAGTTGAGATCAATGACCCACATAATCAAAGTCAAAGTTAAAAACTCCAAGGAAATATTGATGATATACATTAACTCACCTACCAAAGATATAATGACATGAGGGTAAAGTTGAAATGTCAACAAAATTTTAGAGTTCCATGAGAGTGACAAGTGTTACCATCTTTGTGGGTAACTTGAAGATCTAATGACACAAAGTAGAGTCAATAAGTCAACAAATATGTGGAGTGAACCAAGAGTTATGAGTGGAAAAATATTGAGATCTTAGATGGTAGATAAATGATCTATGGTCCCTTCCCTAGGGTCAACATGTCAATAAACCAAAAGCCTTGAGGAGTTGCCAAGTGGCACACATATGAGCACTTTTAAAACTTAGCTTAGACTTTATCCTAAGGTTTTTTATTCCATGTTTATTAACATGAATAAAATATTAGGTTTAATTTATGTCCTAAGTTATTTTTTATCAATACCTTAGTCTAAATTGATTTTATGCTAACCAATTTTTATATTTATATTTGTAGAGTAGAGAGTCTCAAGTAAATGATAAGTGTCAATATTTGAAGAGTCAAAAGGTTAAGCACCAAGATCCATGGTACATGTTAACTCGCATACTGAAGATCTAATAGTGCATAATCAAGATCAAAGTAATAGATGATTTTTAAAAAGAAAACACAATGGTGACAAGTGTCACCATCATGGGAACCCAATATATAAAGATATAATAGTGCATAATCAAGATCAAAGCAACAAAGGCTTTTCAAAAATCAAACATGGTGGTGACAAGTGTCACCATCATGGGAGCCTAGTACATAGAGATCTAACAGTGTAAGGGGAACCTAGTGTATTAATATACACAAACTATGCCAATCAATAAAAATGAGATCAATGGTGCAAGGTAAATGGAGACTTTTTAAAAAACTCAGATGAACATGGTTGTGATAAGTGTCATAACCAAAATGAACAAGATAGGAATCAATGATCCATGTTCAAGTGTACATGCAAAAAATCAATGATGCAAGATCAATGAAGACTTTTCAAAGGTCTTGGAACTAGCGAGAAGCTATGACATGGCATAAAGGCATTCAAGCTATGAATATAAGGTACATAGAGAACCCCATGGAGATTCTAAATAACACACTCATGTTTAATCATGTAGAAGATCTAATGTTGTGATTATTAGGTGGAGTTTTCAAAGATATAGGCCTAATTATGTGTTGACACATGTTCTAAGGATAATAATCACGTTTAAAAAGTTAACAAATAGAATGACATGGCATTACCACGTAGATAGAACACATAGATCTTTTGACACTTGAGTTATATTTATCACTAGCCATTGGGTCTCATAGTTAAGTTAGATAAGGAATATTACTTTAGTAACTAAGCTTGTATAAACATTTTGAGAAGGAATATTTTATTCTGTAAAGGCACAGGCAACATGCAATGCATAGTTATGTTAGATTAGTCATAGTTGAATAATGTCACTAGTTCTAAGGCATTCATAAAGGGATAATTATCCTTCATGCATGTCTAAATTCCATTTAAAAATGGCTAAAAATATCTAATAAGTTGTTACCATAACTTATAAAAGAAATTATTATCATGTAGTTCAAGCTATAATTGTAAAATTGCCCTTTTTGTACACATGCACATATTGCATATCTTTTGTAAAGGCTAACTTAAACTGATAACTATAAGTAGACTCATATATAGTTTTGACCATAGTTATAACTCAATTTTTGACTATCACATGTAGTGACTTTGTATGGACTTGGAGGATGAGGTGAACCCTTCCCCAAGCCTATTTAAACAATTGTAATCCAACTTTGATTTTGGTCAGAAGATTTTTAATACAGAAGAGAAAAATAATTTTGATTCTCAATTTCATACATTTGAGTATTTTCTTTCCATTATCTAGGTAATTATATGTTACTTTTTGGTTGTAAGTTTCAATAATATTTAGTGTGCAATAACTACAAATGGATTATTAACTATATTAATTGATGTAATAATCTTAGATGTGCAATAATTATTGAAATATTGGTGAATTATATTGATTACATCAATTAAGTTCATTTATTTATAATTATGAATGTGAATGAGTGCTTTATTTGATGTAGTTTTTTATTGTGTGTCCTAAAGTTGCCTTAGATACTTCACTAGATTGAGCCATGATCTCATGAGTAAGAGAGTGTAATAGCTACCCTAAAAGGATCAACCTTTGTCTAAGGCCTATGAATTTCCTACATCATTATCTCCTTAGACTTTTTAGCCATGTCTAACTATGTGTGTGTAATTATTGTTAGCTATAGGCATAGGTTTTGAGAGCACTTATCCTTTTAGAAACTATCTAGGGAAGTGATTATTGAAAACCATAGAGTCTTCTTTTATGCCCTACCCTTCCTTCCTTTTTGAGTTTGTTTTGAGACCTACCCAATTTAGATTAGCAACCAACCATGCATCTAATTCACATAGATATTCACTATCCTTTAGATGCCACGCCTCCATTCAAAAACCTTTTCAACAATCGATATACCCTACCAACTATTCTATAAACATGTCGTTAAATAATTAATACCTATAACTCATGCCATGGAGTGGAGTTTACCTCCATTCAGATCTTGAAATGTTGGAGGTTACCTCATTATTTATGGTATGTATAAAACTCACATCAATAATTTTAATATCACTAGAAGGAAGGAATGTACCTCTAGTTGAATTTAACACAAGATATACCCCTTTTGAAAATAAAAAAATCATAAAACATAGAAAAATAAAAAATTGAGAATGGATTGGCTCAACAAATCACCCATAGATATCCTAGGTATTCAACAGGATCTCCCTGATAACCCATTCACATACCTTCGTAGGTTCCACAATAATCACCCAAGATATACGAAAGAGCATCTTGATAATTACACATATTCTATGCATGTTATGGATATCAAATTTTAGTATGTAATCTATAGGTTATTCCCTTTCACACTGGGAGAAGAAATGCATGATTGGTTTGTAGAGTTGGCACCTAGTTGTATCACTATTTGGAGTGATTTTGAGGAACATTTTTTTATTTAATTTGGTCCAAATATTTATGCTCATAATTTAAAAAATAATTTAAAAAATTATATGAGGTTATCTATAGTAGGTATATTGGATATAAATTGTATAAAAGTTGTCTAAAGAGAAACCTAGTTATTGTGCCTATATAAGAACATAGTGGAAGGGTTTTCTTTTAAATCTAGGCACATTACACAATAAGAATACTCTGGAGCCAATCATTGTTATAGTAAGTAATCATAAGTATGGAAATGTTGAACCTAAAGCTTTTTACACCCAAATTTATGATGTGGTTAAAGAGGAAGAAGAGATACTAGATGGAGAGCATGATTGGATCATAAAAGAGGTAGAAGAGAGTATTAAAGCCATTAAAGAAGAGATTGTAATGTTACAAGAGAAATTTAGATACCAAAAACTAGAAGAGGAATCCATAAAGATAGGAGAATTGGATCATTCTAATTCCATCCCTGTATTTGATGAGATAATTAAAGGAAATGATGGTAGTGAGGAAAGTGTCAATTTAGAAGAACATTGTCAACCTTTGCAATAGCTCTATAAGATAGAATATGCCTAGATATAAGTTTAATTACTTTGACTTACAAAGTAAGATATCAGATCTAAAGATGGTTTTGATGACTCTTATGACTATTAGTTTGTATTGGAATCTCTATAAAAAGACTCATTTGAGGATTATATTCTTGACTTGTTCTCCTCTAATCATGCAAGCTTCAATATTGAGATTTTAGATTATGTTATGCTTGAGTCAGGTATGTATTTTTATCATGAAGTAAATAAAAAAGGTATGTTATCTTCTCCCAATAATTTTGAATCTATTTTTGAGTTCCCTTTCAATGGAATTAATTTACATAGATAGCCATGCCTTGATTTGATAGATGTTGAATTTAATTTAGTGCCTAACTCTAACGTGCAAGCCACTATGGTTGAGTATGTGATTGACAAGGAACCCTAGTGTGTGTGGACATCAACATCATTTGGAATTGAATCAAATACCTTTGATTACACATATGATGCCCATGAAGATGCATATCTTCTAGAGCATAACTATTCAAAAGAAGCATATTACTCATATGGAAATAATCAGAGCTTCAATTAAAAAAATAAAAAAAAAGGATCAACAACATATAGTGGATGGGATGATACCTATGGAATTAATAAATAATTAATTTATTACTCCTAAAATTAGTAGTGACCCCAAATTAAATGGATTTTTTATTCATAATTTGGAAAGTCAAGAGCTGAGTCATTCAAATATTGAAGGCCATACTCAAAATGAGAGTTTAGATGAAGTTTTAGAGGAAAAAGTTGTTCATAATTATTCTTATGATTATGATTCTATCTTTATGGACCTTTCCCATAATGAGTAGATAGAGGATGGTGACTTTAAATATTGTAGGTTAGATTTAATATCCATCTTAAGAGACACTTTTAAGGATTTTTTGTCTACATTAGGTTCTCCTAATAATGTTAGTATAAATGATGAAGTTTCAATACTTGTCAATTCACAAGATATTGACCCTTTTCAAAGCTTAGATGAATCTAAGATTGGGTGTGATTTATGCCTTCATCTTAGGTAACCACACCTATTTTAACTTAGGTTATGTATTTTGAATTTTATAACCCTTGCAATTTTGGTGATTATTGGTCTAATTTTGCCTCTCAACCAGGGAATAATTTTTGTGATTACATGTCTCGGGTATTTTATATTGAATACATGAGTAATAATGGTGAGTTTTTAGAACATATGTATCATAGGGAGGATTTATTTGTTTATTGTGTCTGGGATGTCCCAATGAGTAACCCTAATTATTTGTTTTACAATATGAATGAAAGACTCAAAATTCTACTTAATGAGTACAAAGATGTCCCTGCATATATCATAACTTTAATGGGGAAAAAAAAATTATTACCAAAGAGTGAGAAGCATGCCAAATAGATTTTCCAAATACATCCCCCATCTTGTTTGGGTTTTCTTTACACTAGGAGTAGGTTAGGTTTATTGTTTTCTATCATTTGCTTTCTTATATTAGTTTCTTGCTTTCTTAGATTAGTTTCCTACTTTCTTAGATTAGTTGTTTTTTTATTTCTCTGATAATTTGAATTGTATTTTCTCTAACTATAACCAAGCTAAAATCTGAACCAACTGAGCTTATGACTTGTAGAAAGGGGGAAATTAAAAATTTGGCAATTTGTGACTAGCTTATAGATTGGGTATATTTTTATGTTTTGAATCTTCAGGATAAAGGTATGCAATCATGAATCATTTTGGATATTGTCAAAATTTAATACTTTTACTAGGCATGTAGAAGTTGATCTCAAAAAGTACTTCATACAAATTTAGAAAGTTTTCTTTTTTTATTGGATCAAATACACTTATCATATTAAATATATGTTGGAATTGACAATTCTAGGTATATATGTCACTTGTAGGGATGTTCTGGTAATGATTTATTTTATAATTATACCAGCTCACTAGGTTTTAGATCTCTTTTCATTCAAGAAAAAAATAAAAAAAAGAACCAATGGGTTTAAAAGAGCAAAAAAATCTAAAGAAAATTAAAAGTCTCACATGATGAAATAAGGTCAATGTATCACGCATCATGATTAAAATAAAATAATGGAGAGAGAAGAAAAGGAGCCTAAATTATCTCTATCAAGGCTATGGATGCCTGGCTGGTAGTAGAGCAATGTCTGAGCTTCTCTTGATATTATGAGATTTAAGAGATAGTGGAATGAAACTTACATCTTCATCAAGCCTTTGAAAAACTCATCACAATAGGGGTTAAATGAACTACACATTTGACACACAGATATAAAAAATTGGAAGGCAAGTATGTTGCATGAATCAACTTAGGAGTATCTTTCATGTTTCTGATTTAAGTATTCTTATGTGACATACTTCATGATTGATTTAAGGATTGCTAACCAAATTTTTGGGTTCTTGAATACTCAAGAGTATTCCCTCTATGAGTTACTATTTTTTGTACATAACAAACCCCATTTTTGAAAATGAGGACCCTTGTTTCAAATTGTGCAAATTTATACTTTAAATTAGACATTCAACTTTATTAGAAACTAGTATTAAATATCTTGAGTGGATCTAGTTTACATGGGTTTGTTAGCACATAAACTTTATTTGATTTCATCTAATGTTGTTAATGTTTGATTCTTATGTTTCAATGTTGTAATTTTAATGGGGTCTCATTGGTGTGAAAAGTACCTAGAGTTTTACACCTTAATAATAAATTGACTCTTTATTTTGATTAAATCTTGGTCTCTTATTGATTAAATTGAATATATGTTTGAAACCATGTTAAAACCTTAGCTTAATTTGTTTAGCCTAAAATCCTTTTGAAATAGATTCAAAATTTATGAAAGGTTAAAATTGCTAGAGAGAACTTTATTATATTATAGACTTAGTTTAATATTTTATCCTAGGTCCTGATCATATTTATTAATACAACTCAGACCTTAGTCTAAAAATATTTGTGCTGCGTATTTTATATCTTATGGTTCACGACAAAAAATTAACAAGGGGAATCTTTTATTATGTTTAAAAATTAGTTTAAAATTTATATTAAAGTTTTAATTGTGTTTATTGACATGATAAAATACCTTATTCTAATATTTTATGATAAATCATTTATTTTATGCCCATAGGAATGGACTAATAGGGAGCTTCTGCATGGTGAGATCTCAGAGCTCAAAGTTGAGATCAATAACCCATGCAATAAAATTTAAATTCAAAAAGTCTAAGCCAAGATCGATGATACACGTTAACTCATGTATCAAAGATATAACTATGCAAGGGTAAAGTTGAAATGTCAACTAACATGTAGAGCTCTGCAAGAGTGATAAGTGTCACCATCTAGGTGGGTAGCCTAAAGATTTAATGACATGGAGTGGTTTCAAAAAGTTAGCATATCTATTGAGTAACTTGAGAGTGATAAATGGAAAAATATTGGGATCTCATATGATAAATCAATAGTCTATGGACCCTTCCCTAGGGTCAACATGTCAACAAACTAAAAGCCTCAACGAACTACCACGTGACACATGCACAAGCACTTTTTAAACTTATCTTAAACTTTATCCTAAGGTTTTTTTTCCATTTTTATTAACATGAATAAAAACTTAGATTAAATTTATGTCCTAAGTTATTTTTTCCTAAGACCTTAGTCTAAGTTGATTTTATGTTAAGTCTTTTTTATATTTATATTTACAAATCAGAGAGTCTTGAAGAAATGACAAGTGTCAATCTTGTGGGAGTCAAAAGGTCAATCACCAAGATATATGGTGTGCATTAACTCACATATAAAAGATCTAATAGTTCATAATCAATATCAAAGTAACAAAGGAGTTTTAGAAAGAAAATATGATTTTGATAAGTGTCACCATCATGGGATCCTAGTACACAGAGATATAATGGTGTGTAATTAAGATCAAAGTAATAAAGGCTTTTCATAAAGAAAATGTGGTGGTGAAAAGTGTCACCATCATGTGAGCTTAGTATATATAAATACAATAGTGTGAGGGGAACCCATTATATTAAGATCTATGAACCATGTTGATTCATGCAAACAAGATCAATACTGTGAGGTAAATGAAGACTTTTTAAAGAATTTAGATGAACTCAGTTGTGACAAGTGTCACAACTATGATGAAAAGGATAGGAATTAATGATCTACATTCAAGTGTACATGCATCAAATCAATGGTGTGATATCAATAGAGACTTTTTGAAGGTCTTAGAACTAGTGAGAAGCCACCACTTAACATAAAAGCATTCAAGCTATGACTATAAAGTACATAAATAAACCCACATAGCTGCTAGGTGGTAAACTCACATTCAATCATGTAATAGATCTAATGGTGTTAGTCCTAAGTGGAATTTTCAAAATATCTATACCCAATGATGTGTTGACATGTGTCCTAGGGATAACAATCACATTTCAAAAGTTAATAAATAAAATAACATGGCATTATTAAGTAGACAAAACATGTAGATCTTTTGACACTTGAGTTATATTTATCATCAACCATTGGGTCTCATAGTTAAGATAGATAATAAATACTCTTTTGATAACCAATCTTGTATAAACATTTTGAGAAGTAATATTATATTTTGTAAATTCATGAGCAATAGTAATGCATAGTTATATTAGATTAGTCATAGTTGAACAGTGTCACTGGTTCTAAGGCATTGGTAAAGGGATACTTATCCTTCATGTATGTCTAAATTCAATTTAAAAGTGGATAAAAACATCTAACAATTTATTCCCATAACTTATAAAAGAAGTTATTATCATGAAGTTAAAGCTATAATTATAAAATTACTCTTTTTGTACACATAGACATGTTGCATAACTTTTACAAAGGCTAACTTACATTGATAACTGTAAGTAGACTCTTTAGGGTTTTGACCAAAGTTATAACTCAATTTATACCTATCACATGTAATGAATTGTCATAGACTTGGAGGATGAGGTGACCCCTTCCCTAAGCCTATTTAAAAAATTGTAATCTAACTTTGATCTTGGTTAGAATATTTTGAATACAAAGGAGCAAAGAAATTTTGATTGTCAAATTCATGCATTTGATTATTTTCTTTCCATTATTTGTGTAATTAGATATTTTTTTTAGTTGTATGTTTTAATAATCTTTAGTGTGTGATATCTACAAATGGATTCTTGACTATCTTGATTGATTTATTGATCTTAAATTTGAAACAAATATTGAAATACTGGTGAATTATATTTATTAAGTCAATTAAGTTTATTGATTCATAATTATAAATGTGTGTGAGTGATTTCTTTGATGTAGTTTTATATGTTCATGTTAAAGCTACCTTAGATACTTCACTAGCCCAAGCCATAATCTCCCAAGTAAGAGTGTGCAAAAGCTATCCTAAAAGGAGAAACCTTTTTTGAGGCCTATGAATTTCCTACATCATTATCTCCTTAAACTTCTTAGCCACATCTGAATGTGTGTGTACAATTTCTCCTAGTTATAGGCATCAGTTTTGAGAGCACTTATCCTTTTAAAAACCAACTAGAGAAGTGATTCCTGGAAACCATAGAGTATTATTTTTTCCCTGCCCTTCCTTTTTGAGTTTGTTTTGAGACCTACCCACTTTATATTATAAACCAATCATCCATCCAAGTCATGTAGAGATTCACTATCCTTTAAAGGCCACACATCCATCTAAAAACCTTGTCAATAACTTGCATACCTTACCAACTTTTCCATTAGTAGGTTGTTAAAGACCACATACTTGTAACTCATGCCCTAGAGTGGAGTTTACCTCCATTGAGATCTTGAAATGTTAGAGGCTACCTTATTATCTATGGTGTACATAAAACCTGCATCAACATGCATGGCAATAAATAGTAGGTTGAGAATCTTTATATTTATCCTTAGGTTATTCTAACCTTTCCCCTAAAGCCTCCTCATATTCTTCCTCCTCATTGGCACCATCAATGTAAAATAACTTATTTTCATCAAATTGATGCCCTTTGATTCATTTCCTATTGTAGTCAAAACACAAACCTTTTTACACTTTTTTTCCACTTAGTGAGGTGTCAATTTGGTAGGCTGATGAAATGATGGTGTTGGGAAGGTGCATTCATAAATGTTGGTGAGATATCTTCATCTAATCATCTATTTTACCTCATCTATGCATTCCATTAGTATGGCCTCAAATATAGTACTAGGATGAAATATGTGAACCTCTAATTATATTCTATCTTTGAAGCCACCCAAAAATAGGTCAATCAAATTTTACTTAATGATGTCTACCACATGTAAAGATAGATTCTAAAATTGATGAATGTAATCCTTGATAGTCCTGATCTGGTGAAACTTGAATAACTAATTGAATTAGTTTTTAGAGACATTATTTTAATAGGTGAGTTGTAACTCCTAAAAAAATACTAACCATGAAACTAGGACACCCTTATTTCTCTTTTGAGCACACAACCAATAATACCAAATGATGGCTCAGGTTATAGATATAGAGAGTCCATAAACATTTATTATGACTATGGAGTCTAATGTAGATCAAATAATTTTTCAATGAGTGATCCAAGTGAGTGGATAATTACCATGAAACTTGCACAAGTCCACTTTTTGAAACATTGGCTTAGGGCCAAAATTAGTGTTGGTATTATTTGGAGGAGAACCAAACTAAAGTGGTGGAGGATTATTTTACAGTGGATGAGCTGATAACTTGGAAAATTACCTATATATTTGTTGTAATTTATCCCTCATGCTATTTAAGTCCCATTTTAAACGTATAATGTCCCCTTGAACCATATCAAAAACATCTTTTTTCACCATGCCTTGTAACTCTAACTTAAGTTGTTGAACTAGCTCTAAAATAGATAAATCAAAAGTTTCATATTCCATGTCATCCTTGTGAGGATTTTTTGGATTTTATTTCCCTTTACCACATCCATAAGTGTTTGGAATAGACATGCACAAACCCTAGGAGGGTTTTATCTAATAAAAATTTACCAGTGGAATACACCATTATGATCATCTCACTGAGATGAATCTAATTACTGATGTTATGCACAAGGATGAACATTTTAACCTAAAAAAGTGTATTAGTATAATATACCATTGAAATCATCTCACAAAGATGAATTATATGAATAATAATTTTCACAAGTAACAAAACCATGATGACAGAAAAATCAATTCTTCCTAGATCATAAGTTATGTTTTTTTGGCCTTCTAGTGCTTAGGACACTAGATCCAAAGAAAATAAATTGTGTCACAAACACTTTGACAAATTGAAGCTATAATACCACTTGTAAAGAAATTAATTATATGATTTGAAGTAATAGAATTATATATGGAAGAATTAAGAGAAAAATAAGAATATCCACAACAACAATTGATGAAAGAGTAGAATAGTTGTATATTATGACTAAGCCACTTTGAGGGGGAAACCTCTACAATAATGCAATAAATATAGAATTAACAATATGATGATAAAATAATAACCACTACCTCCTATATATACTCTAATTAGCCATGGTTATTTTATAGGCTGACCATACTAAGAACATCAAAAAATACAACAAACTAATATGAATGTGTGTAAGCCATAAGTCAGCCACACATATCCCTAGATACACTATAGGTTAAGGGAATAGTAAAGATTTGAACATTCCCATTATTTATGGTATCCTTAAACCCCTTTTTTTTACTTTGAGTGATCTTATGTGTGTGATTGATATTTTTTGAGCTTATGATTTCAACTTATAGACATTTATATTATCTATATCATGAATCTTAGAGCTTGTTATGTTTGGATACTATAAGCTTCATAAATATATCTACTTAGACATGACACCACAATATACTTGATTACTACATGATGTATATATATATATATATATATATATATATATATATATATATATATATATATATATATATATGGTTATGCTATATTTTTGAGATAAGGTGACTATCATGTTGCATTCTCCTCACCACAAAAGGTGGGTCATATCAATGGAGGCATGTCATAGATGTATGAGTCCACATACACAATTAATATAATTTAATATAATTTACATGATTTAGATATACACTTGGGTCAAAATCTTATGCATTTGGCATTGATTTTATAGATCGGGGATGGATATTTTTAGATTTTTAATATATATTATGCATAATTTAGAGATCCTAGTTTAATTTTGATAAATAATTCAACTTGAGACACATAAAGGTGAATATGTCATATAAATGTAGCAAATCATAGATACATATTTAGATTATATACACATTTATGAATCAAACTTACCAAGATGCATTGATTGATATTTATTAGTATATAATAATTAACTCCCTTTAGTGGTGAGGTTAAGACTCAGTGTCATAGATGACCTTTTCACTACTTCCCTTTTGTAGGTTGAGATGGTTACATCATCTGATCTAGGTGAGATTGGATAGATTATGTATATACTTGAGTTGTGCGATTGAGATTCAATGATATTGATGGCCTTTTCACAACTCACTCTTCATTATATTGGGGGCATGATCACCCTTCAATTCTCTTCTTCACATATCCAATATTTAATTGTGAACTTCTCTCCAATGCTTCAACAAGGAATAATCATTACCAAAGCAAACTTTCCAGGGGAAACATTGTTGTATCAAAACATAAGTGTACTCCATTACTCTTTTTTCTTTCGAGTATTTCAATTATTCCATTTTTAGATTATATAAAATAATTACATTGTAACATGATCTTGGTTTTAGGTGATATACAATAAAAATAGGTAAATAAGACTCAAACAAAGATAAGGTATGTTGTACACACCAAGGTACACATTTATTTCTTTTAAACTAGTAATTTCATGCTTATGAATTAACATATTAGGGTGGATGTAGATACTAAAATTTGATTATATATAATAAACTAGTATTATACACTTTATTAATATCACCTATGTCTCAACCCTTTAGTTCATAGCCTTCCCATCACCAAAAGGCTCATGTTTGCTATCTAATTATGATTAAATAATTATCGTATAGTTTGACCTAAATATTCTAATTACCCAAATCACCTGTATTCCAAAGTATACATAGAACCTAATTTATAACATACTCTAGTAGTTATAGATATTCAATAACTTTTTATCCTCCGATGCACTACTATCTATACTAGGACACTAGTGTTCCAAATATAACACTAGTGTCCTAGACTTATAAATGATCAAATTTACAAATCTCTTGACATGTATGGGTTGAAATATTTGTATTAATTAACTCTCGTATGAGATAATTTCAAAAGGTGTGGTATAAATATAAAACAAAAGTTCTTTCATTATCATCTAGCACTTACCAAGAAAAGATCTATCAAACTCACAATAAATCATTTGAACAATTGAGTTATACTGCCCTATTCTTTCATGTTTAAAAAATAACTATAGGAAAAATATTATTATAGGTTTAAATATTTCAAATAACATCACATGAGTATGTTTTTTCAAGTTACAAGATAAATCACTACATGCACTCACATATAGCATATTGCACAATTATTAACACACAAGCCCACATAAGGGGTATAACTACATCGATTTAAGGCCTTATTTAGATTATGTAGATATTTAGGCATGGATAATTGATATATGTGTATTTTAGTTCATCCAAACTTCAATTTATCCCACTAACCCCATTTTTTCAATGTGACATACCTAAGTTGGAAGACCCAAGGTTTTGATAAAAATATTGATATCTAGAGCCTATGGGCATGATCTGAGTTAATAATATACAAAGTGAAAATGAACCTTAACATCCATAATTAATTGTACCATCAAAATACATATTACATAAAAAATATAAGTGGTATATTTAAGACACAAGCATCGATGGTAGTGTCTAGGTTGATAGAGAGTAAATATTTAGAATATGATGAATCAATGTAGAGCATCATCATTAATATCATGTAGTTGCATCTACAAGATCATCCTACACATTAATAGACAAGTTAAGTATTGTTTCTTATTTATGTTTCTACATTCATGTTATATTTTGGTATTATACTTTATATATTTAGCATACTTTTATAATTCAACAATGTATTAGAATATTGTGAATCTAAATTATTTAATAGACATGCTTTTGGAATAGATCAATCTTTTATTTTATTAGGATATTTTCCCCTAACCTTTACTAAAACATAAAAGGATTAAAAATTATAATATAACTAATTATACAACTTATTAAGGTTAATCATGAGTAAAAGAATAAGAAAAAATAAATCACATTTCCTATGTGACTGATACTTGAGAAGCTATTACATCAAAGATATATAGTGGACTCCATGTAGTACTCATCTACACATACACAACCTAGCTAGTTTCTAAGAGAAGATCAACATTTTTTAGAGAGGGCATAAAGAACCATAATTACATTTTCATTGAAGAAGTCGCAAATCACTAAACAATGGGTTTCATGAACCATTTAAATTTATACTAGCGATTCATGACCATAGAGTCATATGAGGCATAGATAGATTATTATAAATTCTATTATTATAGATCTAGAACATATACATGATCCTTGGTAGTATGATAATTTTTTTACATCCTCTCTTAAGGATAAACCACACTATGATAATCCATTAGATGAGATCATTGGCTAGTATTTTCTTCAATAAAATAAAAAATATATAAAAATTTATAAAAATTATATTACCAAAAAAATAAAAAAAACATTCAAATAAATAAAAAATACAAAAATATTCAACACACACATGTTTAATAGCTTTTGTATATATTTTATGTTAATAGATAACATATATTTTCTCTTTTATACACATACATATTTCATGAGTACTTGAGTGTGATACATTCATACACTAGATACATGATACATGAGCATATATATGTTGGATATTTCCTCCACTTGTTTGACACACTATGTTGGGTCATCTATTTTAGCGATCATGATTGATAAACATTACATTATTTTATGATCAAATTAGATTATCATGTTGTAATTATATACTATGCTTACATATATCTATACTCATGTTTACATCTTACATAATGTATTAGATATGATATGTTACAATACCTTTTAACAACACATGTATGAAGGAAACAATATGATATGATTATGATGGTTTCTGATATTTCACTTATTCATCTAATACCATGGATTAATTTGGTGTAATTTTTATTTTCTACCCTTTTTTTACTATGTAACATTTGAACATGTTCCTTGTTTATTGGGTATAGTGCCTTGAGTGTTGTTTATTTGGTATGAATAAAATTAAACATTTCCTTCCCTTGGGTGTGTGATATTTGAACATCTCCCTTATTTTGGGTCTCCTTAAACCCATTTTCATGACTTTGAGTGATCTTGTGTGTGTATGTGCTCTTGATTATTTAATGAGCTTGTGCTTATTACTTATAAATGTTTCCATGATCCATATTATGTATCTTGGGGCTTATTGTGATTGGATAATACAAGCTTCATTGATACATATACTTAGACATGATACCACTATATACTTCTTTACTACATGACAGCTACATAAATGGCATGGTTGTCTTATCCTTTTTAGATAAAGTAACTACTAGATTGCATTCCCCTCATCTCATAAGGGATGGGGGAATATTAGTGGAAACATGCCTTAGAGACATAAGTCCACACATACAATTATAATAATTGGTAGAATTTGATATATTTTACAAATTTCAATATACACTTGGGTCAAAATCATATGCATTTGAAACCAATTTTCACATATTTGATACAAAGTTTTTCAGAATTTTGAAAGATATTATACATAGTTTATAAAGTAGAAATTACTTTTTGAGAAATACTTTAGCTTGAGACAAATTAGTGGTGAATAATATAATAACCCACAAAAAAAACATTGGGGTCTGTAAGATTTTACTACTTTGTTTACCCATACTTGACATTATATAAGTACACAAACATCTAATAATTACAACACGAAAGTCATGATCATGAATAATTTCATATTATTATAGAAATCACATGATGTGACTCAGATTTAGAATTAAATTTAAGAAAATCTCTTTAACACATTGATCCCAACATGACTAATTTTATGTAATAGTAGGTGTTTTATTTTTTTTGAGTATTAGGTGTTTAATTCCTAAGAAAATAAAGGTCTGAGTAAATGTAAATCATAAATTAATGTGTCTTAATTAACCTAATGATTTTTGTAAATATATATGTAATTTATCTTTTATACAAATATCAAGAAGTGTAGAGAAATCAAATTTATCTTATTCTGGGTTGAAATGGATGATTCAAGATCTAGAAATTATTGTGAAGGGATGGAAAACTATTATAAATAGGACCTAAAACTCTATTTTTGGATTGGATAAGAGCACCAAACTTAGGAAACCCTACTAATTGTAATTTTATTCCACTTTTTTGGAGATATTGTCCACTTCCAACATTGTTGTCTTAGTGGTCTAGGTTTTTTGGTTTTTGCTTGGTAGGCTTGTGATACCCTGATAGTGAAATATTGAGGCCTAGGTCTATGCAAAACTCATTGTGTTTCTGATTAAATATTATAAACCATTAAGATATCTTAGTAATTAAACTTAAATATCAAACTTGGGAAAGAGAGAAGGGGTTAGTGTGTAAAGGATATGCTAGATGCACTTCACACCATATGTGTGGGCACATTGCCTACATACCAATACTTTGAAGAGGGATCAAGATAATATATTTTACCCATTTGAAGTGCTTGGTAAAATTATGTGATGTATGTAACTAGATGTGAAACAATAATGTAATTTGGATGACTAGGGACTGGTATGAGTGATTGAATAGGCTTGAATTGGTCTTAGAAGGTTGTATGCAGAGAATAGGGAAGAGTACTTGAGTTTACTTATATTCTTGAATTTTTCTTGTGAATGAGTTCCAACCCTTATAAATGGACATTGAATGTAATTTTATATGGAAACTAATGATCATGGGTTATATGATCTTGTATTAGGATGATAAGGGAAAAGATAAGGAATCAATAAAATCTAACTGTTTGAGGCTAAAGTGAACTTAGACAATAATGTCAAAAAATAATAAACTCATGAATTTTTATGGCATTATCCAAGTTGGGTGCTATTGTCATAGGAGGATAAGACTTAGGGGGATGGATCTAGATCTTAGAGTGCTACTTGGGTCTCAAAAATATAAGTCTAAGAAGCTACATGTGACTAGGAATCAGTGAAAGTCTAGCTGAGAAGGGTTGAGTGAGCAAGAAAGAGGACCTATAGGTTGGGTGCTATTATCCATTCCTAAGTCATCTAATTTCACATTTTATATGATTACATTTCCCCCTTCCCCTTATTCTATTGATGTAGCAAAACAAAATACTAGGATAAAGGAAAAATATAAAGCATACCTAAACTTACTTGTAAGGGAAAAGCTCATGAAGTTATGTGATGTTGGATGTGTGTAGATAGAGCACACTATGATGTGTGAATATAAAAATAAAAAAATGAAGTAGATCAGTCCTTACTAGATATGCTATATCTAGAATAATAATGTATAAAAGTTGACTAAAGGAAGAGAGAGGAATGAATGCACCTCACTGAGTATGTGAACCAATACAAAACCTATTATGATGCTAGATTATGTTGAGTATGTGTTGAATCTAGAGTAATATCATGAATAAAACTAAGTGCTCAATTATATAGGATGTGGATTAATAATGCAAAGGCTGTCCCTTTGGCTCCATCATCACCAAATAAGTGAAGTTAATGAATCATGTGTGTGCTAATTGATGTCTCGACTATATGTCTAATCCCTTTGAATAGGTGGCTCAAGAATATAAAGGCTAGCCCTTTGGCTCCATAATTTCGCTATGAAGTGATACTAGTATGGAATAGATGTCATATGATATTTCTCATAGAGATCATGAATGTGCTATAAATCTGACACTATGGCATGGATAGTTGAATGTATGCTAGAAACTAGGCCACTCTTGGCCATTTCAAAAGATGGAGATTAGGATTGTATGAAATACACTCCAAAAATGATGTATTAGGCTTATATAAAATTAAACTCAAGAACTTAGGTACTCAAAAAGCTAAACTTTTATGAAATTTTAACTCAAATGTGATGTTAACCACCTGTAGATAGAGTAAGGCATGTAACTATTGAGAATGCCTAAAATAAATTAAACTCAAAAATAAAAGAAGATCAATGTGTCATGCACATTACCCCCAATCATTGATGTCTAGAACATGGATTTTTATCTAGAAGTTATTCCAACTACCCAATCTAAGTTTAAAGTGAGAACATCATGATACACATGATAACCCCCTATATCTAATAAAACTATGTTTAAACTATTAAATCTAAAGGATCTAGAAGTGGAAAAATTATCCCTAAACTAAAATTTTTACCTATTTCTAGAAAGATTGAGTGTTTCTCTACTTGGATAGGAGTGATTAACTATGGACATCCCTATTTTTGGTACTACTATCTAATTTTTGGTGCTACTATTCATTTCTAGTGCTATGGTCTGATGTGAAAACTAACTATTGATTTGAGACTATTTATATTTTTTTGCTCTGATCTAACTGGTTTGACCTCTAGATTATATTTTGATTTTTTTGAATGTTTATATTTAAATTTATATGAGGTTTTATCTCTATGACAAAGTCCATATTTGATGCCCCCTCTTCTAAGGGTATGAATATTAAACTTGAAATGTCTACCCTCAAAAGAAAAGAGTCGTACAAGTGTGTTAATTGTAAAAAGATATATGATATAGCATTTAATGTTTGACAATATGTTTTAAGATATGGAAATGTTTGTATTGAGATATTGTTATATCAATCGGGTTAAACCTAGATAGATATAATAATGTGAAAACATGTATAATGTATTAGAACTAGAAATGTTAATTTTTAGTTGTTAGTTGGAGGGATGGAGCATGATGTCCATCATGGTTCCAAATAAATCAAATAAAATGCATGATATGTATCATGGCATTGCACACATTTTATAAGCAAAAATAAAAAAAGTAACACACAAAAATCAAGAAGCATACTAGATAGGCTAAGGGGCCATGTAAACAAGGGACATGTGTACATGTCACTCAAACTTGAAATAAACATGGAAGTCATGTTCAAATGCCACATACACATAAAAGTGAAATAATAAAAGTTATCATATGGGCCAAAAACACATGAAAGAGTATAAATAGAGGACATTGGCAAATGTCTTAAGGCACACACATGAAGATGATAAATAATTAGAAAGTGCAATCACACAAGTTATGTTAAGTAAGGAAATGAAATCAGAAGTAAGAACTAGAAAATACAAACACATATAACTAATCAAAGAAAATGTGAGATTATGTAAAACATGTGTAGTACAAGACTAGGTAGATGCTAAGAAATACACAAGTGCTAGATACTAGTGAGATGTCGATATAGTATTCTATGTAAGTTATAAATGAATAGACATGAACATGATAACCTAGAGTGTGTGGTATAGAAATGACATAACTTGGATGGTGTATTCATGTAGAAGATGCCCCCAATTGGTGTATTTAATAATGTATGACTTAAATGTAAAAGTAAGAATGCCCCTTTTATGGATAGAATGAAGCAATCAAGTAGTTGGATGTCACTCCACACACTCAAAGAAGATCAAGCAAAGCATGGTAATGTATAAAATTGACATACAATAACATGAAATAATAAATGTAATTCCTAGAATGATATTAGTGATGTAAATCATGGATGATGCATATACTTGAAACAAAAATGTTTTTGGTGTTTTTGTAATTTTTTGTATTTTGAAGTGTTATATTATTTTTGTATTTTTGAAAATATTTGCACTATGTACAATTAAGGTAGGAGATAATATATACAATCAATGTTTGAAAGAAATGATACTAACTAATGAGTCTTAGATGAGACTCCCTGTCATGGTGTCTTGTATCAAATAATGGGAACATGTCTGATTGTGAGGCATGGGAGTGTCTAAGATTGTGTAACTAAAATATATGTATGTTGTAGTTGATCAAAAATCTCTAAAGTGGATACTGAATGTGGGGTCCCCTTATGACTCTAAGAAGTGGATGCAATTGTAGGGCTCTTAGGGACCCTTTTGAAAGTAGGAGAAGAAGCTTTATGAATAGGTGCTCTTTATCTAGCGATATGAAATTGTAATATAACTACTCTAGGTATGAACATTATAGTTGGAAACTATTGAGAATCCTAAAACTATAGGGGTCTATGAACCCTATGTACTAGTGAGAGATGCTATAACTATGGATGGATCAAAAGTGGAGTTATACTAAAATTAGAGGAGAAGCTAAAATTGGTGGGAGAATTAGAGCTAGTGACTAAAAGCTGGTAGATGATTCTAAAGTGGGGAATGGTGAATAATAAGGAACTTTACTAACTATAATAACTTGATTATCATGAATTAACTTCATGCATCCATGAATTGTGGAAGGTACTACCTTGAGTTTTTGAATCTATGGGCAACCAAGTATTATGTCAAAAACTCATGTGTTAAGAATTATAGTGAATGGTGTAGCTACATGTGTAGGACCAACCTATAATAAAAGTACTATCTTACCCAATGAACTTTAAATATTCCCACTAAAACTACTAATAACTATATCAGTCAGAGTGATATCCTACTCTAAATAACCCAAATACTATAGTAGTGTGAAGGTGCAGATATTAAGAATGGAACCCTTGTCAATGAGTACAATACAGATAGGTTGAGTATGGATATGTGCTCTGATAAAAAGTGCATTGTAATCTATATCATCCTCCACAACATCTTTATCAAAAAAGGATATCAAATATTTGGTTGGACCTCTGGACTCATACACACCTATCATACCTTGTAAAGGATGTGCCTTAACTATATAACCAGTGGAGGATATGTATGGTATGTATGATGAACACCTGATGTGCCCTCTTTATATTTTTTTAGGTGCTATGGAAATGGATCTGAAAATATTTTTAAAGCTTTATCTTATGTCAGCTTTATCTTTGGAGGCTCAATTGAAGTGCCCAGATCAAGTAAACTATCATCAATCAAATCTTGTATCTTATGTTACAAACTAATACATCTATTTGTGGTGTGGCCTAGTGCCTTATGAAAATCACAAAATGCATGCTGATCATATCCCCTTAGAAGAGGATTTGATGGATCTAATTCCAAAATAGGTGGGAGAGTGATGAGGTTGCATTCAAATAACAATTGTAGAGCTCAGGCTAGAGAAATTGGTAAATTAGTAAATGCACATCAAAAAGGTGCTAATAAAACCACTTGTTGAGGGGGATATGAAGCCGTATTGACTATTAGTTGATTTTGATTCTTGTTATCATTGATTATGACCTTGTATGGGACTTTTCTATTACTCTTGTTTATTGTGTCTAGAGTACTTGAATACTTGAGTTTTCCCATTGAGATTAACTTGAATTCTCTTCCCTTAAGTGTATGACAAAATTTGATGAAGGAAGATAATATTTTGAACATAATGGATTCATGTAATTATAGTAGAAGGCTCTATTTAAATATGTCATATAGCTCTTGATCAACCATGGGGCTAGTTAACTTAGCTAGAATAGGCTTGTATCTAAGAACATAATATGTGAGGGGCTCATTTAACCTTTGTTTATATATGCAATATATGCATATGAGACCTTATCACTAATGTTGATACTAAAATGTGCTAGGAACATGTTTTTTAAAAGATTGAAAGCTGTGACTGACTAATTCAATAAACTATAAAACCATTATAGAGCATAATCCTTTAGGATCCATGGAAAGAGTTTGGTAAGTAACAAGTCATTGGGTGCAAAATCCAAAAATGCTACATGAAAAAATCTCAAATGTGTCTCTGGATCACCCTTGCCATCATAAAGACTAAGCTTGGCTTAAACAAATCTTTGTGGCAAGGGTGTAGAATAAATCTGACATGCCAATGGTGTATATAGTAAAGTGAAAGAATCCAATGCCTATGTAGGTCTATTGGCACCTTGCTCAAGATGTAGCACCTTATATTGAAGAGATCATATCTCTTGCAAAAGGGATATGACACAAGAGATATGGATGTAATATCTATAGTTAATGGCATAGAAGAAGGTTGGGCTGCTATAGGGGGTTGTTACAACATAGTTGCCCCCATAGTATCATTAATAAGTGGTTGTTTTGAATGACTAGAAGACTCAACTTGCTTAACATTTTTTATTTCCATGATGGATTGAAAAATTAATATATGATCTTTAGGCCATTCCTTAATTATTTCTCTAAAATTTTGTAAAACCAAATCTTTGTTGAGGACTACTTTATTATTAATAATAGGTGGAATTGGATCGGTAGTCTAGTATGGTAGAGCATGAGAATTTGTATGTAACTCATCATTGTTTTTTTCATTTTTCTCATGGTTAGAGTTATCCTCATGGAAATTTATATAATCTAGATGTATAAAATCTATAACAAGAATTTAATTTGGCTATTTATCCATGGTATATGGTCAAGTTGAAGGAATCTAAGTGAATTCAGGAGGATTGCCATTAAGTCTTACACTTCATCTCGAAGGATGAGATGCAAAGAACTTAGGTGGCATAAGGAAAATAAAGTGGATGATAGTAGTAAAAATTAACCTAATATAATCTAAGCAAGGAACTAGAATATGCATAAAAAGGATACAGGACTCTAAAACATGTAAGGTGATACCTTAACAAGAAAAAAGGAACTAGTAGACATAAGTATGGATTTTTAAAATATATTATGAAATTTTGAATTTGAAAATTGATTTTCTAAGTTTGATATGCAACTAAATTTTCAAAAAATTATGTGAAAAGTACTAGAAAATACTTGAGAATGTATTTGATGCAACTAGGGTTTTGAATGATTTTTTTTCAAAATTATTGCAATAATTTGAAATTTTTATAAAAAAATTGTAGTTTTTATTTTGAAAAATTGAGGAAAAATATGAAAATATTTCTAAAATTATTAATATATTTTTCCTATTGGTTTGAAAGTGTTTATATGCAAATAGGACCTAGTATGTGCAAACTATGGTTTGAGTGAATTTATTAAAAACATTTAAATTAATTTATAGTTTTTTATTTTTAAATTTAGGGAAATATTGTAAAAAAATTAGAAATAATTATCCCTATGGTTTCTAAGGTTTTTGTTCAAAAATTTGAAGTAAGTTAGGTTCACCAAATGTTTTATTCATTTTAAGAATTAGGTGTTTAATTCCTAAACAAATAAAGGTATGAGTAAATGTAAATTAGTAATTAATGTGTCTTAATTAGCCTACTAATTTTTGAAAATAGATATGTATTTTATCTTTTCTAAAAATATCAAGAAGTGTAAATAAATCAAACTTAGCTTATTCTAGGTTGAAAAAGATGATTTAAGATCTAGAAATTGCTATGTAGGGATGGCAGATTATCATAAATAGGACCCAAAACTCTATATTTGGATTGGATAGGAGAACCAAAATTTGGACACCCTACTACTTAGCATTTTAGTCCACTTTTTAGAGTTATTTTCCCTTTTTAGAGTTGTTGTCCACTTTTGGCACTATTATCTTGGTGGTCTAGTTTTTTGGGGTTTTGCTCAATAAGCTTGTGACACCCTAATAGTGAAATATCAAATCCTAGGTCTATGCAAAACTTATTATAGGTCTAATTAAATATTATAAACCCTTAACATCTCTTGGTACTTAAAATTAAATAGAAAACTTGGGAAAGAGAGAAGGGGTTAGTGTGTAAAGAATACACTAGATGTACTTCTCACCCCATGTGTGGGCATGTTGCCTACATACCAATACTCTGAAGAAGATCAGGCTAATGTAGTTCTCCCATTTGAAGTGCTTCATCTAATTATGTGATGTATGAAACTAGATTCAAAACTAAAATGCACTTTATATGACTAGGGACTAGTATGAGTGCTTAAATAGGCTTGAATTTATCCTGGAAGGTTGTATGCAGAGAATAGGGAAGAGTGCTTGAGTGTACTTTCTTGTATTCTTACTCTTTTCCTGTGAATGAGTGCCAACCTTTCTGAATGGACATTTAATGGCATTTTATGGGGAAACTAATGATCATGGGTTATATGAGCTTGTATTAGGATGTTAGGGGAAAAGATAAAGAATCAAGAAAATATGACTATTTAAGGCTAAAGTGAACTTGGACAACAACATCATAAATAGGACACCCATAAATTATAGTGCTCCTATCCAATTTGGGTGATATTTTCCTATGAGGATGAGACTTAAGGGGATGGATCTAGGTTTGAGAGTGCTACTTAGGTCTCAAAAATCTAAGTCTGGGAAGCTACATGTGATTGGGAATTAGTGAAAGTCTAGCTGAGAAGGGTTGAGTGAGAAAGAAAGAGGACCTATAGGTTGGGTACTATTAGCCATGCCTAAGTCATCTAATTTCACATTTTATATGATTAAAATAGGATTAGTGATATTTGCATTGATATTAAAACCATATATTCTAAAAATATAATAGGATTAGATGACTTTTCACAAATTCATTAGAGTCCAATCTCAATTGATATATTAATGGTTTAGGTGCTTACCCATCTTAAAAATCTATTTGAAAATGAGTTATTCATATATTAAGAATCACCTGATCAAGCATATAACCACACAAATATCTTCCACCATTAATTATTTGAGATTATAAGAAGAATGATACACTAAAATATGATTACATATTTATTACATGTCTATCAATGAGTAGAATAACTTTATGAAAACATAGAACAACTATAAAATATAAGAATACTTTAACAAATTTAAAATGAAATGACAAAAACATGTCATTGACAATAATTTAGATGTTAAACAATGATTTAAGTCATTATAATATATATAAACATACTACCAATATTTGATAACACTCAAACCTCTCAATTGAACCTTCCAAATTATGGAATAATTAGATTATGATAGGTTTTAACCTTACCTCAATACTTAAGAAAATGAAAGTAAAAACACTACACTTCATCCTTGATTCAACCAACTCAGCTTGTCCAACATTTAAGAGTGATGACTACCATTATACTGAGTAGTTATAGTGATTTATGACCAAATAAATAATCACCAATAAAAGATATAAATAGGTAATCCAAGTTTCCTTACAACATTTATTAATAACCCATGTTCTTACTCAATACTGAGTTTCATTAATGATAAATGACATGCTCCTTGGATTGACATTGGATAAAAATAATGTATCATAGTCAGCTAAGCTTTATATTAATCAAAAATACCATATAAAATTAACATCTCTTTGTCTAATTCCATTTACATGAAAAAAATTAAACACATTCAATAACCACAATGAACAATGCTTTTGTGAAAGCTTAAGAAGATGGACTTCCTAAGTTCCTCACTAACTCATCATTCACATGATTATTCAAAGTGATAGTATTATGGTTTAACATTATCTTACTATATTTTCTATGCACAAGAGACTTTTAATAACTCTTGAAACAAATCTAGGAACTGAGATCAATATAAAACCCTACATTTGTCACTCCAATTCTTACCTTAAATTTAAAAAAAATACAGGAATTAACAAATTCAATACTCAAGATTTTGGCATAATAAGAAATGATATATTCATAACAAGTAACATTTAATAGTACTACCCACATAGTAACCTCTTATTCTAGTATGACTCGATTCTAGACACAATATCCAACTTACATAATGCTAAGCACAACTTTATACATTAACATACACTACTAATAATTAAAATATTAAGCTAAAATTATGAAAGCTTAATTCCTTTTAGGTTCTAATAAATTTCATCCAAAACATAATATATCTCAATCATCATACTTTAAATTGAAACTTCTTTAGAGGAGAGAAGGAAAAATGAATGCTATGACCATGACAAGGTAGTCTCACAAAGTTAAAAAATTTAAAATATCAATTATTCAATTCATGAAAATATCCTCTATCTATATATCTTAGATCTATCTATTCTTAGACACACAAGCCACATTTCCCTATTTTTGATAATAATATAATCTATAGTCTAATCACATGAAGTGTTATAAATAACACACATACAATACTACCCTTATTAAGTCATGTATATATACATAAAAATAACTAGATTGCAAGGAATTCATAATTGAGGCCAATTAAAAATCTAATTAACATTAATAATAAATGTAGTCTTCATATTATAATCTAATAGACATGAAGGTAAGAACTTGAATAATGTATTAGAATTTAAAATTATAGTGTTATCATAGTTTGATAAAAGTTTACTATAATAGAAAATATATTATAGCACAACCACCCTACCAATATATTGATATATGATAGAATGATACAACCATATTTTGGCCTCTGATATGAATAAATTTAGAATATCTATTATATGACCATGACAAGGTAGTCTCACACAGTGAAACAATGTAAAATAACAATTATTTAATTCATACAAATATCTTAAATCTATCTATTCTTATACACACAAGACACATTTACCTATTGTTGATAATAGTATAGTCTATAGTCCAATCACATGAAGTGTTATAAATAACACACATACAACACAACCATTACTAAGCCATGTTACTTTCAATAAAAAAGTAATTAGATTGTAAGGAATTCACAATTGAAGCCACTTCAAAATCCAATTAAAATTAATTATAAATGCAGACTTCATATTATAATCTAATAGATCAGAAGACAAAAAATTGAAGAATGTATTAGAATTTAAAATTACAATATTGTCACAGTTTGATAAAAACATGTAGCTAACTATAATATTGAATATATTATAACATAGCCACCCAACTAATATATTGATATATGATAGAATGCTACAACCATATTTTGGCTTCTAATATGTATAATTTTAGAATATCTATTGTGAATAAATGGTTGTAAAGGAAACATATGAATACTTCCAATGGAGAACTAAGAATTTTAATCTATGTAGCATTATAATGCCAAAAAATAACTTATGTAGTGAAGGACAATGATGCATATAAAAAAAATTCCAAACATCACTGAAGTCAAGTGTTTCTACATAAGTTTAATCATGAACCTTTGATTTCCAAATCAATTGTAAGAGCAATAGTATTCAATACATTAGGGAAATTAATATCAAAGAAAAGAGACAATTCAAAATAAATGTAATAAGGCAACTCAATTTTACATAATCCACACATCACATGCACTAAATTTTTTCAACAAGAGATGTCATCACTAAGATGACAAATCTCAATTCCTTAATGATAAGCAATATAACACATTAGTTTCACCAACAAGCACAACAAGTACCATATATAGCTATCAAAGGAATTTCCACACACTATTTGTCTGTAAATCTATACATTTACCCACTACATAATATTATAATGCACACTTTATCTAGAATATTAGCATAATAGAAACTCTATATCATATTAAAAATAAAACATTCAAGCATCTATAAAAGTCTAATTGAAAACTCTTCACAAAGAAGCTACCCTACAAACATAGTGGTTCCCATGGATACATTAAAAAATTAGAGTACAACTTACATACAAAGTCACAAAGTTATACACACTGAACATTTCTTACTGAAAGATAGGTTTGATAATAATAATCCTTAGTGGTGATCTTTTTATCAACTACCACAAGTCACCACTAGAGTATCCAAGGATCAAAATTACAAATGGGTATCAATACAACCATACATTGAATAATTACTCCATCTATGAAATATTTTAGTTAGTAAAAATTCCTTCATTCTTACATATAGATGTTAAGTCCAAAATAATAGTAATAACTTAGAAGCAATGAATAACACTTAGAAAAATTAGTATACAAACAATGAAGCTAATCATCAAAGAAACAAAATCATGATTGGTGAGAAACGAGTTCAATTTATGCATGAACAACCATAAGTTCTTATGAAACATACAATAATTTCCCTTATATTTCAAACCTATCCCAAACTTTAGAATCATGGTGGAATACAACATGTAAAGTACAATATTTTAACAAGTTATCATCTACTACTCAACACAAAAGTGCATAATAACTTAAGGAGTTAAAATTATCATTAAAACCAATTTGGTTGTAACATAACGTAGTACCATAATAAGTGACCAAAATTAAACATATATTCCAATAGAAATAAAACTAAAACTATAATTAATTCATCACTATCATGACAAATTAAAATTATTGGCATATTGAATCAAGATGCATCAGTAAATATACACCAAGAAAATATAAACAAAATACTTACCACTTAGTTTATGCCAATACCTAGGGTTATAGGAGCCACATACTAATCTCAATTTATCAAGATGTTAACATACCCATAAGCCAAGAAAATAATAGTCCAAAGGAAGTCAAGTCTAACCAATTCTTAATAAACATGTTGCTTAAATTATATAATAGATAATAGGTAATTAAGATAAGTTTCCATAGTTAATACTTTATGAAAAGAGGATCTAACAAAGCCTTGTCTTAACCAAACATAGGTGCTACCTTATTAAAATAATGTGCATTTCCTTTCATTAACTCAAAAATGAAAACCCTACACCATTTGTAGCCAACAACACAAACATAAACATAAAAGAGCTTTCTTAAGGAGCTAGGGTCTGACTCTCAACATATTCAAATAAATCACAATGTCACCCATAATCCATTTTAACTAACCATTATACCAATGAGAGAAAACAAGCCCAACCACATAATAAAACAAACCACAATGCCACCCATAATCCATTCAAACCAGCCATTATGCCAAGTAGGGAAAACAAACCCAACCAAAACTAATATTTAAAGCCCTCACAAAATACACATTCTACTCAAGTCAAGGTAGAGGATCGGATATGCATACCTAAGTATGCATATATGGGCCTGCACTATAAATAAATAAAAAATAATAAAATAAAATTTCCATAATTCTATAATCAAAACTATTGTACATAATTTTATAAGGAAGGAATTATACTTGCCTATTTAGAGCTAAGCTCTAACCCCTTTCTTTCTTCCTAGATTTTTCTCTAAGTTGTCTACTTTTAATGGCTTTAATTAGCTACAAATATATTTTCCATGATCAAATTCCATGCCTTAGCTTTCCATTTATAATCTATGAAAGACATTTTTGAGGTATAAGGTTATAATAGGCTTTAAGAGCACCTCAAAATAAGGATTCTATTAATTATATCGATAGATTTTTTTTTTTTTAAAAACTCCATAATTTTATTCCTATTTTTCCTCAAACAGAGCTACCACAAGTTCCATGAACCCTAGTAGCTCGCCTTTCCTTCAACATGTAGTCAACATCTTACCATACAAATTGAAAAGGAATAAAGATCCTTTTTAAGTTCCAAGGGTGATTTGCCAAATTAAATAATGATTATTTTTTTACCTAAATATTTCTCAAAAATAATCATATAAAACACAATTATCACTTCAAATGACTTTTATCATTATTTAAATCTTTACTTAGTGAAAATCACAACCCATTGATTTTATATATCATGGCTAAGTTCTAAGGCTTCCCATTTTAAAAAAATAGTATTTCTTCATGAAATATAATTATGAGTTGATTTTAGAAACATGAATCCCATTAAAGTTGAAAAATGAAAGACTAAAAGGCACACTTGGCTCCTTAGATAACAACAAAGTTACCTGATCATAAGGTTACAATAGGATTAGAGAGAACCTCAAAATAGGGAGTTTATTAATTATATCAATATAACTTAAAAAAAAACTCTAGAATTTCATTCCTAATTTTCCTCAGAAAGGGCTACCATAAGGTCCATGAACTATAGTATCTCACCATTCCTTCCACATGTCGTCAACATCTTACCATACAGATTAAAAAGGAACAAAGAGCCTTTTTGAGTGCTAAGGGTGAATTGCCAAATTAAGCAATGATTATTTTTTTACATTAATTATTTATCAAAAATAATCATATAAAACATAATTATCACTTCAAATGACTTTTATCATTCTTTCAACCTTGACTTAGTGAAAATCACAACCCATTGATTTTCTATATCATGGATAAGTTCCAAGACTTCCTGTTTTCAATAAAAAAACATTGTTTCTTAATGCAATATAATTATGATTTGATTTTATAAATGTGAATCCCATTAAATTTTAACAATGAAAGACCAAAAGGTATAATTGGCTACTTAGAAAAAAATTAAGTTACTTGATCATAAGGCTACAATAAGGTTTGAGAGAACCTCAAAACAAGGAGTCTATTAATTCTATCAATAAAATTTTAAAAAACTCCAAAATTTTATTCCTAATTTTTCTTAAATAGGGCTATCGTAAGTTCCATGAACCCTAGTAGCTCTCCATTCCTTCAACATGTAATCAACATCTTACCATACAAATTAAAAAGGAATAAAGAGTTTTTTTGAGTGTGAAGGGTGAATTGCCAAATTAAATAATGATTTTTTTTCATTAAATATTTCTTAAAAAAATCATATAAAACATAATTATCACTTCAAATTACTTTTATCATTATTTCAATCTTGACTTAGTGAAAATCACAACCCATTGATTTTCTATATCATAGCTAAGTTCTAAGGCTTCCCATTTTTAATAATAAACATTGTTACTCAATGAAATATAATTATGAGTTGATCTTAGCAACATGAATCCCAAAAAAATTTAACAATGAAAGAAGAAAATGTAAAATTGGATCTTTAGATAACAACAAAGTTACATGATGATCTTGACAATCATAATGTCTCAACCCATGAACACAAGTGGGAATAAAATGATTATAGTGATGACCTTACATTAGGTATTAGTCATTTGACAAGCCAAAATATATTCAAAATATTATACCCTACCAATAATAATGTTATTTCATTTGAACAATTTGTTGATGATAAAAATAAGAAAGCCAATATATTACACATTGCAATAATTTAACCAAGCACCAAGAATGGAAAGCATGGTCAATCAACTAAATATGAACTTGTTGACATCCATTGACATCTATTGAGTTAATGCATTATTATGAATTAATCATGAACATTTATGATATGAAATTAACAATCTTTTTAAAACCAAAATCCAAATTTGAGACAAGACTTTTAATTGGTTCAAATTACCATTGGTCACTAAATAATATGGTTTGTTAAAATTTATTCAATGTAACCATGTTACTTGAAAATTGTCAAATATATCATATAAGTGTGGCTATCATAACATTATTAAAAAATTTCTTAATAAATATGACCAACATGCACAATTGACCATAAGTCAATGATGACCACCTAACTCAAATAAAAACTTAGTTAAGTGAACATGGAAAGTAATCATATCTAATGATCTTGTCTAAACTAAACATAATGTTTACCATATGATCATGGGTTGGGATGTGGATATAAAATACTACCTCCATCAAAAAGGCAATGTCCTTGTACCTAAGGAGATAATTTTAGGGAAATAATTTCTTTTCTTCTAAGCATGCCTAATATAAGCACCAACACTAGTTCATACAAACTAGAGACATCCACAAAATTTTAATTAGACAATTGAAATCAATACTAATAAATTAAAAATGAAATAAGTTTTGTGCTATTAATTCATATTATTTTAAGGAGATGTCATCACACAAACATTCAATTTTATGGTCATAGTTACAATAACCCAAAACAACTGGATTTTTGACATAATTTCTAAATTTAATGTGATTTTTTCCATAATACTTGTTATGACTTGCACATAAATTCAATAACTTTCATCACCAATTGTTGGAAAATATTATAACCCATATTATTATGGTTACTTTTATTTTAATTTTTTTACTATTCATGGGTTAGTGTAACATCCTACACTAGCCATACTGAGCATTGAAGAATCCATTCTAGGCAATCACATGCAACCCCAAGGTTTTCATCATGATCTCTATTTTCTTGTGAGCTCAGAGATCTAAGTGCATTTACCTATCTTTTCATCAATCTTAATTAGGGCACATAGGATTTTATACTACTTGATCAGGGATTCATTTTGCTCTTTTCGATTAAGTATTAGCATAAAATTCTTATCATAATTTAAAGAAATTAAAAATATTTAATACATGATACCACTTTCAAGTATAAAAAAATATTACCTTCTTTATAGTATGTTTTCTCTTACCAACCATCACATACTTGTGTTTTAGTAAGTAGTACCTTGATATTTTTGAATAAAAGTCCAAGACACAGGACCATTCATCTTTAGATTGTAGAAAAACTAAAAAACATCAATGAAAGTGACACATACAACCAATTACATACATAATAGTTATCTATTGTTTCACAAATCTTACCTTTACTCCATCTAAGGGTGAAAGCTTGAAAATAACCTCACCTAAAAATGTGTAGCTTATAATTGATGAAATTTTTTACTCAACCTAATACCACCTATCATCAAAGTGTTATAATAGTTCAAAAATTATTATAATTGAGATTATACCAAAACTCAAATTACACATTAGATCATAATATTCATTTCAAAACAAATAAAATATCATACACTGTTGTAGTTAGTGCATTTTTAAATTTTAATTTCAGAACTATTCAACAACAACATTGAGTGTTCTTAACTATCTATGAAAAAAATAACTATGGAAATCATCTACTTGACCAAGTCTATGGCATAAGACATGCCATCATTGTTTATTTCAAGTCTAAGTCAACATAAAAAAGTCATGATACGAAACAAATGTTCTAGTTCTTGTGCTAGCATCATGACCTAATTAGACTATTTTTACAAATACAATAAATAGATAGCCAAAATAAATGATAGCATAAGTATATATGTTATTAAGGAATTAAGGATAAATATTATCTTATTTTAATATTAATCTGAGAAAGAAAAAATAAAATATAGGACTTAAAATTCCTATTTAAAATATATCAAATATTATGGCTATACTAGCCTTGATGCCATTGAAAGCATCTCCATCAAATTGAACCATTTAGATCCAACATTTCCTTTAAAATTGATCCGAACAACAATTCAGATGACAATTCGGGTGATGGGTCCACCCCAATTGATGGCAGAACTTCTGAGAGCCATAACTTTTGCACCATAGCTCCAATTGACTTGTCGTTTGAACCGTTGGAAAGATAATAATGAGGGGAACATTTTGAGATGGCATGGAGCTCTACTAAATTAATTTTGACCTCATACAACCTAATGTAAGTGTCCCAAATTTCAATTTTAGTAGTGCAGTCTAAAAATAGTAAGTTTCTAAAAATAGTAATTCCTCGAATTTTATATTGTTGTAAATCATGGAATTCAAACCAATTCATCTCCCTCAAGATTGGTGACCTTACATATCCTCCCCACACCTTCAAAACATGTATAAATTAATATGTAACCTAAAATGGAAATTAGACATCTCTTCTCAGAGATAAGCATATGTTTGGGTCTACAAATTTGTTCAATAAAAATCTCTTATCAGAGATAGCATTATTTGAATTGTTTTTTTATTGTTTCTTGAATTATCTTTCAACCAAAGCTTTCAAGTTTTGGATCAAAAATCCTAATGGTTGACTAAAACTGATAACCATGGTGATATGAACATTATCATCTTTAGTAAACTAAATAAAGCACCACCCTTTCCCAAAACAAAATTGGTTTCAACAAAGTCTAATGCTAACATCCACTAGACTATCAATAGGTCACAATGACCATTTAATACCTTATGGATTAAGAAAATTACTATTTGGTTCATAAATAAAGATCCCAAAATGTTTATTGAATTATCTAAGGAAGTCAACCTTTCTCACTCCACTTGGACTTCTACGCTAGAGTCACACCCATGGACCTCCAAAGGATATCATACCCTAATAATCATATAATTACTAACACATAATAGTCATCAATAGATACCAGGCATCTTCCTTTGTTTCCAACAACACATATTTTATCACTTTGCCCCTTACTATATTGCCCATACAAGACAAAAATTAAATAATGATGCTTATACTAATGTAACTTATCTTTGGAAATGGTGAATTTAGGAAAGGCTCTAGGTAAATATCAAAAATAATTATTAGATGTGATTATGTTCCAAGTGTAAACTTTTTAGCTTTTAGTATTTTAGAGTCACAAAATAGAGTGTTGCCCTATTCAAATTAAGAGAAGGATTGAATATATTTATCAAGATCATACTCTAGTTCCACTCAAGTCAATCATTATTAATTTAGTTTATTGAATAAAAAAATACAAATTTATCCTCCCAAAGCTCCTTAGGGATATAAACTTATCTCTAATACCAATGTAATAACCCCAAAACTAACCCAATTATTTTTTGGGTTAATAGGATTCTACCACTTTGTTTACCCACACTTGACATTGTTTAAGTGCACCAACATTCAATAAGTACAAGACAAAATTCATGATCATGACTACTTTCATCTTATCATATAAATCACATGTTGTGACTTAGATTTAGCATTATATTTAAGATAATATATGTAGAATTGATCCTAGCATGAATAATTGTAAATGATAGTATGATTATAGATATGTGCACTAATAGTAAAGATAGATCTTCTAAAAATACAAGAGGATTAGATGACCTTCCAAAAAGTCATTAAATTCCAAGCTCAATTGATATATTAAAGGTTTAGGTGCTTACCCACCTTAAAAATCTACCTACAAATGATGTTAGGAATCTAGAACAACAAACATGCTCTGATACCAACTGTTAGGACCCAAAAGCACCATTGATTACCGAGCAACTAAACATGTGGAATTTAAACCAGAATCACAAGTAACTAGAATTCAGAAATAACACAGAATATGAGAGACAATACCCAATTGTATTAATACTCTTCCAGAAGGAAATACAAAAAAGAAGATTGCCACAGTTCTTCTTCCTTACACACCTCTAGGGCTCCCACACCTCTAGGGCATAAACAATAAATCTCTTCAAGATCTCACCCTCTCTCTTACGGTCCCAACACACAACTCAAACACAGAGTTGGTGTTCACCTCCAACCAATCAGTATCCACTACTGCCAGTACCACTAGTCAGTATCACTACTGCTAGTACACAAGTGCTCCATGCACTCCAAATCTGAGTATACATACATACTCCAAGTAGATCTCCTATGAACTTGCAACAACCTATAACTCAAATGATCTTACATTGGAAGGGACTACCTTGCCTTCCTCTTTACTCTATAACTGAGTACACATTGTACTCCAAGTAGATCTCGCCTGATCTTACTACCTATTGTGTTGTTATCACCTTGATCTTGCTGCCACCTACAGATCAACCTGGTTCTGTACACCTGAAAACCTTAGACCATGCACACACATACACCTACAGATCAATGATCTTACTTACCATGCAAATCTCCAAACGTGGCCTGCACACCTACTGACCAAGATCCTACATACATGAAGAATCCTTATGATTCTCCAAACTAGCACCCATACTTGGCACTGTGGCACTAGGAGGAACACACCATGCTCTCCTCACTCTGAAGGAGCTAATATTTGCTCTCTTACTCTCTAGCATAAATTAAAATATAGCCCATGAGTCTATTATATAGATCTCATGCAAATAATAATTAGACACCTAATTACAATAATTAGATCTATAGCTCAAGACTATAATTAGCCTTCTTACATGCAAACTAGTTCATTAACTAATTGTCCGTGAACTAGCAGTTCTAGAACCACACAAGTGACCGATGTCAGTCCCTATCTGCCTGGGGGTGACTGATGTTAGCCAATCCTTAACCATCATCGGTAGCTTCTTGTCTCCACCTAATTGACATCAATTGGCTTGATCGACACTGGTGACTGTGACACTTAGCCACCTCCTCTCCTATTTGCATCAGTGAAGCTTTTAGCTCCACAACCTAACAATCTCCCACTTGGAGATAAATAGCTACACTATACTTGTACCTGTACACTGTCTAATCTATTTCCTAGCTTGTATCCCTCTTCAAGATCAATCCTGAAGACCAACCACCACAAATCTTATGGTGCACCTCCTATCATCCAAGTAACTTGCCACATCTAAACCTACAAACCCATGTAGTGAAGTCTTGACCCTGCATAGCATGTATACTTGCTATTGGTCCCTCTCAAATACCTGAGAACCCACTTCCCTGAATTGGATCCTAACTCTCTAACAGCTCCCACTATTGGGAAAAACTCAGGTCTATACCAGACCTCATGAGATTTTGGACACTAAACTATCTAGCCCTTGGTGTGCTCTAGTTCTACATCCTACGTATTGAACCTCACTAACACCTGATTCACATCAGCTCCCACTAGAGACAAAATCAACCTATGATCTTCCATGTCTCTCATGCCCAAGAATTTTGCTGCTCCAAATTCCTCATGACATGCCACTGAACTAACCTTACCCTTAGCTTAGTAAAACCTTGTATGTATAACCTGCTAGCTAGCATACCATCCACATACAGTAACAGGATAATGTTGCAATCATTATCCACCCTGGTAAGATAAACACAATGGTTACACTGACATTGACTAAAGCCCTGCTTTGTCATCCACTTGTCAAAACATGTACCACTATCCTGTAACTTCCTCAAGACCATATGACCTGGCCTTCTGTCTCACGTCTCCATTCTCTCTATTCTTTAACTAAGGTATCCATTCATCTTTCAATGCTTTCTTCCGGTTGGCAACCCTACCAAATCTCCCATTTGGTTCTGCATCCTATTCATGCCATGTTCCCACTGTTTCCTGGATCCTTTCTGCTCTACAGTGAGTAACGAGTATATAAAAGAGGAACAACGAATTTGAGGCTTACTTACCCTTTGAATCTTCCATATGGGTGTTTGAGACTCTTTGATAGCTTGTTGTCCACCCAAAATCCATTACAGTGACTGACCTTGATCACCACACAATCTGCATCTGATCGACATCAATTCCCATGTGACTATCCTTTCTACCAATGCTAGTTTTCTGACTGATGTCGGTCTTACCTAGTCACCGATGTTGGTTTTATGATCAACATTGGAAGCCACCCTGCCTGACACCACCAGCTCTGGTCTGCACATGACTGACATCAGCACCTATCTGTTCGATGCTGGTTCCCCTTGACCGATGCTGGTAACTATCTTCACCTGTGACTGATGAATTTTTACCCACAAGCTCTCCATGGATCAAAACCTTGTCCAAACTGCCCTGCTCAGAGATGTCTAGCCTTCTCCATTGATCTCTATCCATCATCTCCTCCAGAAACACCAAGGCTTTCCAGTTCTTAAGTCTGTCAAACACATCTATCTTCTGCTTAAGAACATGCATCTCCTTCTTACTCATGTGACCAAGCCTACAAAGCCACGTCTTCACAATAGAAGAAGAATTAGTAATACAAGCAAGTAGATAAAGAGTACCTACTTTCTTACCACATGCTAATTCAAGTGCATCCGCTGTGAGAGTTTTTGTGCATCTCTCATCACCCAACTTTCCTAAAGAAATTAGCCTTATCTTTAGAACCGAGACCTGCATGACCTCCTTCAATACCCATGTGTTGGCCACCTGTAATTTCAGCTTCACTTACCCTTTGCCAATACTTTGACAAGGCACACCAACCCCTAAATAAATCTTTCCAAAGTCTCTAAAGACCTTAACATGGAAAAATACTCTATTTCGAGCTGCATGGAAAGAGGCAATAGAATCTATAAAACAAGATTCTACTTTATCCAAGAAACATCTCAGAGTATCCTATGCAATGACACCTATAACATCTACTTCATCAGTTACTTCATGTTGATCTGCTACCAACCAACAATCTTTCTTTACCTGCTCTTTTTGTCCATAACACCGTAATTGACCATTCGTGCTTTTCAATTCCTCCATTCTTAGCTTACTTTCTTCTACCATTGCTATACTCCCACTCAATTAGAAACCCCTGAGAGTGACCTGTAATCAAACACAAAACCTACTTCCTGCAACCTTAGCTCTGATACCAACTATTAGGAATCTAGAACAACAAACATGCTCTGATACCAATTGTTAGGACCCAGAAGCACCATTGATTACCAAGCAACTAAACATGCAGAATTTAAACCAAAATCACAAGTAACTAAAATCCAAAAATAACACAGAATATGAGAGACAATACCCAATTGTATTAATACTCTTCTAGAAGGAAATACAACAAATAATATTGCCACAGTTCTTCTTCCTTACACACCTCTAGGGCTCCCACACCTCTAGGGCATAAATAGTAAATCTCTTCAAGAGCTCACCCTCTCTCTTATGGTCCCAACACATAACTCAAACATAGAGTTGGTGTTCACCTCCAACCAGTCAGTATCCACTACTGCCAGTACCACTAGTCAGTATCACTACTGCCAGTACACAAGTGCTCCATGCACTCCAAATTCGAGTATACATACATACTCCAAGGAGATCTCCCATGAACTTACAAAAACCTACAACTCAAATGATCTTACTTTGGAAGGGACTACCTTGCCTTCCTCTTTGCTCTATAACTATGTACACACCATACTCCAAGTAGATCCCACCTGATCTTGCTACCTGTTGTGTTGTTATCACCTTGATCCTGCTGCCACCTGTGGATCAACCTGGTTCTGCACACCTGCAAACCTTAGACCATGCACACACATACACTTGCAGATCAATGATCTTACTTACCATGTAGATCTCCAAACATGGCCTTGCACACCTGTTGACCAAGATCTTACATACATGAAGAATCCTTTTGATTCTCTAAACCAGCACCCATACTTTACACTGTGGCACTAGGAGGAACACACCATGCTCTCTTCACTCTGAAGGAGCTAATATTTGCTCTCTTACTCTCTAACACAAATTAAAATATAGCCCATGAGTTTATTATATATATCTCATGCAAATAATAATTAGACACCTAATTACAATAATTAGATCCGTTGCTCAAGACTATAATTAGCCTTCTTACATGCAAACAACCGGTTTGTTAACTATCCATGAACTAGTAGTTTTGGAACTACACAGGTGACTAAAGTTGGTCCATGTCTGCCTGGGGGTGACCAACGTCAGCCGATCCCTGACCATCATCGATAGCTTCCTGTCTCCATCTAATCGACGTCGATTGGCCTGACTGATGGTGGCGACTATGACACTCAGCAACCTCCTCCCTTGTTTGCATCAGTGAAGCTTTTAGCTCCACAACCTAACAAATGAGTGGTTCACAACTTAAGAATAATATGATCAAACATATAACCACATAAATATATCCCACCATTACTTCTTTGAGATTATAATAAGAATGATACAGTAGAGTTTGATTACATATTTAATCGATGACTATTAATAAGTAAAAACCTTTATGAAAACAAAGAACTATAAAAGATAAGAATACTTTGCTAACTTTAAGATAAATGACAACATGTTAGTGGTGGTCATTCAATGTTAAAAATTTCTTGAGACACTATAATCTATCTAATCATACTACTAAGATTTGATAACTCTCAAACTTGTCAATTGAACTTTCCAAATTTTGGCATAATCAGATTATGATAGGTTTTAACCTTACCTCAATACTCAATAAAATGAAAGTAAAAATACTACACTTCATCTTTGATTAAGCCAAATTAACGTATCCAAATTTCAAGTGTGATGAATAACATTATAGTGATCTGTGACCAAATCAATAATCACCACTAAAACACATAAAAAGTTAATCCAAGTTTCCTTGAAACATGTCATTAAGAACCTATGTTTATACTCAATACTAAGTTTATTTAATGATAAATAACATGTTCTTTTGCTTGACATTGGTTGAATATAATGTTTCACAATAAACTAAGCTTCTTATTAATTCAAAATACCATATAAAACTAACATACATATCTTAGATAAATCTATGTAAAATACACTGATAGATATCATTGTCGAGGTACTCACAATTTATTTTTACAAATTCATTATTATAGTTATTTATAAATATGATGTGCTTGTGATTATCTATATATTATTAATTATTATATGTTCATATTTTTTATGATAATTTATTTTTAAAATTTTATTATTATGATTATTTATAAATATATTACATCAAAATCTATATATTAACTATATAGTAAAGTCTATACATTACTTATAAATTAATTATGATTATCTATTATAAATATGATGTGGTAAAAAATATATATTAACTATAAATTAATTATGATTATTTATTTATTATCATGTGTTGATATTTTTTATGATAAATAAATTAATTATGATTTTTTTGTATATTATCTATTTATTTATTATGGTGTGTTTTTTTTATAATTCATTGTTATGATATGATTATTTATAAATATAATGTGGTAAACTCCATTTATATTACTTATAAATTAATTATTTTTACAATTTTATTGTTATGATTATTTATAAATATGATGTGGTAAAATCCATATATATTACCTATAAAGTAATTATTTTTAAAATTTTATTATTATGATTATTTAAAAATATGGTGTGGTAATATATATATATATATATATATATATAATGATTATGTATATATTATCTAATCAATTTCACACTAAAAGTAATAAGGCAAGTTGCTTTTTTTCCTCTTCTTTAATTTTTATTTCTCTTACTTCACTTTTTATTTTTGTTTATTTTTTGGTTTGAATTTATTTATATTTATATATTTTTTATATTTTTAAACTATCATGTTTGTTGTTTTAGTTTTTTATTTAATAATGTCAGCTTTGATATAATTTAATTATTTTATTTTATAATGTCATCTTTCAGATAATTTAATACTAACATTCTCATGCCATTATAGCTTCCAACTACCTCCCCAAGAAACCATTGTAAGAACACCTATTGGTGTAATTAACATCTCTTCACCTAATTTCATCCACATGAGAAAAAATTAAACACATTCAATAACCATAGTGAATAGTGATTTTACAAAAGATTAAGAAGAATGATTCCTAAGTTCCTCACTAACTCACTATTCCCATGATTATTCAAAGTGATGATGTTCTAGTTTAACATTCTCTTACTACAAAATATATGCACATGATACTTTTCATATCTCTTTAAGGAAATCCATAACCAAGATCAATATGAAACCCTATATTTGTTATTCTAATTCTTAGCTAAAATTACAACTAATGTAAGAATTACCACATTCAATACTCAATATTTAGGCACAATTAAAAATGAAATATTCATAATTATTAACATTTAATATTACTTCCCATAGAGTAACCTCTATTTCCACTATGACTTGATACTACTAAAATCACACAATGTCCAGCTAACATAATGCTAAACATAACTTTCCTCATTAACTTACTGTTGATAATTAAAATAGTAAGCTAAAATTACAAAATATTAATTCTTGATACATTCTAATAACTTTCATCCAAAACATAATATCTCTCAATCATCATCCATCAAATTAAAACTTTCATTGAGAAGAGAAGGGAAAAGGAATTCTATGACCATGACAAAGTAGTCTCACATAACTAAACAATATACATTAGAAATTATCTAATTCATGGAAAGATCATAGATCTATCTATTCCTATAAACACAAGACATATTTTCCTATTTTTTTTATAATAGTATAGTCTATAATCCAATCACATGTTGTGTTATAAATAACATACATACACCACTACCATCATTAAACCATTTTACTCTTGATAGATAAAATAAACATATTGCAAGGGATTCTCAATTGAGGCCTCCTCAAAATAAAATAAAAACTAGTCACAAATGTAGTTTTCATATTACATTATAGCAAACATGAAGGTAAAATATTGAATAATGTATTATAATTTAAAATTATAATGTTGTCATAGTTTGATGAAAGCTTGCAACTATGTATAATACATAATATGTTATAGCATAACCACCCAAAAAATATATTGATATATGATATAATGCTACAACCATATTTTGACTTCTAATATTCATAAATTTAGAATATCCATTGTGAATAAATGGTTTCAAGGGAAACATACAAATTCTTCTAATGGATAACTCAACATTTTACCCTATGCACCATTACAATGTCAAACAAAAATTTATGTAGTGATGGAAAATGTTGCATATAAAACAATGTCAAATGTCACTAAAGTCAAATGTTTCTACAATATTTTACTCATAAACCCTTGATTTCTAAATCATCTATAGAGTAATATAAGTCAATACATCATAATAAGTAATGATAAATAAAAGAGATAATTTAGAATAAATGTAACAAGGTAAATCAATTTTACACAATCTACACATCACGTGCATTGAAATGTTTCAACAAGAGAGGTCAACACTAAGATGGCGAAGCGAACTTCCTTAATGATAAACAATCTAGAAAATTAATTTTGACAAGCACAACACTTACCATAAATAGCTTTCATACAAAAAGATATTTTTGAGTAAACCTTACTCATATTAGTGATGTTTTAATAATTCATTCTTGTTTATAGCATAATTGTTCAATATGAATAAGTAATTCAAAATGAGTGATTTTAATTATGACCACCAGATTACCTTTCTCTAAAACAATGATAGGACATCTAGTGCCTTGTCCTGAGAATGGAATTTCCATACACCATTTGTTTATTAATATATATATTTACTCACTACATAGTATTATAATTCACACATTGTTTGGAATATTATCATCATAGAAACTCCATATCATATTGAAAATAAAACATTCAAGCATATTTAAAATTCATTCTTGAAAAGTCTTCACCAATAAGTTTCTATACAAATGTAGTGGTTCCCATGGATATTTAAAAAAAAATAGAGTACAACATACACAAGAAGTCACAATATTCTACATAATGTACATTTCATGCTGAAAGATAATTTTGACAACAATAATCTTTAGCAATGATCTTTATATCAACTACCACAAGTCACCACTAGAGTATCCAAGGATAATAATTTGAAATAGGTATCAATAATAACCATATATTAAACAATTCATCCATCTATACAATATTTTAGTTATCAAACATGCTCTTATTATTACATATTAATGTTAAGTCCAAAATAGAAGTAATAATTTAGAAGTAAAACATAATAGTCAACAAAAATTAATATACAAACAAAGAAGCTAATAATAAAAGAACCAAATTAATTCTTGGTGAGAAAAAAATAAATTTATACATGAACAACCATAGGATCTTATGAAAAATACAATAGTTTCCCCTATATTTCAAACCTACACTAACATCTAGAATCATGGCAAATACAACATGAAAAGTACAATTTTCTAACTAGTGATCACTTACTACTCAACACAGAAGTGCATAATAATGAAAGGAGTTAAGATTACCATTGAAACAAAATTTGTAATATCATAACATATTAGCATAAAAATTTACCCAAATTAAATATATAGACCAACATAAATACAATTGTAACTATAATTAATTCAGTACAATCATGGCATAATCAAATTATTTGCATACTAAATCAAGATGTGTTAGTAAATATACACTAGGAATGCATCAAAAAAATACTTACCACTTAGTTTATGCAAATACCTAGGGTTACATGGTCGACATACCAATATTAATTTATCATTATGCTAAAATACCCATAATCCATGAAAATAACAGTCCAAAGGAAGGTAAATCAAACTAGTATCTTAACTAACACCTAACTCAAACTATATAATAGATAATAGGTGATTAAGATCAATTTACACAACTAATAATTTTTGACAATGGTTTTTAAAAAATCCATGTATTATCCAAACATGGGTGTTGCTTTATTACAATAGCGTGCATTTCCTTTTATTAACACATAATGCAAACCATACACCACTGTGTAGCCAAAAAAATAAATAGTAACACTAAAGATCTTGCCTAAGAAACTAGGTTTAACCCTCAACATTTAAATAAATCACAATGCCACCCATAATCAATTTAAACCAACCATTATGCCAAGGAGGGAAAATAAACCCAATGAAAATCAATATTCAAATCCCTCATAAAACACATATTTTTCTCAAGTTGAGGCCTAGGCTCATAAATGCATACCTACGTATGAATATATATGATTATAACCTAATTAAAATAATAATACTAAAATAAAATTGCCATAATTCCATAATCAAAATTAATATACAAAATTTTAATAAGAAGGAATTAAACTTTTCCTATTTAGAGATAAAATCCAACTCCTTTCTTTCTTCTTGGATTTTTTCCAAGCTTCCTACCTTTTTTGGATTCAATCACCTACAAATATCTTCACCATGATCAATTTCCATGCCTTAATTTTCCCTTTATAAACCATGTAAGACCTTTTTGTGGCATAGTGTTCCAATAAGCATTGAGAGCACCTAAAAATAAGGAGTCTATTAATTCTATCAATAAAACCTAAAGAAAATTATAGAATTTTGTTCCTAATTTAACTCAAATAGAGTTTCCATCATTTACATGAACTATAGTGTCTTGCCATTCCTTTAACATGTAGTCAACACCTTACCATGCTAAGTAAAAATAAATAAAGAGCCTTTTTGAGTGCCAAGGGTGAATTGATCAATTAGATAATGATTAAAAGTTTTGAAAATAATTTTTTTATAAAATAATCATATAAAACATAATTATTACTCTAAATTTTTTTCTCATTATTTAAATCTTGACTTAGTGCAGATCATAACCCAATGATTTTATATGTCATGGATAAGTTCTAAGGATTCCCATGTTTAATAATAAAACATTACTGCTCAATGCAATATAGTTATGAATTGATTTTAGTAACATGAATTCTATTCAATTTTAACAATAAAGGACCAAAAGGCATAATTGGCTTAGTGTCAATGATGACCTTAGATAACAACAAAACTACTTGATTATATTTACAATCACAATGTCTCAACCCATGCACACAAATGGGAATAAAATGATTATAGTGATGATGACCTTATCTTAGGTCTTAGTCATTTGACAAGTCTAAACATATTCAAAAGATTATACCCTAAAAATAATTATGTCATGTCACTTAAATAAGTTGGCATTAATAAAATAAGAAAGTCATTATATTACACATTGTACTAATTTAACCAAGCACTAAGAATGCCAAGCATGGTCAATAAACCAATGATGAACTTGTTGACTTCCAGTGATTTCTAGTAAGCTGAAGCATTCTCATGACTTCATAAATATCATTTATAATATGCAAATATCCAACCTTTTACAACCAAAATACAAGTTTGAGACAAAACTTTTAATTGGTTAAACCTACCATTAGTTACTAAATTATATGATTTGTTAAAACTTACCCAACATATCCATGTTACTTATAAACTATGTAAGATATAGTATAGATGTGGTTATGATAAAACTATCAAAAATTTTCTTAATAAACATGATCAACATGTACAATTGACTATAAGTAAATGATGACTACCTAACTTAAATAAAAACTTAGTTAAGAAAACATGTAAATCAGTCATATCTAATGATCTTGTTTAAACTAAAACTGATCTTTCCTATCTAATTGTGGATTGGGATGGGTATATGACACACATTCCATTAAAGTTCACCAAATCACATATAAATGTTTATATTATACATCATTTACAATAAATTTGGTGAGGGGTCATGAATAAGGTTCATTCCTTTCTCACCACACATTTATGCACCGGCCTTTCCAAGATGAACTAATTGAGCATTTATCTATCTATAGTAGTTGTAAACCTTGAGTAGTGTGGTTGAGATTAAATTCCCATCAAGTCAATGATGACTACCTAACTTAAACAAAAACTCAGTTAACTGAACATGGAAAGCAATCATATCTAATGATCTTATTTAAACTAAAACTAATCTTTCCCATCTAATTGTGGGTTAGGATGGCTATATGACACACATTCCATGAAAATGAACCAAATCACATATAAATGTTCATATTATACATCATTTACAATAAATTTGATGATGGGTCATGAATAAGGTTCATTCTTTTCTCACCACACATTTATGCACTGACCTTTCTAGGATGAACTAATTGAGCCTTTATCTATCTATAGTAGTTAGATACCTTTAGTAGTGTGGTTGAAATTAAATGACCTTTATGGACTTAGCACTAATCCCATATATAGGTTCAAATGGTTACACCACTTGAACCTGACTAGATTGGATAGATTAAGTTTATATTTGAGTTTTATGATTAAGATTTAGTACTCTTAATGGCCTTGACACAACTATATCTTGCACCAAATTAGGGGCATGATCACCCCCAATTATCATATTTTCATATCCAAGACTAAATTTTGAACCTCACTCTCAAATTATTCAAGAAGGGAGAATCATCACCTAATCAAAGTAATAAGGGGCAACAAGGTTACATTAACATATAGGGGTATTTATTCCTTTCTCTCTATACTTTCAAGAAATTTTAATTATTTAATTATCACATTATATGCAATAATTACACTATAACATGATCTTGGTTTTAGGTAATACATAAAAAATAAACACAAATGGGGCTCAAGTAAAAGCAAGGTATGTTTTACACATCAAGGTACACATTTATTTCCTTTAATCTAGTAATTTCAGCCTTATACATTATTAGATTAAATGGGGGTAAATGTAGATATTAGAATTTGATTTTACATGATATTCTAGTTTTGTACACTTTAAAAATACCAATCATGTCTCAAACCTTTAGTTCAGGACCTCCTCACTAGAAAAAGGGTTTGCATTCACCATCTCACTATGCTTAACTACTTATCCTATAATCTAGCCCTAATATTTTGATATCCTAGATTACATATAGATAAAAATATATCTAAAACCTAATTTTTATCTCACTTTATATATCTTAAACAACATTATATTCTATAGGACATTATCATTCAGATTAGGATACTAGAATCGACTCTAGTGTCCCAACTCTAATGCTTGTGTCCCTACCTTCTAAATAATCAAATGTGAAAATATTTCAATATGTATGGCTCATTATATGGTATTAATTTATCTCGCATTTGAGATCATTTAAAAATGTGTGGTATAATTAAAAGTAAAATATCATTCATTAAATACATATATCAATCATCAATAAAACTCATACTATATTACTGAAAATCACTTGCAAAAATGAGATATATTAGCCTATTCTTCCATATTTATAAATTATTCATAGGATAAATATTATTATAAGTTTGAATCATTCAAATATCATCCCATGATTATTATTTATCAAATTAAAATCTAGATCACTACATGTACTCACATATAACATATTACATAATTATTCACACACAATCCCACATAAGGGAGAACTACATTTTTTGAGGCTTTAATCAAAGTATATTGTTATATAGGAAATATTCATTTATAGAGGGGTATTTTAGGTCAGCTCGACTTCACTTGAGCTCACTAACCCATTTTTTTCAAGGTGACATGCCAAGTTGGAGGACTAAAGTTTGAGCAAAAGACTAATTCTAAGAACATATGAGTCTGATCTATGTTGATAACATGTAAGGGGATAGTGAACCCTAATATGTGAATGTGGATATTTTATAAAATATTTTATATCTTGATTTGGACATAAGAGTCAAAACCGAGATAAAAATTGACAATAGTGTCGAGATATTGATGATAGTATTTAGGCTAATAAACATTTATTTTATAGAATATGATGTATCAAGGCAGAACATCAACATGTATTCTTATACATATGTACATGTAAAATTTAATTTTCCATCATTAAATATTCTAAATATTATTTCTCCTTCATATTGAAACTTTCAAAATATTGTTTAACGTTATATTTGTTTATATTTAACATATTCTAAGATTTAATATATTTATTAGAATATTATAAATATGAACTCATTTAATTGGCCTAATTTAGAATAAATTATTCCAATTTTATTAGGCTATTCCCCCCAAAAGACATCCAAAAAGGGTTACACAAGTAATACAAACTATGATTCTGAGTAAAAACTTGTGTGCTAACCTAGAGCACATGCCATGCATGGTGCCCCCAAATTGAGAAAATATAAGAAAAACTAAAGTATTTTATGGAAACTAAGAACATCAACATGTATTCTTATACATATGTACATTTAAAATTTAATTTTCCATCATTAAATATTCTAAATATTGTTTCTCCTTCATATTGAAACTTTCAAAATATTGTTTAACGTTATATTTGTTTATATTTAACATATTCTAAGATTCAATACATTTATTAGAATATTATAAATATGAACTCATTTAATTGGCCTAATTTAGAATAAATTATTCCAATTTTATTAGGCTATTCCCCCCAAATGACATCCAAAAAGGGTTACACAAGTAATACAAACTATGATTCTGATTACAAACTTGTGTGCTAACCTAGAACAAATGCCATGCATGGTGCCCCCAAATTGAGAAAATATAAGAAAAACTAAAGTATTTTATGGAAACTGAGACTATGAAACATGTTATAATATACTTTATACCCCCTGAGATATAAATTATGAAAGTGATTTTTTTTTGGGTACTTGGATAACATTTCCCTATTTTAGATAACAACAAGGTGTGTTCATGTCAAAATGGAGCGATCCTATTTGAAACTAATCTCTAGGTGATTTTTGGGTGTGATTTATGATTCACTATGTGAAATTTGTACAATTATGCATGTAAAATGTACTATAGGGAAAGACAATCCACTATGTATGCTCCCTCTTTTGAGGTGAGTTATTGAGCTTACATAATAACTTAACTCAATAAAATATTTTATGTGATAGATTTTATGTAAAAATCATAAATATGAGTAATAATATTAACATGGAGGGGCATGGAATCATCATATATTATAAACTAATAAAAATAATAATGTGAGATGCATGTAGAAACAAGCATATGTAGTGACATCATCTAGATAAATGCTAGTAGTGAATAATACATACAAGTGATAAAAAATGAGTTATGAAAGATGAATAAAACTAATTGGGAAGGGATGAATTATATCCACCATGTCATCAAAAGACTAGGTAGATGCATTATTACCATCATATCATTAAAAAAAAGAAAACAAGAGTCATGTCCATGACACATAAAAAAAGAGTACATGTAAGCACACAAAACACATAAAAGAAGGTCAAGAGGCCACATACAAGGGACATGTCAAATGTCACTCACATGCATATAAAAATATAATGAAGGTTTAATAACACACATAAGGACATTTTCAAGTGTCCAAAAACAAAATAGAGAATGCACACAAGACATGAAGTAGGAAAACGAACATGAAAAGCATGCATGAATACATGTAGTTAATCAACATAAGCAAATTATAACACTAGTAGATTCAGTAACTGAGGTAACAAATAAGATACCAATGTGTTAGTAAATGAGAAATATTGATAGATGTTTTTTTAAAATTATTTAGGACTTAGTAGATGTAAATCATAGGTTGTTAAAGGGATGAGTATAGTAATACCTTGAAATGAATATAGGAAATAGTTAATTTGATAAGTTCTTCCCAAATGGTAAAGACATGAAGAAAGTGTGCTTATCTAGAGCAAAATAGGTTTTTATGTGACTCAAGAGTATAGAATAAAATTATAGATTAGCCTTACATCTTTCATTATATGATTGTAGTTGAAAATATATTTCATATAGTAGCAACCTTATGAGGACAATAATGCCATGTGGTGCTAGTGTCTAACTATGGTGCTAGTGTCCTTCTTAGAAGAGTTGTCTAAAACTTTCAAAAAAATTGTGGGAGAGTTTAATGGACCTATAGGTGATTTTATGACTTATGAAAGATAGTTTGTGTCATTTTTTTCATGAATCTATTTCAAAACCCTAATGAATACCTACACACATGAAATAAAAACTAGATCAAATGTAAAATAAAGGGAAAAAATTGGGTTGTGGGATATTATGATCATGCAGGATAGAACCCCTATTATCCTAGATGTTACCTACATTAAACCCAATGCTAGGGGTCTCAAATCATATGTAGTTCTCCCTTAGGGAGCATAATCAACATGCATGGTATGTTAGAATGACTTTTGCTTAGGCCATTCTTTGATCAAACATATAAGTCTAGATATGATAGTTAAGTAATATGTAGTATGTTGAGTTGTATTATTGACTAATTTTATGTAATAATGTGCCAATATAGTGTTACCTATAAAATTCCTTATGATTCTCTTTATATATAAGGAATTTTGATTTGAATTTAATACCTTGTTCATTAGTTGACAAGATGCAAAAGAGGGATACAAAACATAAGAAAAGGCTCAAGAGAGGGTTAAGACCAAAAACATAGAATAAAATTACTATTAAACACTAGTGCCAAAAGGTAGACACTAGAACCATGTGTTAATACTATCCAAATAAGGGTGATAGTGTCTTGAGGTCCCAAAATAGAGTTAAAATTGGGAAGAATAGGCTAGGGGCCCCTATGACCAGGAGGGGATGACTCAGGACCAATGGGTGTGTAATAAATAGGGAAAAAATGTAATAAATACCAAAAGACCCAAAATAACCATACAAACAAGAGATAAATTCATCACTAATACCTTCATATGAAAGAGAAACAAAAGACATAGTACTTGTAGTTGCTTGACCAAATTAGGGTGTACACATTTACCCCCCCCTTTTATACTAGTAGTGAAATGAAATGAATGTACTAGAGTAAAAAAAAGATAAACACATTCCAGTACTTACCTATGTAAATGTACTCTAGACTTGGCCCACTTCTTGGCCAAATAAGTGGTCAGGAGCTAGAGTGAAGCATGTGAATAAGAAATCCATAATGTATGTACCCCATGTATTAAATATGAATAGTGAACTAAATTGTGAAGATCAAAAACTTATTTTGCTCCCACGTTGATATTTGGGTCAAATCTAAGTATTTAAACTATAGATGTGGATAAAAATCCTACTTGTCCCCACTCTAATGTCTAGACTAAATCTAAGTATGTAAACTAAAAATGTGGAGAAATAAGTCTTGATTTCCCCCACTCTGATATCTAGATTAAATCTGATTATGTAAAATAAAAATATGGAGAACCAAGGCCTTCTTGCCCCCATTTGGATATTTGGATTAAATCTAAGTATTTAAACTAAAAATAAAGGTTGAAACTATTTCTCAACCTATATAATTTGGGTATGGTGGAAGGCTATGGATTAACCACTACAAATGGTCATGTTACCCAAACTAGTGAAGTCCTAGTGATATCCTAGTGATGATCTGAGTGTAACCTAGAAATATGAGCATAGAAAATGGTATAAATTGACATTCCATCTATATGATCTAGTGAATCCCTATGGGATCAAGGATGTATGCCTTACATCATGCCCCTAAACCTAATATCTAAGTAATGTAACTATGTATATGAATATATGTATACTGAGTCCTACTATATATTTGAGTAAACCCATGTGTCTAGATATCTTTATATCTGAGTCAAACTATATATTTGAGGAAACCTATGTGTCTAAATATCTATATATCTAAGTAAATTTATGTGTATAAATATGTATATATATGTAATTTTGTGTGTCTAAATATCTATATATTTGAGACAGACTATATATATATAAGTAAACTTGTGTATCTAAATATATATATTTGAGTAAATCTATGTGTTTAAATATCTCTATATCTATGTCAAACTAAATATTTGAGTAAACTTGTGTGTCTAAAAATGTATATTTGAGTCAAACTATATATCTCAGTTAACCTATGTGTCTGAATATATATATCTGAGTAAATAGTGTGTAATGCCCCCCTTTTGGTGAGAGAACCAAAAATGTGGTAAGGGTGTCTAACCAAAAGTGGTATCAACCAGGATGGTGGTGATAGTTAGTTGGGGTAATTTTATTTTTAGGTTTGAATATTTTGTTTATTGTGATAGAGTTAGTTTTTTAAATTGATAGTTGGATAGACCTATGGTCTAGATTGAGTTTGCTAAGGGAATATAGATTTTATTGTTTTCAAAGTTGATTGTGATTAGGATATTAATGGAAACAATATAGGTCAAGGTAAATTAGGGTCAAGTCCCATGCACAAGAAATATATTACAAATCAGAGTTACGGTTCTTTAGATATCACATTTGGAAGAAGTTGGTATTAGCTAGCAAAATTGGCATGTAAGATCAACATTAGTAAGGTGGAATTTTTAAAATATAGCTTAAATAGGTTGGTTGATTTGTTTGAAAACTCATTTAAACCATTTGACTTAATATTGATTATTTGTTTTGAGCTAGAGAGTATGTCAAGGAGACAATGAGTGAGTGTGAGCTAGTATGAGGAGGTGGAGGTGCTTATCTAAGTTGGGGAGGAGGTTACCCTAGTAGGGAGTTTATTTTTTTCCTCTATTTTTGACACATTTAATACATTTTTAATGATTTTTAGTGAAAATATGGTAGTATAGGGTCATTGTTAGAAATGTGCCACTATTGTCCTAATAATGGTACTAGTGTCTAGGACATGGTGTTAGTGTCCTGGGTATGGCACTATTGTCCAATGTTATTGTCCCATATGTAGTTCTAGTGTCCACTAAGCCTAGTTTGTGGTGCTTGTTATTGATTAATGGTGTTTTATGAATATTTTTATATATTTATCTGATATTTTATGATGCTAATTCTACATTTGGCTATATTCTATAGGTAGATGTGTGCGTGAGAGAGTTTTGGAATGGCCAGATGATAGATATGTTATAAGGATTACCCTTGATACATGAGATGGTTATGGTAGGTAGATATGGTCTAGGTCACATGGCATCATTAGATCTGATGCCTTAAGACAAATGTATGATGACAATATGGTATGAGACATGCAATGTAAATACCACACATTTTGGCTACCTACTAGGGAAAGGACTATCACCTTGGAGTATGTATGTAAAATAATGAGGTTACTAATTACTATTCAAAGAGAAATAATAAAAGAGGCTACTGGTGATCAAGATATAGAGCTAGCTAATAGGTATTTTTATGTAATGTTCATAAAGACTCATTAGGAATGGAGAAATAATGATGTATTATTATCATTTATTATCACAATGAATGTTATGTAGTTATAAAAGTTCTTAGTGATTTTGTTGGATTTGTTTATTGCTATGGATGGAAGCAAGGTATCTATCTCATATAGGATGCATGGGATAATATAGGATATATAGGATCATAACATCATGTACTCATGGGGTCGTACTATGCTAGCCCACTTATATCAATATTTATACCACTTCACTCAAGAGATGTGTGCAGGTGGTATTAGGTCTTCAAACTATTACATTACTGGGATTACAAGCATATAATAGTGAGTATATTAGTGTTTCTTCTATTGGATGATTGGGATAACCTTAAGAAATTTGTAAATAGGTGGACTTATATGACCCACATACCTAGGAGGATCATGATGTAGTATTGAAAAGTACTGAATAGGTTGATAACTAGAGATATTATTTGGAGGCCCTATAGGGGATATGAAAGATGGTGTAAGATGGGTGTGAGTAAGCTTATGGTTTCATGATGATTGGGTCATTATATTCAATAGGTTACAGTATGAGCAAGTGACATGGTAACTTAGTGTTACTTAGGATGTGCCATCGATATCATTGGTGTGGTTGAGGAGTTTTTAGACTCTAGTGAGGCTAGGGAGTAGGCCTACATCATCAGCTATAAAGTTTGATCCAATTCTATTGATAGAGCAGGATTTGGTGATTGATATACTAGATGTGGATTATGTAGGAGTGACCAATACCTATGTATCATGGTGGAGGGAGTATAGATGGGCACCACTATTCCCAAGAATTGGGATCATCATAGAGGATTTGTTAGAAAGTAATCCACTTAAGGCCTTTAAGGGTAGCGTACAATTACATACTTGTATATTTTACTTACTTTGTTACTTATTTACCTAGGTAGGTATGTGATGTATTGTGTTGGTATGTGAAGTTTTAGGTTATGAAGAGTATTGGGAGACTACTATTGAGTCTACACTTTGAGTATTGACATGACATATCATTGATGATGCTATGGATGATAGACTAGTGGAGAGGGGAACAAATTTTGTTGATGTCCATGCTCATTTATTTGATCATGAAACCATTGCTATTATGACATATAAGTGATTACCTAATGATAGGGATGAGTCACATGTGGAGTTATAGAGATGAGTTATCCCACACTCAATGCTATAGGTGGGGCATATATTTAGATAGTGAATGGATATATATGTATATAATGAGAACATGAGAAGGTGTTAGTTGAGTTGGGGTGTTATGTGTGTGTGTGTGTGTGTGTGTGTGTGTGTGTGTGTGTGTGTGTGTGTGTGTGTGTGTGTGTGTGTGTGTGTGTGTGTGAGAGAGAGAGAGAGAGAGAGAGAGAGAGAGATAATGGCTTGATCAAGTTATTAGAGGGATAATGGGTCCTCTAATTCTAGTATGGATGTATTAGAGAGTGAGAGTGAGGGGACTAGTCCTAGTGACCAAGTTCAAATTATTGAGTGATTTATACTATTGTATTGAAACTATGCTTTGGGTTATAAATATATATGTATGTTTGTTATTATATGGGAATTGTGTATATTGGTATCTTGATTTTATGGCATCATGATTTTTTACAAATGTTTGATTATATTAATTATGTTAACTGGTGATATGGAAGTATGTTATGTGTCTAAATAATAATAATAAATTATTTATTTATTTATAAATGTTTAAGTAGACATGTATAGTGTATTATAAATGTTAGCTATTGGTATGGGTGTTATAGGAGTATCATAAGACATTTGAGTGTGGATATTGTAACATTGGTATGTACTATCTAAAACTAAATGGCATGATAAACAAGTGACCATATTACTCATGATGTGTCAGTGTAGAAGTAGATTCTAGAATTGATATTATGTGTGGTACACTTCTAGTAACTAGGTGTGTAGAATCTATAGAAAATATCTTAATAAACTATCATAATAAAATTGTATTTTTATCTCTATGATCTTTGGCAAATATCTTAATAATGTGTTGAACTATGTTTTAATTTCTATGATATATTTAAAATAGCTTAATCGGTGGTTGACTTGAAACTATACTATGATTTATATTATTTTTTCTATATATCTTAATTGGTTGTTGAACCATATTCTAATTTATGTGATCTATTACAAATATCTTAATTGGTGGTTAAATTAAAACCATGTTATGATCTCTATGATTATTTCCAAATATCTTAATTGATGGGAAAACTAAGACTATGATCTAATCTCTATGGTTGTTTTCAAATATCATAAATGATGGGCAAACTGAGATTGTGCTCTGATCTCTATAAACTAGCTACCATCTCTAATGAATCTATGGTGTAAAATATCTCTCATAAGTAGGTGTCCTAGAAACCACATGGCTCATATGATGAGTAACCAATGGATACTTGAATGGAATGTCTTAGGATAACTTGATTATAGAGGATTGTGATCGAGGATATTATGGAGACTGAGATCTTAATGCCCCTTATATGAATACTATAATGCTTCTATCAACATAATGGTCAATACAACATTAGAGTGCATAAAATTTGTTATCTATATGTCCATTTATCTTATGAAAGTTATAATATGGTTACTTTTTGTATTATGTGTAGATGGTGTGTTAGATGGTGATGAGTAGAATGAAATGTGATCATTTCCTTATCTAATAGTGTAAGATATCATGATGCATATCTCTATCTAGAAACTATATAGTCCTTCTGTTAGTGTCATGTGCTCTACTCACTATAGGAGGTGCTCTGTGAAGTGGCTCTTTTCCCTTGCTAAGTATCTTGATTGGTAGTTTATATTTCACTTGTCTCTTAATCAGAAGTGGAGTATGTTATTATATCATGTTAGGCAATTATGGTTCTAGGAAACCTAAATCCAAATCTACCTTTGAATGTGTAGCAACTAGTCCCAACTATATCTCTAATTCCATAATTATGTTACATATACACTAAAATGATTTGGATGTATGATATAAGAATTCCTCCTTAAGAGTAAAAATGAGGCCTCTATCAAAGATGTACTATACCTCTAAATCTATTGACTAGTAAATTAAGTAATTCATAGAGGACTTGAATCTTAGAATGTACTTAGTTATTAGATATATATCACCTTGGTGTAGTGAAGGAAACCTATCATATGTGACTTGAGGTCTCTTATTCTATATGTAGTTCCCAAGAAAGATTTCTTCTAACTCATCACATGTATGTAGTGAACCACTAGGGAATTCATGATGATACTGATTTGATGCCTCACCTTCTAGAAACTTTGGTAATAACTATAAAAGAGTCAAATTATTAGTGACACATGCCATGGCTTTCCCATAAGACTGAAAGTGCAAGTATGGGTCTCCATTCCCATAAAATTTTGGTAACACTAGTATCTAAAATTTGGGTGGCAACTTCATAGTGAATATTTTACATGAAATAAGATTACCATGGATGGCATTGGAATCAGTCCAAGAGCGGTATACTTTACTTTCCAATGTGAGATGGTGTAATTGTTATTTTAAATCACCCACACCATGAGTCAAGGATATTAAATTTTATGAAGGTATAATATCATCATCAAGGGGGTAATTTGACTCTTGAATTTTATTATTAATCTTAGCCATTGATACACTTTCTTGAGGACCTTTTTATGGAGGAATTATTTAATATCTGTAATATTTGGAGGGTGATATCTTGGAATAGGTGAGATGGAAATAGGCTATCACCCTCATGGAGGTTAGGTTAATAAGTGGGTAATACTATAGTAATGGGGATTGAGGGAGATTCATTGGTATCTCTTAATTAGTTAATTTCAAAGAAGTATCACATGCTATTAGACTAGAAGATAGATTATTATCATGTGAATGTAAAATATGTAAATTATGAACATAAGAATAAGTGTGTGTGTGTGTGTGTGTGTGTGTGTGTGTGTGTGTTTAAAAATTTAAACTAACATTAGTTTGTACATGAGAATTAAGTGAACTAGGGAGAAAATTAGATGGTTTATACTCAATGTCTTCTTTAACAAATCATATTAATCATCATTACTCAAAGGTTTATCAAAATTAGAGTTTAATTCACATGTAGAAGTAAGATTAGAATAAGAGTCATTAGTGTGCTCACTAAGAGAGAGAGTAGGATAAGATTTTATATTTTTACTAATGTGCAATATATCATCATGTGTTGGTGTAATGTAATGCATGTATTCACTAGCTATGTGTGGAGTTCATGTATTATTGTTACTTTCAATCTTGGATTCAAGGGTATAATAAGTAGCAATCATGTTTTCATTTGGAAAACTATGACATGTAAGAGAAGAGCTAGGGAAATTTTCATTATCAACATTTTACAAACAATAATTTTATTGAAATTGGAATGTAAAAGAAGGTTAGTTTGTGGATTGGTAAAAGGTGTAGTATCATTTATACATGATTTTATAAATTTAACTGAGAAGGGTAAAGAAGATGCATTGCTCTTTCCTATGTTTCTTGAATCAAACAAAAGCAAATTTAGTTTATTAAACTTATATATTTTTAATTTGAATAAGTAGGTAACTAAAGTGTTTTAAAAACTAGGATCACATTGGAATAAATCACTACCAACAAGAGGTTATTTTGGAATTATATTGTTAGTTTGATTTTGAGGTGTAGGAGAATATGGAGAGGAAAGAGAAGAAGATGCATCTAATATATCCTCATCAACACTTTCATTATCATTCTCATAGTAATCCTCATATCCATAATTATAAGAATAATCATCATCATCATTATAAATGAAATCATTATCATGTGATAATATGCAATTTTTAAAATTTATCCATTCATTTTTATAATTATGAGAAAAATTCATAAATTCATTAACTAGGTATAGTTTGTCAAAGAAGATAATGTAAATAATGAATAACAATAACATATTAGGTATAATTTAATATAACATAGGTATATGTGTAACTATGAGAAATATTCATCCTAATGCATGGAAAAAAATTTAGGATTGTACTTGAAACCCTAAAAGTTGGTATTTAGATGTAGAGGGACATATTATGTGGATTGAGGGTTTTATAAGGGTTATTTGGAAATAATTTAAATGATATGAAATAAATGAAACCCAAATATAAGATAGATTTAGATGATTTAGGTTGTGCCAAAAAATAGGAAAAAAATACAAGTTTGTAACCCTAGTTTAGTGCACAAAAAATGAAGGTATACGCTAAGCTAAACTAGGATTTTAAGCAATATTTGAAGTAATTCAACTTCACCAAATGTTTTAACAATTTAAGGCTTAGTAGATGTAAATATTAGGTTGTTAAATGGATGATTATAAAAATAACTTAAAATTAATACAAGAAATAGTTAATTTGACAAGTTTTTACCAAAATGGTAAAGACATAAATAAAATGTACTTATCTAAAGTAAAATAGGTGTTTCATTGACTTAGGAGGATAGAATAAGATTGGATATTGGTCAGACATATTTTTTTTTGTGACTATATTTAAAAATAGATTTTGGAAAATAACACCTTTATGAGGATAGTAACACCATATGGATCTAATGTCAAATTATGGCATTAGTGTCCTTCTTAGAATAGCTATTTGAAACTTTTAAAATAGTTGTGGGAGAGTTTGAGGGACCCATAGGTGAATTTTTGGATTTTGAAAGCTCATTTATGTCACTATTTTGAATGAATCTCTTTCAAAATCCCAATGAATACTTGCATACATGAAACAACAACTAGATCAAATGTAAAGAAAGTTAAAAAACTGGGTTGTGGGATATTATGATCATGTGGGATAAAACCCCTTTTGTCCTAGCCACTACCTACATTAAACCCAATACTAGTGGTCTTATATAGCATATAATTATCCCTTAGGGAACATGAATAATAAATGTACATGGCATGCTAGAATTACTTTCCCTTAGGCCCTTGTTTGATTAAGCATGCAAGTCTAGATGTGATAACTAAGTAATATGCATTGTATTGAGCTGTACTATTGAATGATTTTATGTAATTATGTGCCAAAATAGTAAGTGATACCTATAAAATGCCTTGTGAGTCTCTTTATATAAATTAACTTTTATTTGAATCTAATACCTTCTTCACTGGCTAAAAAAATGCAAAAGAGGGATAAGAACATAAGAAAAGGATCAAGGGAGGGTTAAAACCCAAAACATGGAAGAAAATTATCATTGGACACTAGCATCATGTGGTGCTACTATCCAAATAAGGGCACTAGTGTCCTGAAGTCCAAAAATAAAGTTAAGACTATTTAGAACAAGATAGTTGATCTAGTCATATTCTCTATCTATAGTTACAAGGTTTTTAGTCAACTATGTCATCTTGGTTGACCTAGTTTTATATTTTATTTGTAGGTTCCAATCTTTTCCCACTAGATAAAATTAGTCGATCTAATCATTTAACTTGTCTTCTACATTTTACACCTAACTAATTTGATCTACTTGATTATTTTCATTTATGTGGTTTAGTTTCAATTAAATAAATTGAATTGCTTGATCTAGTCATTCTTCCTATTTTCCACATTTTACCTATGATCATGTAAATTGATTTAATTGATTTTATATTATTTTTACTTTCAGTCTTAACAAACTAGATTTATCTATTTGATTCTATTTATTAACTATATTTTTATCTTTCTACCTTTATAGGATTAAAATATTGCATGGATATCATAGTCAATAACAATTCAAAAATATAACTAAATTGACCGAGTCGATTGTCTTCTATCTTCAAGGTTCACTCTTAATAGATTATAATTTACATCTTGTCAATTTTAATCAAATTACAATTAATAATTATTATTTTAAAAATTTATAAATTTCTTTACTTTTTTTATTCACTTGTCAGTTATATCAAACTATACCCATATAGTAAACTAAATCAAGCATCTTGATCAAGTGTCTATTTTTTTTATACTAAACTAAATTGACTTGCTCGATTTAGTTTTTTTGGGTCTAATTTTATAATTGACTATGTCAACCAACTTGATTATTTTATATATAGTTATCTCAACTAGATCGACCTGCTTGATCTTATTTTGAATGTTTCATTTTTCTAGATAAAAAAAGGAAATTAACTTATATTTTAATAGTAAGCACAATAACTTTTAATTTTGAAACAAGGATTTGGTTGCTTGTTTATTTGGTTTTAGAAATTATAACTTGGTTTTTGATAATTTGATTTTTCACCTTTATTTTAATCTTGTTTGGTTTTACTTAGAAATTATGTACTGATAGTTTTAAAACTACTTAGCTACTGTCATGAAAAGTTATTTGATATTCTATTTATGATCCTTATATATCATTTACAAATATAAAGGTGTGAGGGGATTACCCCAATACTCATATCCATAATATAGATCTAAACATAGTCTTTAGTTTCCATACACCTTATGATATTTCAAAAACACTTAGGATTCCCCTTTGTATTAAACCTTAGGAATCTAGCTCTCCATTTGATTATGTGGTGAATTAGTTAGTGGTTAGTGTTGAAAATCTACTTCCAACTTAATCTTGAAACTAAGTTTACTAGGATATGAGAATGAAATTTAATCCATAGGTATCACTTTGAAACATTGAAATGTCACTATCTAATAGACAAGCCAATATCTTTGGAAGCCTACATTGTTAAACAATTTACTGATATTCTTTTTGGGTAATTAGTTAATATTAGTAGTTAAAAATTTCATTTTTATGTTTGATACCTACTTATTCTCTATTTTATTTTATAATTTATCATCTAATATTGATATAAGTTATATGTTATGTGTTTCAACTAGATCGACCAACTCTATCTATTTACATGTGTGTGAACAAACTATATCAACCAACACAACTTAGTCTTATATTATGTACTTGTTTTACTTATATTTTTAAGACTAAATCATCCATTTTTAAACATTTTAAAGTTTTACCTACATAAAAAACTAAATTAACAATCTCAATTTAGTAGTTTGATATTTTATCTTGTTTACCCAACTAGATCAACCAGCTCAATCTAGTAGGTTTCTAAACTAATATTTTATTATGTATGCCCAACTAGATTAAATAGATTGATCCAGTAGGTTTTTAGACTATCATTTTATCCTATCTACCCAAATAGATTGAATAGTTCAATCTAATAGGTTTCCAAACGATTATTTTATCTTATCTTCCCAACTAGATTGACCAGCTCAATCCAGTAGGTTTCCAAACTATTCTTTTATCATTCCTGCCCAACTAAACTGACTAGCTTGATCAAGTAGGTTTCTAGACTATTATTTTATCCTGTATACCCAACTAGATTGACTAATTTAATCTTATATATTTATAGACTATTAGTTTTTCCTATTTTTCCAACTAGATTGACTAACTCAATCTAGTTGTTTTGAGTTTGTTCTTTTACCCTATCTACTCAACTAGACCGACCAACTCAATCCATTAGGTTTCTAGATTGTTCTTTCATTATGTCTTCCCAATTAGATTAACCAAATTGATTTAGTAGGTTTATCGACTATTATTTTATTATTTTTACTAAAATATATCATCTAACTTGATCTAGTAGGTTTCCAAACCATTCTTTTATCCTATCTAGCCACTAGATCGACTAATTCAATCCATTATATTTACAGACTATTTTTTTATCTTATTTATCCAACGAGATTAACCTCTTGACCCAGTTGATTATCAACCTATTAACCTTAACCTTTTTAGTAGGTATTAATATAATTTTATTTTATCAACATATTCATCATGCACCACTTATTTGACAAAGCTACACAAAAAAATAGGCTAATCCTCATAAATCCTCTAATATGCATCTACCTTATCATGTGATAGGTAATCCTGATCCTAGAAACATCCATGTTACTATTAGAATGACCAAATATGGGAATCCTCATTCTTATTCCTCCCTTAATTTTCTATTAATACCTATGATAGAGGATGAAAATGATCTTGAATATACTGTTTAAATTATGCTTTTCATCAATAAAAATCCCCAACATTAAGGTAAAGATCCCATAGTCATATATAACTTCATGATGGGAACTCAGATTGGAGATCCCACTTCACTTTCACCTAGATTTTCTATAGGATTTAGGTCAAGTCACCCTATAACTTATATCACACCTTTCTCCTTTCATGCCTTCTTATGCTAGCATGTCTTCCTCTTCAATGCCTTCTTCATGTTTCATGCCAACCGTTTCCACAAACATGGTAGGTATGACATTTAATGAGTCTAATCAAAATGACCACATTTATACTCAAATTAATTCAACTACTATTACATCTCAAATTACAAGTGCATCTCAAACTATCAATGCCTCTCATACTGCTAATGCATCTCATATTGCTTCTACTAATCTAAACACTGTCAACACTAATCAAATTTTATTATGAACCTTAAACCAAATGGCTACTTTTTAGACTAATAATGCTAATAAAATTATTCAAATTAAAATCCAATTAATGCATTTCCAAAATCATCCTCAACCTACTCAATGGGGAGTGATAAATCCTAATGCCTCCCACCTCCTAGAAATGCACATGATAATCTTATACCACAACCACCACTACTTCACAAGGCTATTGAAAACTTACAAATAAACCCCTAGTTCCTTAAATAAAAAAAATATACATAGGTTTCATAGTTCCCAAAATCACTTATAATGTATCCATTGATTTAGATTTGCATTTGAAAGCTTTCTAAAACTTATATAAAAATTGGGTTAAAATTAATACCTTTGCCACCACCAAGGTCTTAGAAAAAACCTTTTTAGGTGATTATTTCGACTGATATAATAAATTCAAAACCCATTATATCACTAGCTTGGAAGTCTTATTTAATGCATTGATTCCAAAATTCTAAACTAATGATATTTTTGAAAATAGCTTACAGTTTATCAATTGTAAGTAATTAGAATCATAAACAACCCAAGTGTTTATTAAATGATGGAAAGCCTTATCTAATAAATTTGAGAATAACATGTCTTATGATAATATTTTACATTTTTTAACTAATTCTCTTCACCCTAAAATGTAATATCTTGTGAGGATTCTTTCTGTAAAATATTTAGAAAAATCCCTTGGCCAATCCAAACGTAAAAATTTTGTTATGCAAAAAATTGAGCCTTCACTCCTTATAATAGGAACTTGAATGCTTATAAAAACTTAAAATAGACATGAAACCCATGATGGTGTTACAAATATCTATTATTCTATACACACCATTCAATCTATTACTTCATGTGGTTCTACAAAGCATATTCTTTTGCCATCAATTTATAAAAATCCACGTCATAGTTCTAAATTTTCTCAAGTAAATAATGTAGACATTCATAAACCACTTTCCTTAGTAGAGATTGAAAAAATTCTTCCTATACCTTCACCATGAGATATTTATCCTACTCACCCTACCTAACATTAGTATGATCCACATAAATATTGTTGGTATCATACAATTTGGGTCATTCTCATGAAACTTGTCACCAAGTATGAACCTTTGCTATGGAATACCTTCTTAGACCTATATTTAATCATGAAAATCTCATAATTATGTGTAAAAAAGACTATTATGTGGTATAAAAGGCTCATGAAACCAAAACTAAACATGAATACCTTAATCAATCTAATGCTCACCTAACTATTTACAAGGATCCACTTCCCAATAATCAAACTAGTACTACCCAACCTCCCACTACTAATAATGTTGAAAGTTCTATATATCCCAATGCTAACATTAATGATGATAATGTTTTCAATATTAATAATATGATTAGAGTAGTATCTTATATAATACTTACCCATCTCATCTTATAGAATTGGGGCACATAAACAATTCTAACCAATATAACAACATAACATAGTAACTCAAAAGTGTCTAATAAAATGACATAGTTAGACACTAACTCACTTTATATCGATATAACTTTTATCCCTTGATTATCAACCATCCCTCCTCTAACCAAACTACCTCACTCAAAAATTTCAAAGTCATCTACTTCTAAAGAAACAACCATTGATTCAACTACATCAACACAATTAGATGCACTTGGTCAACCCATATTGGCTAAGTCATAATCAATACACCTTTGAAACATAAATCTACATGCACTTATGTTACACCTTAAAATTATTTATTTAATTATAAACCTTTATTTGATAAAATTCTAACTAGATATGATGAATTGGATCCTATAACCAAAATTTTTCATCTCCCATCTCAAAATTCCTTTTCTATAACTTTTGATAACTTCTCATCATCATAATAATCTAATGCAATTTTTTTTTCTAAATGAACATCCCTCTCCCCTTGCATGTGGGATAGAAAGCCACTTTGTTTGGGTCTAAAGATAACATCCTTCAATAGTTTGAATAAATGTCTATTCATGTTGACAAAATGGTAGATACTTCCATGTTACTCAAATTTCTTATCAATTCAATGATTCCTGATGAAATACTACTTCATGCAAATGATCATCGATTGTTCATTAGTGTCTAAATAGGATATATCCAATTCAAGTATGTTTTAATTGATGAAGGTTTAGAAACTTATGTTGCTCCTTTGAATTTATTAAAACACTTAGGTATTCTGATTTTAATCTTAAATCCATAAAAAGTACATGTCAAGGATATGATAGAGGATAAATGCCTCCTTTAGGTTAAATTTAGATTCTTATCATAGTTACCCAATCACAATTCACATCAAAGTCATGATATTTAATTTCCCATTACCATATAACATCTTACTTGATCGACTTTGTACACACTGCATGAGAGTCATAGCCTCATCAACATGCAAATGTGTTAAGTTTCCTTATAATGGTGATATTTAAAAGTTTTATGGAGACACTAATCCTTATTATTTTGAAAAACTTAAAGAAAAGGGTGTTTTTAAAATACATATCCTCAAACATTTACCTAGCATTCCTTTTCATGAGTCTGAAGTCTTTGATTATTCCCCAACTCTACTAGAGGTTATAATGGTCATCGCATATTAATAGACAATATACTGCCTAATATCATAGATTATGATGATGATGAACCTAATGAGATCAATTTGAAAATCAAAACTTTTGATCTCCATCCTCATAATTTCTCAATTACCTCCTTTTTTATGACCTTGGTCTTATAAAAAATTATTAGATGAAATTCTTGTCACTCTCACAAAGACTAAACACTCCATCTCTCATGCTTCTTTGACTTATAAAATCATTGATGACTATAATATTTATCTCCAAAATCCTAATTATGATGATGGATATTATTTAGATGACCCCTTTTTAGCTAGCTTTGCTCAAGATAAAAATGTAGAGATAATTTGATATCATTATTAATTTCAACATTATTTTAGTTATATTAATGTAGTTCCTTCTCCTCCTACTATACCTAACAATAGTTATTCTTCACTTGATGTACATAGGTTTGAGATGGACCACACACACACTAATTCTCATCCAATCAATGTTGATCCCATTTAAAGCACTCTTCTTGACCATGCCATGATAAAACTATACTGGTTCACTATATACTTAGATCCTTCCTACATACTTCCTTTTGAGCTATTGGCTACATAGCACCAACCCACTTTGAGATCATATCTTGTTATGAAAAAGCCTTTTCCTTATCCTAATTTGATTTTTATTCCTATTGGTGATGGAATAATAATTTTTTCTAATCTTTATCCTCTACTAACATGATGGGAATATGATCTATATTGTGAGTTCCATAGGGTTACTGGTCATTAGGCCAAGATTGTCATGCACATCACTAATTCATAGCATAAAAACACACTTTAGGATCTAGTCCTACTACATATATTCAACCTTCATAGTTGGAAACTCATAGATATACTTGTTATTTTAATGGCATGATCATACATTCATTTAATTATTATTGAAAGCTTTGACAATATATTGATACACTTCATCTAGAGAAGGCATAGTCTAGTGATAATAACTTACTTCCTCTGAAGATGCTTCTATAATACATCCCTAAATATGGTGAAGTTTATTTTATTTATCATCAATGTACTACATATCATATAAATAGATTCCTAGTTTTGCAACAACATTTTCACAATTTTTCATAGCCTACATCATCACTGGCTTAATTACATACTCTAGATAATTTGTAGACAAAGGATTTCCCTTCTCCATAGCCTACATTCTCTCATAGATATCAAGATATTAGTCATAGTATGACATGGGTTCCTTACATCAAGTACCCCATATAGTATTTTCCCCATGAATATCATTCTTCTTCTAGCATACCTACTTTCTCCATAGAGACAGTGTGTTAGAGGTCTTTTCATTACTTTCTATGAAGATTGATGAGACTTTGATCAAAGTTAGGTTATAATTACACCAGGATGTATCAGATGTTATGGATGATGTATGTCATAAAATTTATCAATATTATGAACACATCATGTTGTTTTATCACATTATTTATTTTATTATCATTTGATTTAGATTTGATTTGTGAATACTTTATGATTTCATGTTATATTCATCTCTTAAAATTGTTCAATGGATTAATTTTATTTTTAAAATTTCACCTATTTTTTCTCCTGTCATTATATACTTTATATTTACATGCACTTTGTTGTTATATAATTTGTTTGAATTATATATTTATTATCATGACATGGTTCATAACCCACACCATAAACTATCTTATTTTTACCTTATGATCATATACTAAGCATACTTATCATTTCATCATTTAATACACATATCTTTATGATCCCCACTTTCCCCTTATTTCACCCTTCATAATAAGTACACATATGGTTAGTCTTGAGATCACATACTTACTTGTGGGCAAGTCTAATTATTTAGAAACTGACAAAATATATAGGTACTTTTTATCCTATAATAAAAGTCTACAGCTTATTTGTATTTATCATTTTTGTCACTCATGTTAGTTGTTATGAATCCATATGGAGGAGGAGTATAAAAAGCAATAAAAATTTAAAATCTAAATCATTTAAATGAAAGACTGATAAATATATAGCTATAAAATTAAAAGTCAAAAATACACCAAAAGACATGATTCTTATTTTAGCACATCTCTTATTTCTAGTTGAATCTCAAACTCCATAGTTGGTATCATGATATAACCAAGGTCCATTGGGGTGTGGTATGCTAGTAGGCTAGGATAAGGGGTCTTGAAGTTCTATATAATGCTACCTAAATTCTCACACAAGTACCCAATCCTCACAATAGACTGATGACTCTATAAGGACCCCTAAGGAATAGGGAATATGTGAGAAGTAGGCCCATTTTAATTTTATTGCATATTTAACCTTCATGAGATGATCTAAGTACTTCACTTATTCTCCAAAATCTTTGTGCTTACTACATACAAATATCTTATGACTTTATCATCCAAAAAATTCTTAGCACTTACCTATTTTCTTAGTATTGTTTCATAATTTAAGAGGATTTTTACAACATCTACGTCATTATTTTTCACTTCTTTTTACATCATAATATTTCCAATATTCCTCCTTGATAAATATTACTTCTTAATTGATCATATATCTTTGGTTATCCTTTTGTGAGTTGCAATGTTAGACTTCATATAAGACCATGCCTTCCTCACAAAAAATTACATTATCCTCCATAAACATTTACCCTAATTATCATTAACCCAATTGGTTTACCCTTTATGAGTTGCATTGTAAGACCTTGGATATAACCATGATTTGCTCACAAAATTATCTTCTCTCATTTACTAACAACCTACAGACTATGTTTTGTCAAAAAATAACATATTATTTCACACTAATGATTAACACAAACCCTACATTTTTGTTTATCATTTCACTTTATATTTCATCTTACATATCTTTATTTTTACTTCACATTGATATTTCACTTTATTTTCATACATTTGTATTTATGTTCTTGATTCACATTCTTATTTTACATTTCTTTATTTATCCGTATATTTATATTTTTCTCATTTTACATTTGTTATTTTAAATCCCATTTTGAGTTATATTTATTTTATATTATCTATTTAAATTTGGTTTTACATTAATTACTTTTTATCATTATTTTTAACCATCCATTTGTTCACATTTTCTAGAAAAAAATCAAAATATAACACATATTTTCTCATTGCATATACCAAACATTAACACATATGTTGAAAATAAGATATATACATCCATTAGTCATAACAACACACACACACACACACACACACACACACACACACACACACACACACACACACACACACACACACACACACACACACACACACACACACACACACACACACACACACACACACACACACACACACACACACACACACACACACACACACACACACTCACACACACACACACACACACACACACACACACACACACACACACACACACACACACACACACACACACACACACACACACACACACACACACACACACACACAAATGGATCAACTATTTGATATGAAAAATTCTATAATCATAATATAATCTTAGATTTATGGTTGTGATCTACCCTCTCCATCTAATGGTGGATGAGTTATGATACCCATAGAGGCCTATGACTGAACTCTCCAAATATATCACTGTAGAGACTCTATCTATGTATTTAAGCCCTCAATATTTCCCTATAAATGGGACACCTACCCATGTATATGTGCTAACTCTATATATGTAACTAAATGCATGTCACACTCCTCAAATAATATCTTCCATGCCTATAGCTCCCCATCACCAAATCCTAATGATAATGAAAATTATGTTACATCTCCCCATCTATGTATCTCTAATGCTACCTAACCAACCAATCTAAACCAACTCACATGATCATGTGTAGAAAGTAAAAAATATCAATGATCTCTATTATGTCATGATGTGATAACACATCATCTAATATATCATGTTATACCCCATGTACCATAGCCAACCACCTAGTTTCCCTATCGTAACATCTACAAAATATAAACCCAATGTACATTATATCTCATACATATATTTATCTAAAAATAATCCATATAAAATATATATCTATCCATTCAGAAAACAATAAACATCACTTACATAAACAAAACATAATTTACTAACCAATAGTCTCTCCAACTACCCACCCAGCAAGCACCTCTTATGAAGTGTGGCTCCATGATGTGGAAAAACTAGGTTTTAGAACATGAGCATGATGTGACTCACTATGAATCTACTACAAAATATACAAAGTCACTAAAAACTATGCTAAGGGATCTCCTCACCTAGTGCCTCTACATTTTTTTGTGGCTTTACTAGTACCTACCTTTATCTAGGACATCATGGTGATATATGAAAACCTTTATTTATGCAAAAATAACTACCTCTACCTCTACCTCTTCTATTTCAACCTCTTCCTAATAATTCCAACATTGTCATCCCAAAGGTCTCAGTTAGCATGCCCATATCACAATAATGTCAACTATTACTCTTGCACCACTCCTTCCTTGAGACTCCCTCACATGTCATGCCCAAAATTCAAGCACTACATATGCACCACCAAATGTGGAAACCCAAAATTTCTTGGTACATGAGCCATAGGATGTGGATCCACACACCACATATTATTCCTTATAACCCATGCATAGCCCTATCTCTAAAAATTACTTAGCTATGAAGACCAAGTATTTACATTACCCAGGTATGACTAGCAAACAATATCTCCTTGAGTGATCATATAAAATGTTGGGGCATGTGGTATAGCCCATAATATATTATCCTACCTCCATCTCAACACAAGGTAAATTAAAATCTATCACATGTAGAAAACCTATAGACTAATACATCAAAAACCTCTCATATATCCAATTTTTCAATAAAATCACATGGCCCATAGTAATATACCCTTGTGATAAGATATTATACAAATCATGCACTAATAACACCTAGATCAATGATATTAGATCATACATCATGCCCTAATACAAAGATCAACACAAGGCACCCACATATAATGAGACCTTCCCATTTGACTTGTGATGATCACATGATGTATCATAAGACCAATAAAAGAATTATAGATATCCATAATGGCTGACACATAGAAATCAAGCAAGTGAACACATAACCCACAAAATTATCTCTTAAATCTATTCAATCATAAGGCCTTTAAGGATCATCTCTTTATGTCTATCTTAGGAGTATAAAAAATCATAGTTATCCCTAGAATCATAAGTCCCAATAGTGCATGAACATCCTCTAGGGTGATACCCACATCAATGGTATCCCCATCCACTATCCACCTAAAAGTGTTGATTATCTACTCACATGCTCCTAAGAACATGGTAACTGAATCAACACTCAGTATAATATGCTACATTTACATAATAACCCCAAATCCTAGTACTTTCATCTATGTTTAATCCCACAATATCAATATATATAAAAAATCAAGTAACCAAATTATATCCACCAATTGTTGGAGCATCTACCACCTCTAAAAAATATCAAACAACAAATCCCATATCAGCTCTTTATATAAAATAATAATCAATTATAGTACTAAAATAAATAACAAAAAGATTTAAATCCAATTTAACTATTTCATCAACCTATTTTGTCTCATTTTCATCATTTTATACTATATCGGTCACATACCTAACTATGTTTGACAAGGATATTTTTTTACTACATCATCCATGCACTTAACTATGCCAACCAATACTAGTTTATGACTATGTTAGCCTGACACTATGTAGTCAGGCAATTTACCTAACATAGTCAACCACTTGCTACAAAGTTAACCTTTGAGCCTACATCATTGACCACATTGCTTATTAAGTTGACCAACTAAAAGACTTACTAGATCAACTAGGATATATGTAGTCATCCACCTTTATCTTTTTACACTAAATCAACTTGGAAATATGAAATTGACCACTTACAATCTAACTAGATTGGCCCACTACTATGTAGTTAGCCACTACAAATAACCTACCAATTTACAACTATATTGAACTAGCCAATCCTATTTATTTTATGTGTAAATTTTAAAATAACTCATCATTAATTCCCTAGATATAAATTTTTCCTTTTCATACCCTATCTATTTTTTTATCATAATCTATATTCTATCCCAAATCCTTTTGTGGAAACTTACGCTACATGGATTTTCCCCAACACCTAATTTTTCAAATCTACTTCATTTACAACTAAAAATGATAAAAATTCATATTAAATGCACCCCATACCTATAATAAGCTAGAAACAACTATAATACATCCTCATCCTTTTTCTCCTCACATCCATGCCATCATCTCTCTAATCATGCCTCTAGGTTAAATAGAGTTATATTTTCTCAAATTAGTATATATTCAAATTAATAGTTAAGCTTCTATTATATATTTAAAATATAAAATCCTTGACCTTATAATATTTTACCAAAAAAAATCATCTTTTTCTTATATCTTTGCTTCTAGAATACATATTCACAAACCACGAGAAGTTCTAGAATCCTAACAATGCATAGAATATTTCATATTTACCACACTTTTTTACAAAAATTTCAAAATTTATCTTATTTTTAGGTTCATATCTTGCTTTTTACATTAGATGCCTTTTTCATCTTCTTCACATGCAACTCCTATTCAAAAACAAGTTAAGTGAAGGTACATATTTACAAATTATTACTTTTTTTTTCATTTTCCACTTTTTACTAAAATTTGTTAGCTCAATTCTTGTGCATTTCTATGTTCTTTCTCGAAGCACCATCCTATGTTAAAACTACATGAAACATGATGATATTTAAGTGGGGCATATATATACACAATATTTTTTAACTTTATCATTTACTAACACTTTCTCTCTTGTAGGATGCTATTAAGCTTCAATCTCTCTAAGTGCATGCCTTAAAGGGTACACTAGAAAAGGGGTGGGAAGACCTTTAGTGCTTCAAAAAATTGTTGATCTTGATACCATTATCTAAACCCACTACAAGTCACTTTTATCCAACTCATTAAGAAATTAAATTTCATTTATCCACTTCCCTAAGAAAATGACCCTTTCAAAATAGCCCCTTACAAAGAAAGCACCCCTTTTCTTCATTTTCCTACTACGTCAATTGGTCGATCTTGTTATAAGGAATTTAATGCAAGTTGTGAAATTAGATCATCCCAACTAACTTAGTTAGAGACCTAAAGACTACTTTTAACACCTCAAAAAACTGAGCCGGTTGATCATGTTGGCTAAATTTATAGAAGAGTTTAGGGTAAATCCTTGGATATGAATACCAAATTCAATTCAATCCAATAAATAGGAACATTCATTTTCTCATTGATATATCTTTCTATTCTATAAATTATACACTTTATGAGTCATTTCTTAGGGTTTTTCCTTGGAAGGTAAGAATCTTATCTTATGGGAAAGTCTTGGATGCACAGTATGAGTATTTTATCCTAGAGCTGATTTATATAATGTGATCCCTATTAAGCCACACCAATATCTTGAAAATAACCATTGGCCAAGGAAGAGATTGAGGCATGAAAAGTTCATTCAAGTTAATTATTCTTAACTCTTATTCTTTCATTTTTTTAGATAGATATTACACAAAGTAATAGGTTGAATGCTTTACTCGTTTCTTAGAATTACCTCTACATTGACTTGAGTAGAGTTTTCCTTTAAATGTTATGTTTTATTTATTTAACTAACCCCCTTTGTGACACTAGGTTTAGTGAGCACTAGATTAGATTTATTCTATGTATTTTAAGCCTAACTAGGGTTATTATGTGGTACTACTTGAATAGAGGCTTTGGGAACCTCTCTAGTGGTGTCATATGATAAGAGATCCCATAGGTAGGTTTAGTAGGAAAATTGGTCATGCCCTGATATAAATAGCTATGTATTGAGTTATTGGTAATATTACATTCTCTAATCTTGGAATTTATTAAGTAGTACAAGTTAAATATCCATCCTAATTCATTTCATACAAATCCTACTTATTATTCATCTAGAAAATATCAAGAAATCACGTCTAAAGCTTAGACATACTATTGAATTTTAAAGTGCATAACTAAGTTATTCTTCCCTATTCATACATATTTGTATATCAAGCACATGATAAATTATAATATAGGTCTAAAGCACTCAAAAAGATAATCCATAAGCCATATTTGACAATGTATAAGCTAGATACTAAATACATCTTCATATAGTATATTTTACCCTTGTGATCACATATTTCCACACATAGGGGAGAAATACATAAGTCTGAGGCCCTCCTTGGAGTATTAGATATGTAGGCAATGCTCATTGATATATGGGGCTTTGAGTTCAACTTGACACCTTGAGCCCACTAATCCATTTTTTATTAAGGTCACCTAACCTAAGGTGGAAGCTAAGGTTTGAAGTATAAATAATGATACAAAGCCTATGTATGAGATCCAAATACATCAAATGAAATGAAAAAAATATCAAAAAAGACCTAAGTGGTCACATAATTATATATAAATAATTCCATACATGATAGTTGTATAAATATTTAGATAGTAGCATTGACGCAAGTGTCCACAGGTTAATGCAAGTTTCCATAGGTCAATACAAGTGTCTAGATAGCCAAAAATAATATTTCCAAAATATGATGATAATTTCCTAAACACCAAACAACCTATTTCTAAACTTTTACATCTAATATCTATCTACACATTATTACATAAGATAAATATTATTTATTCTTCATGATTATGTAATAAAAATACTATTTGGCATTATACTTCCATATTTAGCATTTTTGTAATTCAACACTAAAATTGAATAGATAAATTGAAATATTTAATTAGCTTAATTTTTAGGAATAGTTGATTTCAATATTGAATATTATATTCCTCTTAACCCTTAATTTTACAAAAGGGTTAAACATTTAATGAACCCAACCTTTGAGTCTTCCTTTGTAAACCTAGCTTGTTTTAGGGTTTTCAATATCCCAACATTTTAGATTATTGTATTTATTTTCAGATTTAATTTGATTCAATTATTCACATATTTGTATTCATTTATAAATAATGGAGAATATTAATAAAAAATATCATTTTGAAATGAAAGAGAAAGAAACATTAATCAATTATTGAATGCAAATAAAGAGTTAATTGATGAATTTTTGTATATTACAAGAGATGAAATTAATAAACATGTTGAGGCTACTACCTCCACATATTATAATGAACACTTAGATGTTACTACTATTTTTACATTCTTCATGGTAACCATTCATACTTCAACCTAGTTACCAGTTTCAATGCCTATTTCTACACAAGTGTTTACATCTCATTTGGTGAATTCTTAGACTTCAAACCTTAATGGTCAAAATGTGTAAGATATTGTACAAACTATAATTTTTTTGGAATATAAGGTTACCAAAATTGAGTAAAATTGTATGAAATCATCCAATGTTATTAATTCACAAGATGTATTTCATAACCCTCTTACACTCGAGACATCTTTGTACCCTTTACCAACTAGTTTTATTTCACCTAAGTTCACCTTTTATGATGTCAAGGGTGATCTTGAGAAATATATTTGATCCTTTTATGTGACATCCCTTTATTATGATTTTAATGAAAATTTTTTGAACAAATTATTTACAAGAAGCTTGAAAGAATATGCTTTGAGATGGTTCTTTGATCTTTCAATACAATCAGTAAAAGTATTCAAACCCCTATCCAATCAAATTTTAACATGGTTTTCAATCAAAAATATTGAAAATATTTCATATCCACAAATCTAATCGTAGATAAATAAATTAAAGACATATTCAAGCAAAGCTTACTTGCTTCCTTATATGAGTATATTGTTTACAAGAATTTCCAATCATTTGATGACTTATGTCATATTTTTTGAGATAGATAAATGAAACTTATTATATTTAATAAACATAATTATGTAGTTAAAATAAAAACTACATCTACTAACAAGTTTCATATCAATCCAAGTTACAAGGCAAAACCTAATAAGGCTAAAAAGGACACAACTACCATGGTTAATACAATGTCATAACAAACTAATATGCTCATATTATTCAATGCACCTAAGATACAATTTACATGGTTACCTAAGTCTTTAGCTTCATTACATATGAATTTGGTAGAGTGTCGTCTCATATCTCTCCCTCCTCCTATAGTGGTTGATATGAGTTGACTTTACCAACATGATATAATAAAAATGCCTATTGTGACTATCACCAATGTGCAGGGTATTATACAAAAAAAAAATTCTAAACTAATGCACAAGATATAATACATTATTGATATTAATAAAATTAACTTTTAGGATCCTCCCACAAATTCAAGAACATATCCAAATGATCATTATAAATAAAATATATTAAACAATCTATTACAATATCATTTTAGGACAACTCCAAAAGTGAAAATGTAATATCATGACCATCTCCCACATCACATTATGGAAACCAATTAGGTGGGGTTATTATTAAATTTATAAATGAGATACTTCATATGGTTTTGAGACATTTTATTTAAATTTATGAAAATGAGATTTTAGATGATGACTCAGATCTCCATTCCTTATTTATCATGATATATATTGATCATTAGCCTTTACGTAGTGTTATGATTCACAATGATGATAGTGATAATGTATGTATCATGAAATTACTCACATATTTTGGATACACACATGATGATTTATTCCCTTCAACTAGAATTTTTTGGCGAGATTGATTTACCTCTTCAAGTTGGTCCAACACAAGTGAACACTAAATTTTTAGTTATGACACATATGAGAGACATTTATATGTTATTGGGATGTCATTTTATACATAAGATCCATTAAATACCTTACAAAATGCATACATATCTTAAGTATATTCATGTTAATAAGGTAATTATAATTTCTAGGATTCCATACAAACATCATTTCTAATAGGTAAAATTTGTTCCACAATAGTTTATTATATAGAATAATAAGGTTAATAATTCATGGAATGGTAATAAAAATTAAATACCATTTCATATGTACCCAATAATTAAGAGGCCTTTACATCATAAATCTATAATGGATTCTTCAAGATCCTCTTTCATACCTCCATGGCCTAGCCATTTACCTACATCAGAACACCATGTTTCAAAATGTGTAATAAGACCCACTATTACACTAAGTAATTATAGAGAAAAATAGTGGATTCCATGAATCCCTACACTTATATTACTATTTCCTGACCACAAAGTCCTATGATACATACACATCTTCACAAATTATACACATTTAGATTTGGCACATATATTGATCCTTGGTAGCATGACCTGTCTATTATACCATATTTAGAGTAAATATCACCCTATGAGAATCAATTATATGGGATAATTAGCTATCAATATCTTTACAAACATTCCAAAAAATTCAAAAAATTCAAAAATTCCAATAAATCAAATACTTAAGAAAATACAAAAAACATTCAAATAAAGAAAAAATAATAAAAATATTTATCATTTTACATGTTTTATATCTTTTTCATAGGTTGTTTAATTTATTTTATTAGATATCATATCATTTATATACACTCATATTTTTCAGAAATGCTTGAGTGTGATAAAGGTATACATTATACCCAAGATATCTCAAGCAAGCAAATGTTTGACCTTTCCTCTTCCAACATGATAAACTATGTTGGGGCATCTTGATTTTAAGTGATCATGATTTATTCAATTTATAATGTTTTATGATCATTTTATAGTATCTTACTGAGATTATATATCTTACACATTATTATTCTCATGTTTCTATCTTAAGCAATGTATTTGATATGATATTCTACATGACATTTCGCTAACACACGTACATAGGGACTAGTATCACATGATTATGATAGTTTTGTATATTTAATTAATTCATATATTTACATTACCTTACTTGAGAGTACTTTATGTTGGCTTCTTTATCTTGTGTAAATTTGAACATGCTACTTTGCTTGTTGGATAAAGTCACCTAGGTGTTATTTATTTGGTGTGTGGACTTTTGTACATGTCTTCAACTTGAGTGTGTGAAATTTGAACATGCACCTTATTTATGGTCTCATTAGACCTCTCCTTGTGTGACATTTGAGTAATATTGCATGTGTGATTGATTTTTTTTAATTAATTTATATTCTATACATTGTCATGATTCATGGCATGCATCTTAGGGATTGTTATGTATGCATAATTTGAGCTTAATTGATATATCTACTCTGACATGACACTACCATATACTTCTTTTATTACATGATTCATAAATATACAACATAGTTCCCTCATCTTTTTGAGATAAGGTTATTATCACTTTTTAAATCCCCTCACCTCAAAAGGGGGATTACTAGTGGGGGAATGTCATAGAAGACATGAATCCACATATATAAAATTGATATAATGGGGAAAAAATTATTTGATTTACCCAACTTACATGATTCAGATATACATTTTAGACAACATTTTATGCATTGGGCAAAAATTTAAGACATAAATTTTTAGATTTATGATATAAATTATACACATTTTATAGATAATAGGTTAAATTTTGATAGATAATTTATCTTGAGAAATATTCAAGGTATACATGCACCAAATTATATTTACACTTTCAGATTATATAAACATTTATGCACCAAACTTACCAAGATTCATCATTTAAGCTCTTATCTTTTTAAAACAATTAGTATCGTTGATTAGTGTGATCAATATCATATGACATACATGGAATTGGAACTATAATTCTATTATTTTAGGTTGATATGGTTACATTATTTAACTTGAATGAGATTGGATAAACTGGCTAGTTTAGTTATATTGATGTTATACAATTGAAATTCTATGCTCTTAATAGACTTGGCATAATTCATCCTTATACCAAATTTGGGGAATGATAACCATTACATTTTACCTTTTCATATCTCCAAGGTTTAGTTATGAACTTATCTATAATGATTAAATTAAGAAGCATTTCTACCAAGGGAAAACATGGTTACATCGACACACATGTGTACTCTTTCCTTGCTCTCTTTCTTTCATGTAGTTTTAAATCATTCAATTTAAAATAATATTCACTAATTATACATTTAATATGATCTTGGTTGAATTTAACTCACATAAAAATAATTAAAGTGGGATCAAGCAAAGATAATGTGTGTTGTATACACTGTGGTACACTTTCTTGCCTTTAACCTAGAAGTTTCATCCTTCTACATTACTAGATTAAGGGGGGATAAATTTAAATACTTAAATATAATTTTATTTGTTAAACTAGCCTTATACACTTGAAAAATATATCTCAAGGCTCTATCCTTCAGTTTGACTATCCTTGTAACTAAAAGGCTCACACTCACCACTTCATTGGGTCTATTTACTTAGTTCTTAGTCCATTCTTGATTACTCTAATTATCTAGATCACATGTAACCATAGAATTCCTAAAATATGATGCATATCCTTCACTATCAGTTACAAAACATCAACAAATTTCCTCCATCCTAGATAGTTGCATTTAGGGTAAGATAGTAATATCGACACTGCTATCCTTGATCTAATGCAAATTCCTTACCTTAAAAATGATAAAATTTTCAAATATTTTAATGTGCATATATCATCCTAAGAATACCATTAACCCTTATGTGAGAATAATTTCAAAAGAGTTAGTATAAAAATAAGTCAAATCTTATTTATTATTCATCTAGAAATATTAAGTAATCACCTTTATAACTTAAACATACTATTGACTTTTAAATTGCATAACTGAAATAACCTAAAATTAGTATTTAGATGCTAAAAGTGTTTATTGAGACAACATATTCCTAGCTTATCCCTATACCTATACTAGATCCTTTATCACACTTTTCCAGCCATTGTGTGAACCATAGATGTTCCTAGTCAACTTAAACACAATCTTAGACCTACATTCCTAGATCATGGCCCTTCATGGCCAACATCTTACCAGTTGGACACTAGAGCCACATGGCACTAGTGTCCTCAACATGGTGCTAGTGTCCCTTGACCTAACTCTCTCAAATAGATAATTTTCAAATGTGTAACCCTCCCAAGGTTAATGCAAACACATATTATTATCTACATAAGCTCAAAAAATATAAATATAAGACTATTAGACCTATATACAATAGATGCAAAAAGCCTATTAAAATAAGAAACAAGTTGAATAAAATCAAGGCTGTTAATCCCTATTCTACCCTACATCTTCATATTACCATCTACAACTTCTCTAAGCCTAGATTTTAAATATTTTTAATCTCAAGCACACTCAAGGCATTCAATACCACTATCATTCTAGCATTAAATTGAACTTTCACCAATTACTAGGTGTGAGAACTACATTAGTATTGATCCATCCTTAGAGTATTGGTATATAGGTAAATCTATTCATAGTGGGGTGTTGAGGATGTCTAGCCTATCCTACTAATGAACACACAATTTTAGCTCATGCCATACTTATAAGGAGGGTTAGGGTTTGAAACATAAATCAATTGTTATAGACAAAAAAATAGATTTTTAGACTTCATGTACACATGAATAAAACCCATAAACATAAGCATAGGTGCTCTGATAATTTAAGAACAATCCTACATAGAGGACACAAGTACTATTTTCAAGACACTAGAGCCACATGGAACTACTATCCAAGTGGGTTTCTACTATCTAGGAGAAAATATGACTTAGGGATCTTCTTGATGATACTTAGACCTATCTATAACCTACTTTTTAGCACCCAGGTCTTCTACGACAATTATTTTCTAGATAAGTTTTTATTTTCACATATTTATTACTATTTTTAGAAAGTCAAAGCAAGTCAAATTCTATAACAAATCAATGGTTATTAATTTCATATTATTTCATTGATTTAGACAACACAAACCTTTAATCTAATATAATATTTACACTAGTAAAACCCAAAAAGGTTAAAACATTTGGTTAACCCAACTTACTTTAAATATTGCCTAAAACCATAGTTTTCCTTTTCCAAATTTTTTTGCACTAAATTAGGGTTCCAAAATTTATTTTTTATGATTTTTATGAATAACCCATCTCATTAAATTAAATTAAATATAACATTAGGGTTTCATTTATTTAAATATTTATGAAAAAACCCAAATTCACATAAAACCCTAACCCTATCTTACCCTAGAGTCCACATTTACAACATTTACTCAGTCTTAATTTATATCCTATTACCATGATTATCATGACAAAAGCCATATTTCACTTCATTTTACAAAGCTTTGTACTTTGATTAACATGTTTATTAACAACTATTTGTATAAAATTACACATGTATGTTACTCTTATCATAGATTGAGCTCAGTCTAAGATTGTTTTACATATCGGCCCTCCATCATGTGAGTCTAATTTTTATATGGATCATTGTTATATGGATCACTTTGAATTACCTCCAATTTTTACTATATGATAGTGGGCTCGAAGGACCCCTTTTTTTCCACCTCCACCTAGACCACTTAATTATTTACACCCCCATCCTACCTCTACTACTCACATATGGGAAATAGCATATCCTGTAGTCCAAACTATCACTAAGTGGAATAGGGTGACTCCTCAACCTATATAAGATCACTGAAAACTACCATCTTTCCTTGTCCCCACCTCTCAATATTCCCATTGAGTAGATGCATATATATGAGGTGGGGGAGTCTATCAAGACTATTCACATACCATATACAAAGCTTTATACAACACAATTACCCTCACTAATAATAGAAGAATAGCCTCTCATAGAACATACATCCTCACCCAAGATATACGATGGGATTATTATAGCCTATTTACCACTACTTATTCATTTAGAGGAGGATTAAATTCATAATTTTGACACAGATTCATAGGCCACTACAGAAGATTATCAACCACCTATAGATATTGATGATTATTTATATGGATTGAGTTTTATACTAGTGGGCTTAAGAGAGGACATAGATAATTCAAAGGAATTTATACCTTGCCCTAAACCAATAACATCACTTTTTTAGGATCCTATAGTTATAGGTACCCACAATAAACTACAATAAGTAGTGAATCCCTTAATCCATTCAATATATATGATTACATCCATGGATATCAATTTAATCATATAGATTTAGGTAGGGAGTTCATAAGCTAGACCTTAATAGATCCTACAGATACTACTTGATATAGGATTGATGATATTACGTATAATTTGGCATAGATCAATCGACATATTATCACCATATTATGGTTAACCCTTTTTCCACTTTCAAAGACTAAGAGGGCATGATATAGATATATACTCAACATTACAACATAAACTCAATAATTTTAAGGCTAAGGGCACTATATAGATCATACAACCTCCACCTCTATAGGTAAAACCACCATTATCAATATAAGATCCTTCATAAATATGAGCACTATGATAGATTCATCATCATCATAGATATTCATGACATAATACATTGACTATTAAATTTTTTGTAGTAGATAGATATATTCCCCATGTGGCTATAGATTAGGATTCCAATCCTAACATTTTAAATTTGGAATTTTTACACGACATGTGTTATTAGGAGAGCAAGATACACCATGATTTACACTATCAAGATTACATTAGACATATTACACTACCAATTACATGTGGCCCCAAGGTGGCCAATACATTATTCTTTATTTTGAGAAGGGACACTCATTTACAGGTTATACTTAGAAATATATTGTTATAAGAAATGTATGCCATAGTTTATTGGTCAGATAGATGCTTGACATTCACTCAAGATGGACACATGGTTTGAATCTTACATAATGACATTGATGAGAAACATAGGTTTCAAACAGATACTTTATGGTCTAATTTGGTTTATGTTGGGACTACATGAGAGGCCTCTTACATAGTTAAGTAGTATTTCATTTAGATATACATACTCCATACTCATTTTGAGGATAATGCTCCATTGATACATATATATTGGTACAACTACTATGATGATGATGATTTATTTAAGTTTTGATAGATTCCATATCTAACATTAGATGATCTTCCACCAGATCCATTGCTTTATTATCCATATCCCATGGATGTGATTTTGCATCTATAGAGACATTACACTTTACTTGTATACTATTTCATTTACATTTACATTCTTTACTTGTACATACAATCTTATCTCGTACTCCTTATACATAGTTTATTTTCATTTTCTTGTACATAGCTTATTTCTAGAATATAAAAAAATAATATAGCATGCCAAAAACATAAAAAAATTCAAGTATTACTCATAAACCACAAAATTTATAGATTTTATACATTATTATGTTTATATTTCTTATACTTTATAGACATTACATATGTTATCTATCTTTGTATAGTCAGTTTTATCATACATATATGCTTCACTTTTTCTTGTCAAGTGCTTATAAATTACATATAGGACTTAGGTCTACTACATTGATCCAAAATTGCTATCATCTAACTACTAGGGGAATATGCACTGATCCATGTTTATTTGTCTAATACATCTACCCACTTGGGGGCATCTCATACACACTCTCTATTATCAAGTTTTGTATGTACATTATATGCATTCTAGTTTACACATTGATATATATTGATATTGATTATTTCTACTCATACTCAATTTTTTTTGCTGACTATCACTAATTTAGACTCAACATATGTAAAATCTATAGTTTACACAAATTTGTAATATATTCATGCATGCTTTCATTTATATCTTTCTTGGTTTAGAATTGATTGTGTTTCCTATGCTTCTTCTATTCAAGGTCATTTGAATATGCCATTGTTCTTTGGCTCTACACCACTTCTATCTATGTATGCCTTGGGCATGTGCCCATGTCCCTTGTGTGTGATTTATTGATTTTATATGTGATCATTTGAACATTTCCATCTATGTGTCTATAAGCCAACTTTCTTGTTGTTTGCATATATAGAAATTTTAACATGTCCTTATATATCTTCTATTCTTAGATTTAGTGACATATGCCCATGTACCTTACATTATGGCCCTTTGGCCTATTTTGTGTGCCTCATGTTTTGTATGTATTATTTTTTTTATGAATCATAGACATGACACTTGTCTTTGCTTATTAAAAAACTAGTTTTCAATGCCATGAGGGACATCATGCATCTACCCTTCTTAATTGGGTGTCGTGATAGACATAATGCCTCATCCCCTAGGTAGATACTTACATTTTTTGTTATACACACTAATTACATCTATCTTAACACCCTTGTGAAATGATATATACAAAATACATCTTACACTACATATTTATGATCAAATTCTCTTAAATTTTAAATGTTATGTTTGAACATTATATTTGATTATCATGCACTTATCATATATGCTCTGGCTAACACATTTTATAAATATATTTATTTTGAGGATAGTTATTACAAAAGTAAACAACTAACCTCAAAATAAGGTCATTCATAGGGATTTATCATAGAGATTAGGCTCCTACATTGCATTCAAAAAATATTTTTAGTAGATAGGTTGAGTTTTAGGAAATTAGACACAAGTAAGACACATGAAAAAATAGGGACTCAAAAATTAGTTTATAGATTCAAATTTTAGACCAAATAGACATTAGCACCCATATTGGGGAACTAACACCACATGGTGATACTATCCAAGACATGGTGTTATTATCTAGTATCCCTAATTTTAGTATAATTTAGATTAGCTATAATAGTGCACTAGGTATAGTATAAGTTTGTAGAGATACAACTATAAGTTTGATAGTCATGCTCAATTTTTGCTTAGATACACTCATTTTATCTTAGATTCATATATGTTGCTTAGATTGGGGGCATCATGTGTATCATGATCACTCCCACATTCACTTCATATCCATATATACACTCATTATAACTTAGTCCAGAATCCATATACTAAGATATCATATTGATGGCATGTGCACGACACATAGTTTCCATATGCTTAGTTACACATAGATTGATCATATGGAATGGAAAACTACATGCCATTCTCTACACTATATAAAATTGACATCATATTACAGGTTTTGACCAATTTCATGCCTTATTCCATTTGTATTGGTTGGCATCCCCAAGTGGCCTAGATCTTTCTAATGTATAGGAGTGACTGTACAACCAACATACACAGTTAGATATACCCAATTAGATATTTTCATCACTTTCAATTATATCTAATAAACATGAGTGGGAAATTATGGATTAATAGCATACTTGAGTTCTTGATTTACCCACATGATAGGGTTAGACACACAATCTAATCCAAGATATTCATAAGTCATGATCCGCCGAGTAGGGGTAAGCAATGATAGAGTCAAAATTGGATTGATTTCTTAAGTCACCCACATATGAAGATTAAGAAAGGTATTAGATTATTCTAAATTATTAAATGATTTAATCACTATATACATTCACACACATAGGTTTTCACTAGGTTTCTACATTAGTTTGCATACCCAATGAGATATTTTCATTCCTTTCTTCTTTCATATCTATTTAATTAGCTTTAATCAGTAACTTTATTCAACATAGTCTTTTGCTTTTGATATATTTAAAGTAAATATTTATTTTGGAAAACTTTATTTTAGGTCATGATTTAGATCATGATTCACATACACAGACCGAACTTCACATAATTAGACTCAGCTATATGGGCTTCACTTCCTAGGTAAGTCTAGGTATGTTTATTTTTCCTTTATACTAGTCATTTCACTTTGCTACATTTATAGCATAAAGGAGGGAGAGGTAAATGTAATCACCTAAAAGTGTTATTTGGATGCTAAGAGTGTTGTTTGAGAAAACCTATTCCTATCTTATCCCTAGACATATCATAAAGCCTTTATCAAACTTTTCTAGCCATTGTGTGGACCATAGATATCCCTAGTCATCTCAAAGATAGTCTAAGACCTGCATTCCCAAATCCTAGCCATTCGTGCCCAATAACCTTCCATCCAGACACTAGCACCACTTTAAGGACACTAGATCTATATGGAGATAGTGTCCCAAACATGGAGTTAGTGTCCCTTTCCATAATTCTCTTGAAAATATATATTTTCAAATATGTAACCCTCCTAAGGTTAGCCTAATCACATTTTATTATCCACACAATATATTAAACACTATAAATACTAGACTATTACACCTATATCCACTAGATGAAAAATAAATGCAAAAAACCTATTCAAACAAGAAATAAGTTGAGAAAAATTAGATTTATTAATCCTTATTATTCACTACTTATGCATACTACCATCTACAACTACCCTAAGTGTAGATTTCAAAGATTTCCAATCTCAATCACACTCAAGGTATTCAAGACAACTATCATTCTAGAATACACTTGTACTTATATGAAGCACTAGGTGGGAGAACTACATTGAGCTTGATCCCTCTTCAGAGTATTGGTATGTAGGCAATTCTCTTCATAACAAGGTGTTAAGGATGTCTAACCTATCCTACTAATAAACACACATTTTAGTTCATGCCATACTTGTAAAGAGGGTCAAGTTTGGTAATAAAAATCAAATTTTATAGGCATAAAATATAGTTTCAAACTTCATGCACACAAGATTAAAACCCATAAACACAGGCACAAGTACTCCTAAAATTTAGGAATAGTCCTACATATAGGAAACTAGCACCATTTTTAGGTCACTAGAGCCACATGGTGCTACTTTCCAAGTGGGGCTCTACTATTTAGGAGATAATTTGACTTAGGAACCCTATTGAAAACACTTAAACCTATTCGTAACCCAATTTTTATCACCTAGATTTTATATGAAATTTGTTTTATAGATAAGTCTCTATTTGTACATATTTATTACTATTTTTATAAAGACAAATCAAGTTAAATTATATAACAAACAAGTGGTTACTAATTTCATACTATTTCACTAATTTAGATAACTCATCCCTTTAATCTAACATAGGATTTAAACTAGTAAAACCCAAAAAGTTTAAAATAATAACTAAGCTATTTTTCCATATCCATCCCTATTTTCATATCAATCTAGGATCAAACATATATAGGTTTGTAGTACTCAAAAGATAGACAATGAACTATTTTTGTCAAGGTACAACCTAGATCACTATGTGCATACTCATATAGTATATTTCACCCTTGTGCACACACATTCCTAAACATATGGGAGAACTACATAATTCTAAGGCCATACTTAGAGTATAGGATATGTAGGAAATAATCACTAACATAGGGGTATTTGATTCTAACTTGACACCGTGAGACCATTAAACCCATTTTTGGCAAGGTAACCTAACATAAGATGGAGATACAGGGCGTGAGTTATAAAAAAAGATACAAAACCTATATAAAATATTCAAATACATCAAATGAAAGTTGAAATAAAACACAATAATACCTAGGTGGTCATGTCTTGATACAATGATAATTTCATACATGACAATTGTATTGAAATTTAGATATTAGTATTGACACAAGTGTCCAAGCATCAAAAAATAATATTTGTAGAATATGATGACCGGTTCCTAAACATTAGACAACCTATTTTCACTCCTATATTTCTTAGATATATCTATGCATCATTTCATAAGCTAAGTATTATTTCTTCTTCATGATTATAAAATTAAAATACTATTTGGCATTATATTTTCCATATTTAGCATTTTTTGTAATTCAAAACCAAAATTAAATATCATAAAATAAATTATTTAATTGGCCTACTTTTGAGGAATAATTTAATTCAATCTTCAAAATTTTATTCCTCTTAACCCTTAAATTTCCAAAAAGTTTTGAATAATTAGAAGCCCTCTTTTAAGATTGATTTTTTGCTTACCTTGAACTTGATTTAGCCAATTCTCTTTTAGTAATTGCCCTTTGTCTTGTTTTAACTTTGGTAACCTTTACTTTTCAAATTGTTCCTTTTCATCTTGTGCCTTTAGTAATCTTTCTTGATCTGATTTTGTTTTTTTAACCTTTTATTGCTTTGAATTGTCGTTTGGTATCCATATTTGTTTTCTTTGTTATTTTTATAATAATTTTAATTTTGCCACTTGTTCTATTTGAAATTTTTCAACCATGGGTTACTTTATTAATGTATGTGCTATAGGATCACCACTATAAATAATCCTTTGTATTTTATTATGAAAATCCAAACAATTATCTATATAATGCCTATGTATTTTATGATACCCACAATAATATTTTGATCTCTTTAGAGGATGTATATGAGGTAGTTTGATAAAATTGTTTTGAAGCATTTACCTTAGAATCTCACTTGAAATCTTATTATCCCTTTTCATAATTTATTAATCATTTAATTTAAATGTCTTATATTATACATTTCCATTTTGATATGAAATCTTTTTAGGCACAAAATTTCTAGATGAAGATATAAAGACATGATTAATACTAGCACATTCTAGACTCTTTGCATATGTGATTTAATTTTCCCATGCTATGATACATGAAATTAAATATTGATTTTGTTATTTAAAATATTATATTAACTTGATCATAATGATGATTTGATTCTTAAGGGATTTAAAAGAATAAACCCTATATACTTGTGATTGAATATGCAAAGGAATGTCTTGAGAAGAGATGTGTGAGATGGAGGGGTTTGAGGAAGGATATGTTGGTCACCTTATTTTATCACTCAATTATGTGCTACCTTAACTATTGGAGTAGTGATGGTATGGACCCGGTTAGAGGAAATGGTAGATATCACTCTCTTTAGGGTTAGGAGGAGGAGGAAGAAATTATTTTGTATCCATTTTAAATGTGACAAAGCCTAAAATGAGAACAAGAGGAGAGAGACATATAATTTATATAAAACACTCTATTGGAATAATGCATATTTAAGCTTACCTATGGTTAATAGGGTAAGTTATTTATTACCGAGGGTAAAATTTATTTACCTTGGTTAATTTATTTTATTGTTGAGAATTTCTCAACAATATATTTGTTCGTAGTATGAGAAAACAAATAGTTTGTTTTCTCTATTTTGTAATCATTACAAATAGTTTGTTAACATGAAACAAACTATTTGTATTATAAATACTTTGCATTATATGAGAAATTAATGAGAGATTATTGAGAATATATAGAGAAATTTTTGGATTACCACCTATTGTTTAGGTGTGACAAATTTATTTATTCTCTGGAAATATTTGCAGGTTATTTGTTGTGGGTTCTCTCTCCTGGATTGATCCTATGGATCCTGTGTATCTCCTGCTCATTCTTTCATGGTATCAAAGCTTGGAGTTGCAATTGAAGATACTCTTCCCTGAAATTTTTCATCTTTTAACACATTCAAAAATATTATTTTATTGATGTGTTACAGATATTTTTAATTCTCTCAAATTCTAGTTCTTATTTACAAGTTTTTTTTGAAAAATTATGTACTTTATGATCATTAAATGACCGTACAGATTTCCAAAATCAGATTTTTTTTAATGGAGGCGTAGGAAATCAAGTCAGGAATCCATTTCAATATGAATTTTCGCATTTGGATTAGGAAGTACAACTCTTTCATTCAAAAACTTGCAGACTGGTCCCTGTTGGCAGACTGCAGTACCTGTCCGTTTTTCTGATGTGAAAGATTGTACGGTTGACTTTTTTAAAATATGAGACCTGTTAATGAAATAGTACTCTTATATCTTTCTATCCATATAAATTTTGATGAATTTGGATCAGGACGTACAACGTTTTGGAAGCCAACAACAGGAAATTAAAAACTATTTTTTTGCCTGCTGTATAGCCGTACGGATTTCACATTTTTTAATGCCTTATTATATATAAAATAAAAATATGAGAATTTCATGTGATATAAGACTTCCAAAGATTTCATTTCATGCTGAGAAGGATAGATTTGGAGCAGGCCGTACATTCCTTTTTGGCAGATCTAGTGGAGCCATTCTGCATTGCTGAAAGGTGTTTTTTTTCCTTGGCTATTTTTCTCAAATATTTCCCTGACCACCACGCCTTGCTTGAAAAATAGTTTATTTTTGATGAAGCCAAAGATTATTCAGCTGATATCTCACATGTGAGATTCATTTTTGGCCTTTTTTTAATTAATTATTTTAATTTTTAGTGGTTTAAATGCAAGTCTCTAGCTTTGAAAGTTCAAATTTGACTTTGCTAAAGCGGCTAGAGATATTTTGTTAAAAATTTGTAGGGAGGAGGTCTTGGGGTCAAATCCCCCTACATTTCTTTGCATAAAATACATTTTTTTATTTTGTATAAGCCAAGGCTAATTTTTTTTTTCATCGGGAGACGTTAAATTGTAACGGGAGGGTGTTTTTTTTTCAGGAAAAACAAATGTCTAGATTGTTCTTGTCAACTTCATCATCTTCCTCGGGAATGGAATCTTGATTGTTTGAACCTCTAAATTATACAAATTACCATGTTTAGAAGCTGAAAATGCAACAACTCCTTCAATCAAAGGGCTTATGGAGATTTTTTTTTGAAACAACACCTGCAGCATTCACCACTGAAAAAGACAAATATGCATATGGTTGTAAGCAGGATGAGGCTCTTGGATTGATCTGCCTCAATGTCTTAGATAATCTTCAATTTCACATTGAAGATGCTACTATGCCAAAAGAGGTATGGGAAAAATTTAAAAACCTATTTGGCAAAGTTAATGAGTTTAAAATTTTGCAATTAGATGCAGAATTGAGTACTCTCTCTCCATCAGATTTCCCTTCAATAGATGAATTCTTAGCAAAATTCAAATTTATAAGGTCGCAATTGAAAGCTGGTGACAAGGATAAAAGTGATCAGGAGTGCATTTTCATGATTTTTTCAAAGTTGAAAGGACCATATAGTGTTTTTTCCTCTGCTTTTTATACTATGATGGATACATTAGGTGATGAATTCAAATGGCCTTCCTTTGAAGTTTTTTGTGAAAGATTGACTAGGGAGCAAACAAAATTAATGGCCTTAGATGCTCTACCTGGTCCTAGTCATGCTCTAGTTGCTAATTCTTCTAAAGGAAAACCTTCACCTAAGTCTAAAAAGCAAGCACCTTCAAATAACCCTCCAGAGTCCACCACCCAATCACCTCATCATTCTAAATCTACTAAGACCAAAAAGTCCTTTAAGCAAAAGAAGAAAACATTTGGTCCATGTAATTTTTGTGGTGGTCCTAATCATGATGAAAGTAGATGTTTTAAGAAGATGGAAGCATTAGAGGCAGCGGTCAGACAACACAAAATTTCTATTCTGTCTCCATCTCCTTCTACTTCTATAGGAAAAGGGAAAGCACTTTCAGCCAGGGCTATATCTTCATGTCAGGATCAGTGGATTTTTGACTCAGGTGCTTCTCACCATCTCACACATTCTAAGGATCTATTGTCTTCCCTTACAGATTGCAGTACATCACATACTGTTATGGGTAACTCCTCATAGATTGAAGTCTTGGGATCAGGTACTGTTGATAAACAAGATGGATGTTTTAACAATGTATTACTTGTACCCCAAATCTCTTCTAATCTTCTCTTTGTATATCAAATATGTAATTCTGGTACTGGTAAAACTATGGAGTTTACTTCACATGATGTTGTAATAAGAGAATGTAATGATCCAAGTGAGATAGTTGCTACAGGTACAACAGACCATACTACAAGACTCTATACTTTTGATAAGTTTGAGTCTTTTATGTCTTCTGGTTCTTCACTTATAGCACATGGTAATAATCTCAGCAAATTGTGGCATGAGAGATTAGGACATTTGAGTTATGGATATATACAACAAATAAGTACAAAACATCTTGTAAAAGGCCTTCCTAAGGTCTCTTGTATTGATGGGGTGTGTCCTGGTTGTCTAGTTGGTAAACAGCACCAAGATCCATTTCCAGTTGGTAAGGCCACAAGTGCAAATGCACCCTTAGAGTTGGTTCATAGTGATTTTATGACTTTTCCAACTCGTTCTTTTTCAGGGGCTAAATATGCACTCACATTCATTGATGATTTCACTCGTAAAACTTGGGTATATTTTCTCAAGTTGAAAAGTGAAGTTTTTGAGACTTTTAAGGCCTTCAAAGCCTTTGTTGAAAAACAATCATCTCTTCCTCTTAAGAAGATATGCACTGAAAATGGGGGGGAATATGACAGTAATGCTTTCTATGATTTTTGTATTGAGCATGGGATACAACATCAGTTCACTGTACCACACACTCCTCAACAAAATGGTGTAGCAGAGAGGAAGAATCGAACATTGAAAGAGATGGTTAATTGTATGATTCACTCTAAAAATTTGGGTCCACAATATTGGGCTGAAGCTGTAAATTGTGCAAATTACATTCAAAACCGTATGCCTCACAAAGCTGTGCAAAATATGACATCAGAAGAAGCTTGGTATGGGATCAAGCCTGATATTTCAGATTTTCGCATCTTTGGGAGTCAAGCATGGGCATTCATTCCTAATGAAAAACGTAAAGCATTGGAGAAGAAAAGCCAACCACTCATTTTTGTTGGTTATTATGAAGATGTAAAAGCCTACTGTCTTTTTGATCCTATCACACATGATGTGTTTTTTCGACGAGATGTTCAGGTTGATGAGTTACCCACTCCACAGGAGTGTACATCTAGTTTTTCTTCTCCCCCTCCTTCTTCTACTGAGGATAGTGATGATTTGATTTCTATTGTTGATGATGATGATGTTGCACTTATTCAGCCACCACAGCCATCTTCTTCACCACCTTTGCCTATGTGGGCAAAGAGCACTCTATAAGCAGCTGGTTCTTTTGTTGGTGATCCATTTGATTCTCGTCGCACTTGCTCACAGACATCTGGTGTTGCTCTTTTGGGACAAGCTTGCATAGATGATCTAGTGTTGTTTTTTGAGGCTAATGGTATACCCAAGTGGGATGTTGCTATGTATGATGAGTATTCTTCATTGATGAAGAATGATACTTGGGATCTTGTCCCTCTTCCTAAGGGATGAAAACTTGTAAAATGTAAATGGGTCTATAGGACCAAATATGTTGTAGATGGATCAGTAGATAAGTAAAAATCTAGATTAGTAGCTAAGGGTTTTTCACAGGTTGAAGGGGTTGATTACTCTGAGACCTTTGCCCCTGTAGCTAAGATGGATTCTATTCGGCTTGCACTCTCTCTTGCTGCTTCACATTCTTGGTCTATTTTTTAGATGGATGTGAAGAGTGCTTTCTTGCATGGTGATCTCCATGAGGAGATCTATATGGAGCAGCCTCCAGGATTTGTGTAGGACTCATCATTGGTTTGTAGACTCTGTCATTCTCTTTATGGCCTCAAACAAGCTCCTAGAGCTTGGATGAGAAGATGGATAGTTTTCTTTTGAGTTCTGATTTTATTCATTGTGAGTCAGATCACAATGTATACATCCTAAAGCAAAGTGAGGAGCTTATCATTTTGGTTTTGTATGTTGATGACCTCATCCTCACTGGTAGTTCAGATTCCTTGATACATGACATCAAGGACAAGTTGGCAGATAGGTTTGATATGACAGATCTGGGACTTCTACATTATTTTCTTGGTCTTCAAGTTTTTCAGTCTTCTGAGGGCATTTCTATTGGACAACAGAAGTATGCGATAGATCTTCTTCATCAATTTGGCATGGTTAATTGTAAGCCTGCACCCACTCCATATCAGTTAGGTATTGTGTTGTCTGCCACTTCTATGACTCCTCTTGTTGATTCCACTTTGTATCGGCAACTTGTAGGTAGTCTTTTATACCTGACTCATACCCATCCCGACATCACATTGGCTGTGAACCTTGTCTCTCAGTTCTCACATGAGCCTCATGAGAGTCATTGGCAAGCAGCCAAGCGTATTTTGCACTACATTCGGGGCACCACTCACTTTGGTATACATTACACACCACAGAGTTCTACACAGCTTGTTGGATACACTGACTCTGATTGGGCTAGTGATGTTGACACTCGCAAGTCCACTTGTGGATTTGATTTCACACTTGGTTCAGGTCCAGTTGCTTGGGCATGCAAAAAGTAGACTGTTATTGCATTATCCTCTACTAAGGCTGAGTTTTGAGGTGCTGTCAAAGCTAGTCAGGAGATACTTTGGCTTCGACAGTTGCTTAGAGAGTTTGGCTTCACACAGCAGGGTCTTACTACTCTTTGGTGTGATAACCAAAGTTTGATTGCTATTTCATGCAATCCTATTGAGCATTAGTGGACAAAACACATTGAGATTCACATGCACTTCATTCGACATCTTATTCAGGATGGAGTTCTTTCTTTGGAGTTTGTGCCTACAGCTGAGCAGATTGCAGACATCTTCACTAAACCTTTGGCTTCTCCTCATTATCTTCAGTTGCGAGCGATGCTTGGGGTGAAGGAATTTATCCTTGGGGGGGATTTCCCATGAAGTCCTTCCTTTATTTTTCATATATTTTGATTGGTTTGTACATGGGTACCTTATCAGGCCTAGTAGCCGGGACCCATCCTTGTTTGTCATTCTCCCTATGTTTCGCTTAAGGGAGGGTGTTGGAATAATGCATATTTAAGCTTACCTATGGTTAATAGGGTAAGTCATTTATTATCAAGGGTAAAATTTATTTACCTTGGTTAATTTATTTTATTGTTGAGAATTTCTCAACAATATATTTGTTTGTAGTATGAGAAAACAAATAGTTTGTTTTCTCTATTTTGTAATCATTACAAATAGTTTGTTAACATGAAACAAACTATTTGTATTATAAATACTTTGCATTATATGAGAAATTAACGAGAGATTATTGAGAATATACAGAGAAATTTGTGGATTACCACCTATTTTTTAGGTGTGACAAATTTATTTATTCTCTGGAAATATTTGCAGGTTATTTCTTGTGGGTTCTCTCTCTTGGATTGATCCTGTGGATCTTGTGTATCTCCTGCTCATTCTTTCACACTCTAACATGCTAAGAAAATCAAAACTAAATTTGAAACCCAAAGATGATAAAATTTTAGAAGGAAACCTTAGGGACAAAATGAGGGCTTGTAATATTTGATAAATAAAATGGGTTTACCAATATGTTTTGTCAAATTTTAAGAACTTGGAGAATACATAAAATTACACAAATTTTTTCACAAAACTAAAATGCTAAAAATTACATAAACTAATTTGGATCTTACTAAATGTGAAAATATACTAAATATGAAAAATAAAAAGGAAAATATAAACTTGGATGGAAAATTGAGATGCATACCATATACAAGGGAAAATACAATTGATCTACAAATCAATCCTAGATCGAAGAAGATAAATCACACTTATACTTCCACTTGTTGGTACATTTATATAATTAGGGTCATGACCATGAAGGATCCACTAAACCTAACGAAAAGGGTCCCTTACTATGATAATTTCACTAGAGAGGGTTCTAAAGCCTTTAGTCAAGCAACACCATGTGAATAACCTAGCTATGTCCTATGTTTTATATATTCATAAAGTATATTTAAAGTAAATTAAAATATAACCTAGTACCAAATATTAGGGCAAAAAATGTGGATAATAAACATATAAAAATTAAATATGCATAGAAGATCTATAATTAATCTAATGTGTAAGAAATCCTAATGCATGGGAGATAATTATATAAACTAACAAATGAAAATCTATCCGAATTAACAAAGGATGAATAAAGTTATGAATATAAACCTTTGAAGATGAACCCACTAAGGCTCAATCTCTCCCTTGGACAAGGTTATTTATAAGAGATTGTTTTGGTATGTAAGGATAATAAGGATAAGTCATATATAGGCTACATAACTTCTCTATGCATCTAAAAGACTTATCCACAAGACAAGATCCTATCTCTAAGTGTAGTTTTAAAACCCAAGTAATATTTATCAAGTATAATGGTGGATAAGTAAATGAATAATATATGATGTTATTCTTATTTTATTATCTTTAGAAATAGAAGAAAGAATTTTTATATATATTTTAATCTAGCCCTAAATCCTTCTAAAAGTTTAGCAGAAAATGTTGGCCCTAAGTGACCCTATATTGTTAAGTAATAAAAGAAAGTTAGGTCCTAGAATGGGTCAACGAAGGATGGTATAGTCCCATAATGTGCTAATATAGTATAAGTATAGTGTTGAACTAGGATGACATTGTTTGTTAAATGTCAAAAAGAGATTTTATCTTAGATAGGGGCTAAATAAGGTGGTGAATTTTTTAGAGGAGTGTGTAAGGGAGGAGACAAATATTAATAAATTATATATGATATGTTTGTGTAAATTTCAAGTAGTGTTATAAAGGACAAAAATATTGTGAATCCCCAATGGTCTACTCACCCCTTTGTTGGTACACCCTTTAATGCATGCACTCAAAGAGATTGAGACTTGAAAGGTTCCTATAAGAGAGAAAGCATCATTAATCGATAAATTTTGAAAATATTTTGTATATACACATATAGTTTCTAGAAATTATATTGGTAGGAAGGTTATGTTAAATAAGTGTGGATCTCAAACAATATATGGCAAGGATTCTAGATAAGAGAACTATAATGGATAATAGAGTGGTGCACTATTATCTCTAGGGAGCACCAATGTTTGAAGGTAGCAAATATCTTAGATTTTTGGGTAGGTTCACCATTACATGTGTCTTATGTAAACTATGTGGGAGCTTATGATATGATGCAAAAAATCTATGTGTAATTCCATGTCATTTATAACCCTAGCTCAATGACATAAGAAGATGAATGTCATCATGAAATAAAAAAGGGGTTAGTTATTTAAGTTATGATTGATCTCAACACTTCATGTGTTGAGTACTACCTAATACCAATACTGTAAATAGGGATCAAACTCAATGTAGTTATCCCATGCTATGGTGGTGTGTGTTAAATAATGGTTTAAAATGTTAAATGATGGTGAAATCATGGTGTGATCAAGTTCTTAACTTGTGACTTATGACCTTAGAAGTTTAATTAGACTTTAGTTTAGGGACATTAAGTTGTATTTAATCATAATTATGAGGAATAGGGAATTTGATCTCAATGTACAATTATAAATCTCATTATTTTTATGTGGAATCCTATTGTGTGTAAAATGGATTGAAATGTAGCTTTATAGTGGTATTTTTGGAATTTTTTTAGATGGGGATTGATAAACTTGTAATTCTATCCTTTCATGAATTTGAATTTTAAAAATTATTCATTATTTCGTATGAGGGAAATATAGGTGGATGAAAACAAGAAAGCATTGCACTACTATCTAATTAGGGCATTGTTATCTAAAAAAATAAATAATTGATTTGGTTACCAGGAATAGTTTGCATGTGAGCTTGAATTAATTTGCATAAGGCATGAGGATATTCTAGGATCATTAGTTTGCTTAGAATAATGGGTCATCCACATAGAAAGTGAAACAAAGTGATCAAAGGCCCTGTAATAGGTCATAAACTAAGTTTTTAAGAAGGGTGGTCACATGTGGACAATTTTAGCCTAAATGTTAATTTGTGTGTCTGCAATAATATAGTATACTATATCATAAGTATATTATATTTTAGATATATATTTAATATGTACTATAATAAAATAGATATAGTATTTATATTAATATAATATATTATAAATTTTATTACATTATATTACACTAATATCCATTTCTTCTTCTTTGCCTAATTAGTAGACATAAGAAGTGGTAGATTAGGGATGAGTGGGGTTACAAAGGGGGAGATTTTTGGTCCACGTCAAGGGAAAATATTATATCTTAATCCTTTGGATAGGATTTGGTGTAATGTGGACAAATATTTGGTGGAAAAATATCATATTGGAAGGGTGACAACCTCACCTAAGGATGGTTTAACTATGATACATGAGGATTTACCTAATGCCAAAATCCTTTTCATGGGTGTGGAAACTATTGTCATGGATATTGCTTAGAAATAGTCATCCCTCTCCCCTAATTTGGTTCTATGAAACATGATACTAAATAGAGAGAGGGATGTGGACCCACCCCTTAGTGATATAAAAGCAACATATGAACATGTTTAGGGTGATGGAAAGGTTTTATTGGAAGAATAAAATAAAATATAGGTTGAACTAATGGTGCCTCCATTTACATGGAGATTTAGTAAATTTTTAAGATCACCATTATTTTTAAATTGATTGGAAAATGGACTCTATGAGAAGATATTTAGAAGTGGTACATGAATATTTGGGGAACTAATTTATCTGTTTGTTTTTTACCCATGGAATTTTTATGGTGACTTTTGAGCAAGGGAAGCAAAGGTAGGCACTTTTGAATGACAGGTCAAATATTTTTAAATTTATTGGTCTCCATAAGCTACCCTCAGTCCAAAATTTTGATGATTTGAATATAATAATTGAGCCTTCCCCTAAGTGGATCTAGTTATATGCACTACTTATTGAATTATGGGAAGAAAGCATTTTGAAATGAATAGGTAGTTATTTAGGTAATGTAATATTTATAGATAAAATACCAAGTTAGGGATTGTGGCTTCTTTTATGATAATTTTCATTTTTTTGGAATATTCCAAGACCTTCCCTCAATATATTCTTATTCTCTCCCCAAGAGGCATGTGGGAGCAAAAGTTTGAGGTTGAAGATTTATCCTCTAACTATTTTCTTTTCCATAAACTAGGACACATCAAATCCCACTAGCCTAAATGGAGTTATCATGGCTCCCACAAATTTTGAAATAAAAAATTGGGAAGTCTTTTATAAGTCTTTTAGTACAAAATGATAACTAATTAAATAAAAAATATGTGGCAACAAGTCTAGCTCCCAATGACATCGAGTCTCCAACTCATAACATAGATAAATCTCCTATGAAGTTTCCCTTTAATCAAATGAATCCTAGACAAAATCTCAAGGAATTATAACAGATCGTCAAGGAAAAAAATATTGTTAATCTTAGACCTTATTGGATGGAAATTTTGTATTTGGATAAAAGTTTGTGTATCATAGACAAAAATGCTACATGTCAAAGTCCCTCCTCTATTAGAAAGTGAGGCTAAATTTATTGAAAGCAAATAAAAACAAAAAATGATAAGTATTTATGAATATACATTATTGTTTTGGGGTTTTGCATGTGTTTAAAAATGAGTTTGAATGAGAAGAACCATGAAAATAACTATAAAATTTAGAGAATCAAAAAAGAGAGAACATGAATAATTGATAAAATGCATTTCATTATATCACATGTCCCTAAGTTGAAAATAAAATATGAATATTTAGCTATAAGCATTTTAAATGAAAGAAAGTGAAAATATTAATATAATGAATCAACAAACATAAAAACATTCAATCACAAACAATATAGGTATAAATTCCTATAATAATCATGTTTCATTAATTTATTGAAGAAATAAAAAGTTTAGTCCTTTTCCCTTTCTTCTCTCTAAAATCCTATGTCTTGTCAAAAGTTAAAAATCCTTTGAAATGACATGCAAGCCTATATTTATAGCTTAGAAGGTGGCAGTTAAAAAGAATGAATTTACACCTTGACTTGGTAAATTTTGACAAAGCCAATTTTTATAAAAATATAATAATTGTACTTTTAATTCAAAAGTGACATTTACAAAGTGGAAAAAGACATTATTTTAAAACTACAAAAATACTTTGTCAAAATGCAATTTTGGTAACTACAAATTTGAGTGTCTCTTCCCCAACTTGTTGACCACTACCTTTAGTATAAACAATGTGGAATTATTTATACTTGTCTTGCTACATCATTTTTTTATAAGCATCAATTTTATTCATTTTTTCCTTGACTTTATCTTCATTTGGACCATTTGAATGGAGGTAGTCAATTTCACCTTTAACCTAAAGATATATCATTTGATGTGGAACATGTTGAAATTTATTCAAGTCTTTATCAAGTTTATCAAAAGTGTTTTGATATTTGATGAACCTCTAAATAGACTCAAATTTAAAGGTAAAACTAGGCTTTGAATCTTTTTTCATTAACTACTTAAATGCATTCTTGATATTCTATGCTAGTAGTACCACTCCATTATTGTAAAGAAATGAGCAAGGATTTTTTTAAATACTTATTTTATATCATTTATTTCAATTGTTTTCCATCACATGAGACTCTTTAAAAATTTTAAGGGATTATTCAAGCATACAAATCCAAAATTTAGTAGAACCTAATAATTCAGTGTGTTCACTACGACATGATTGACTTAGAACATTTTATAAGATGAGAGTGTTTGAAAGTTTTATAGAGAAGCTTTGGAAAAAATTACTTCTATTTGTTGATTTATATTTTATATGTAACTTTAGTTTTCCTAAAATAATTTAAATCACACTTAATTTACTCATAAATAACATAACTACATTTATTGACTTGGTTATTTGAATAAGAAACTTTTTTGACCATTCCTTGGTAGACCTGACTGTGTGTCCTATCTCCTTAGTTGTGTCCAATGTTTTAATTTATAGTGAATAATCAAGTAGGAGTCAATGAATTTGGTTCACCAATTTTTGGACAACTGATGAGAGTTTTTCAACTTTTTCTTTGAGTTGATCCATAGTCACTTTATCTTGATCAAACTTTTCAAATAATGTGTCAATGGATAATTGAATATCTTCTTTCAATATTTTATGAGTAATTTTTCCAAGGTGAATCTTTAATACTTAGTGTTATTCAACACCAATCTAATATTTAGATTTGTTTGAAGGAGGAATTACAACTTCAAAATATTTTTTCCCATGCTCATTCATGAATATGCAAGAATTTTTTTTGGGTTTTTTTGGTACAAGAGGATTTAGAGTGGTGAAGGCATTAAACTCAACCTCTTGTGATTGAACCATTTTCTTCTTATTCTTAACTACCTCATTCAACTGATTTGGAACATTTGCACAAGGAGTTTCCTATAGAGGTCCATGTTGCATATAGTTATAAATCTCATTAATATGAGGGGATATTAATAGGGTTTTAACTAATTTAAATGCAATATCTCCCTTATCTTTCTTAGGAAATTTAGGTTTAGATTCAAGAACATGAGGCAGAGATGGATTAGTTACATTAGGGGAAGGATGAAGAAGCAAGCTGGTTACTTTAGGATAAATTTGAAGAGATGTGACTTTTAGAGGATAAGTGGATGCATGGATTACTAGATGCATATATATATCCATGTAATATAATGTAATTTTATTAATCAAGCCTTGAAAATGGAAAAAAATTTAATATGGGTTAGTTAAAATAATAGAGATCCAATGAGTTTTTTAGACCCTTCGATCGACTTCCTAATCTTGATCTTAATTAGATTTTTAGTTTGAGTAACTTGTGGGGCCTTTTATTATTTATTATTTTCATCTTAAATTATAATTTGTCTCACACCAAAATTAGAATATGGACCCATTATTGATTTCCCACCTTTTGATTGTTGTTGCTAATTATCACATCATATCCCACTCTTAAAAAACTACATTAATATTAGTAATGGAAGTGAAACTAATGATTATTAGTTTCTAATTTTGATGATATATTTAGACATTTATCCTATATAATTTACATCTATACTATTTTATTTCATGTTGAGTTATGATTAAAGGATATCTCCATGTGAATTTGGATATATTATATTATTGTGTATTAGAATATTATATGGATTTGATTTCATTTATAGATTTGATTTGTATTACATTAGTTAAATAATGTAATTACATTATGAATACTTCATAATTCTATTTCAATCTCAAACTAACTACATTATGAATATTGTCCTGCCCTCACAAAGTGAAAAAGGGGAGAGTATCATAAGGGAGGAGGATGCAAATATTGGCATTGGGGATATAAAAAGTGAGACCAATTTTGTACACACACACTTACACTCTTGAATTATTAAATAAATTAAATGATGTTGGTATTCTACAAATGTGTCAAGTGTTTATTATTCATTAACTATATTAATGGTTAATATTACATGATACATTAATTTTAAGTTATTTATTTACTTTGATGTGGCATAACTAGTTTGGTATGGATGATCATATTATCATAATTTGTTAATTCTATTTATATTAATTGGTTATTTGAATCTCTAGGGAACCATTTTATGGGATAAACTTTTGTTTTTGAGTTATACTTCTTGTAGACTTATTTTATGCATTTCAACCCATAGTGTATTGGGTGATTATTAATTCATGCATAGGTATATATACTTATATACCCCATTTTGGTGGCCTAGGGAGAAGAAAATAGGGAAAAAAGGGCACCTAAGTAATTATTTTAAATAAATTTTGTAACTTAGGAAAAAATTGGTTTTTGGTTTGTATAAGGTTTTAATGGCTTTGTTTTCATGCACAATTCAAATCAAAAGTAGATTAGGTTTTTTGTTGCTACAATGGTGGGTTGATTTCACCATTTATAAAAGATGGAGTTTTTGCATGTGACTTCCATATCTCAAAATAAGGTTATGGACTACAAGTTAAATACAAGAGGAGAAAAACATGTATTAAATAATTCAAGTTTCATTATGGTAAACTCACAAAGTTGTAAGACAACTTCCAGGTCATAAAAAACATGGAGAAGGTATGGAAATATGATAAGAATAATAAAAAATGGAATAATGGGGGGTTGTGAAGGAGAGGAGCAAGAACATTAGAAGGGATTCAACAACTACATTTGAATGGTGGTAGTTGAAGTAACTAGGTATGTAGGTTTTTTAATTTATATGGGTTTTGATTTTTACATATGGATAAAGTTCTATTTAGAAGCAAAGATTCAAATGGTTTCTTACCCATGTTATTTTAAAAAAATGTTCAAATACATATGTTGATAATGTTTTGTAAATTTAGAGCATCACCCTTACAAACTTGGGGATATAACTCCTTTTCATCCACATGCCTATAAAGGTGATGGTAAGACCATTACTAGGTTTAAAATACCTATAATTTTTTAACATCTTATGTGTAAAAAAATGGAAACATGACTATTATATAGGGACTGAATTCCCTTGACAATTGAATTCACCCTTGATAATTACATTTTTTACATTTGTTATGCCTATACATGATGAAAATTAAAATATAAAAGGGACTAAGTTTTGTTGTATTGGGATATATCCTTGACATCTATATTGAACATAATTTTTTAACATACCCTAGTAGAATGGGTTGATACTTAGATGGAGTGCATAAAATGAAAAAAAAATATATCTATAGCCATAATTTGAATACACAAGTGATATATGTTTATTTATTAAATGAAATTTTTGTACAGTCATGTGTGTTATATGTAAGAGTTATACAAGTGAATTTTGAGTATGTTTTGAGATTAGATAATCTCTTGAATATTTTGTAAGTTTTAAGATGTGTATTTTAAATGAAATAATATAGTCCTAAACATAAATACATAGGTATGGAACTATATAAATGGTATGGTGAGTTTTTTTATATCATTTGATAGTGTCATAAGATTTTTATACCAGCTATAGTTGTATCTTGACTTATTGGTAGTCTCAGACATAAGAATATAACTTATAGAACATATTGTACTTAAATTGTTGTTTGTATGAACAAGACATGTATGTGTATGTGTGTGTGTGTGTCTATATATATACATACATACATACATACATGACTATGTGTTTTATGAGATGAGAACAAACCTCTTTGATACTCAACCAAGTTAGAGACGTATTCCAAAGGGTATACATACATATCTATAGTTGTGTAACATGATTCATAGTCAATTTATAGAGTTAGTGTATTTTATAATTTGATGTTTTATTAAAATAAATATTTTAGTTCAAGAGGAGTATTAGGGAATTCAAAAATATCTAGATAGATAGAAATACACTAATAAACCATTAGTTAGTTGGAGGAAATAATGAATACTTAACCTTGCTTTGGATAATGAGAAGACAATATAAGTGTACATACATATATATGAATTGAGTAATTATTATGGTATAAATGAATGTTATGAAATGATATTAAGTTCCAATATAATACACTAAATCTTTATTGGATAATAATTGATATAATGGTCTATACCAAACCTATAAATTATCTCTGATAATGTGTACATGAATCTTCTAAAATTCTGTTTGACTTATTACTTATAAGAATGTGTTAAATTATTAAGTAGATGAAAATGGTGGGATTAATTTGAGATGAAAATAATGTATTTATTTCTTGTATTTTTTTAACATAAACATGTATTTATGCTTGTACTTAAGGATTATGAATATTATTGGTTGATAATAACTTATATTCCTTAGATATGGTAATAGTAGTTGTGTTATGGTAAAAAGAGATGATATACATGAATTAAATGGATGTTTTGACTTTGTCATGAATTTAATAAGAAAATATATTTCCTTATTTAATAATTGGATGCATGCTAGCATTTTTTAGTGATTACACTTGAAATTGGTTTATGATATTTTACCATGCATGCTTCATTTGATACTAGGTGATAGGTATACAATGTTTATGTCATTTAATACACACACACACACACACACACACACACACACACACACACACACACACACACACACACACACACACACACACACACACACACACACACACACACACACACACACACACACACACACACACACACACACACACACACACACACACACACACCTCTATCATCCAGTATCAAATGAGAGATTTAGATTCATTAGTAGAGAGAGAGTGTGTGTGGAATTTCCTCAAATCCATTATTGATTTTAATTATATAAAGAATTTTTTGCCAAAGTAATGTTATGGTTTGAACATTGTCATTCCAATATACTTTCTAGTTTACATATGTATCCATGATGTAATATTAGATAGATGTTTATTTTCCATGGTCTATGTGACTATTGTATTTCTTAGTGATTTTACAACACATGAGTTCCAATTGAATTATTGATATCTGCACTATTTTTATCTACCCCTTCATGAAGAGAAGGTCCATTCCTAATGGGGAGGTGCATAGGAGACTGGTGGTCTATGGTTGGAGGAAAAGCACCTTGATGATGATCTCTTATTTTAAGTTTATCAAAATTTTGGGAATTGTATTCATGGATATTTTGACATTTGTGGATCTATTTTATGAGGTTCAAATGTACTACTATACAATATATCATGTGCATTATGATATTTAGTGGTAAATGTAATAATTTTAACATTTTGACTTATTATTATTAAATAAAATACTGGATGTATATCCTATACATAATTTTAAATATTATAAACAATAGAGGCTATATATTTTTATATAGTTATAAATGTGGATTATTTCAATTACATATGCACCCTTCACACTACTATGTGTTATATGAGGAATATTCTATTCTATTCTATGTTATACTATTTTAAAACTAAATGGATCATATATTAATTAATGGGTTAATTATATATTTTTAAATTACTATTATAAATGCATTCAATAGTCAAACAATGAACATAGCAAAACATATCATTTGTTTATGCATAACCTAGTGGGGTTCTAACTTTGTGGTATTAGAGTTAAGTTTTAAACACTTAGACCTAATGAGTCTTAAAACATTAAGTTATTTATCCTATTTTTAGTAAGGATAATGGTGAAAGATAGATCAAACATTGAGGGGATCTATAATTTGAACCATCAAGTTGATTCTAATAAGATAACAACCAAATAAGATGCAAAACTTGATAAAATACTGACTATCATCAGTGAAACTAGAGGTAAATTAGCAGCCCTAGAGTGATAAGTTCATGGATTAGAGGATGAAAATGAACAAGAAGTTCTAAAGGAATAAATAACTAGTTAGGAAGAGCCTCAAGATTAGGGGCATAATGAGGTACCACAAGTAGAAATATCTCAAGTAGTTATATAACTTGCATGAGATATAAAGAAAGTGAATCCACCCAAATTTTAAGGTACAATGTTGGGTGATGGAGCTCAAGCCTAGCTTATAGAGATGGAAAAATATTTTGAGATTCAATTTTCTTATTTAGGTTAAAGTAAGGGGGAGTTTTTTGAACTAGGGTCCCCAAATCCTAAGAAAATTTTAAGAAAAAAATAAATAATAGGCTAACAAAGCTAATTAAAGGAAATAAGGACAAACAAAATTCAAAAACTTCTAAAAATATATCCCTGATGCTGCTATAAAACAACAAAGGCACTAATCTAATTGTAAGATTCTAAACACATCTTCCTAACATGCCTTCATCTTTTTGATATTCATATTAATTTGCATCAATAAGATCTCATGATCTATAGTGTATTGAGAAAGACTTCTCTACCCTTTCCTGCCCTTACCTTTATCTATATCGATGGGTTCAAAAATTTCTTTGAGATGTGCCCAAATATTTTCAAAATTTTGGATACCTTCATACAGTGAAACCTTTTTGAAATTAATAATAAAACTAATCTTATTACACATATTTTCACTATCATTTTCTAAGATCTCCACTTTGCAATTCAGACCCTAAATCTAGTTATTCTCCTCTTTAGCTACCAAAGTTTGTTTCATCTTTACATTTTTTTGATGAAGCACAATCACCTTGCCCTTTAGCTTAATAATCTTAGACATAAACCACCTCATTATGGATTTTTTTAGGTCAATTTATTCCATAATTCTATTTGTGTTCTCCTTACCTTTGAGTGAAGAAACTAAATTATTGAAGGCCATGTTTCAATTCTTTTGGTTTAGTGATGTCTCCCATTTCTCTATAAAAGTATCTATATTCTCCCATGAGTCCCCTTTTGATTCTATATAGTAGTCTATTTTTGACCATGCTTACTTTCCTACTCCACCTCATTCCTATGATCTTCTATCTCCACACTATCCCTTTCCACATCAATGATAGTCTCCTCACCCTTATTATTATACAACTCCTAAATGACTTTATTTCACTATTTCACCCTTTTTTCTTTGTTGGGACCTGGGGTTTTTGATGCACTTATGAGTCTTTTTTTAATTTTGTCCTGGTCTTTTTCATTTGTTTTTAGCTTCTTGACAATAACATTCTCAACAATTTTTTTCTTACTCCCCGAGATGCAACTTGGGCTCCCTGGATACTTGATCAAAAAAATTTAAACCTTCCTAATATCTATAGGCCCCTCTTCAGGCTTCTCTTTCTTGTCTTGAAATATTTTAGGCATAATTTGATTCATGCCTTTAAAGTACTTATATATAAGGAAAATTACTCCCTCATGCCTCAGAGTGGAGTAATTTCCATGTTTGAATTTTAGAATAAACACCTCCATAGATTTTAGGATAAAGAGAGGAAGGCTAAAAATAAGTCCATGTCCAAAATATTTTAACATTCTAAACATAGACCATCTCACCACATTATATCTACCTTCTAAAGTAATATATTAGATTAAATGAAAATCTACCTCAATGAATGCTTGGGAAGAGATTCCCTATCAAAGCCATTGTGAAACTACTCCAATTTCTCACCTTCCTTAAGGAAAGCTTCTTTATCAAGATTGAACTCACATTCTAAATATTTTGAGTTTTAAAATTATTCTAGGATAACCAAGGTTCTTTGGGGATCTTACTAACTAGATGGAAAAGTAACAACTTGGTGGGAAAATAAAATTTTGGAGATGGATCTTGAATCTACCATCACTACTTAGGAGCAATTTATAACCTTGTTTAGATCTTGGTGGCTGATTTAGAAATCCAAGTTTTAAAAACCTTTACAATCTACTTGGATGAAATTTAAATTAAAACTAAATATTTTAATTTCCAATTTCCCCTTTTAATAAATCCAAAAATTAAATTATAAAAATTTCATAATTTCAATAGAGGAAATTGAAAGGATTTTTTATTATAGAGAGGAAATTAAAAACAAAATATAACACATAATATTTATTTATAGGGTTCACTAAATGGATACATCCCCAAGTCTACTATATGAGTGCTTTTATCTTATTAAAACTCTTTGAGATTGATTACAAAAAATATATCTAAGTAAATAATTATTTTTGTATCAGATATCTATCTATGCAACAAAATAAAAACTCTTAGAGGTTTTTCTACCTCTATATTCAGATATCTTTGTATGAAATTTCCTCTACGTAAATCCACTACTTCTCTACCAAAATCTTATTACTACCTCTATATAATAACCTTGTAGTTATATATATCAACAATAATGTTGGCTAGGCAATAAAATAATTTCTCAAGGTACTAATAATTTTCTTGAGTTGGGGTTTTTTTATATTTCAATAGCATATCCTTGGCTATCTGGGACTTCTTGTTATCTATATTCAATTTTGCTCTACAACTGATCAAAACCCAAAATCCTAAAATGGAGTTTCACATCATTGATATATAGCTGAACATGGATAATGGCATAAAATTAGTGCCAAAACTGATCCATGCTATCATAAATAGCATATAATTAAACTTCTCCACATAATATGTTGAATAATCTTTACAGCTATAAACCCTTTATTGTCAATGTTTCTGCATACATCTATCAAGAATCTTCAAGAATATTTAAAGAATTAAATTACCACATATTTTCCTATCTAATAATAATAATAATAATAATAACAACAAAAAAAAAAAAAAAAAAAAAAACAACAATAATAATTCCCACTTGAATTTAGAAAAAAATATTTAAAAATATTCCATGCCAAGATTAAGCGTATGCCAAGACTCCTCAAGCCAAGATCAAGAACAAAATTTGCATTTCTTGATTAATTCAAGATTTCTTGAGTTTTGTAATTCTTGATTAAATCAATATTTCCATGTAACACTCATACAATTATTGATAAATCTTTGTTAAGATCCAACATCAAGAATCAAGAAATGCCTTAAGACTTGGTAAAGATTCCAATGCATCACCAGGAACTTAAGTTTAATAACATGCAATGATTAAATTGCCACACCTTTCTTTTAAAAACAATAATCAAGATTCCAACATTCATTTTCTTGAGAGGAATTAAGATACATGACATTTGTCCACTTAGAAATATTTTAACAAAAACTTAACATGCAATATTGAAATTCCATGCCACTTAACCTCTTTGGAAACTCTTGCCCTTTTTATGACATGTGTCACGAAATATTTTAAGAAAGACTTTAAATATGCATGTTTTGGAATGGTACATATTTTTTTTTAAATTTATTTTCTTTCTTTTAATTTTTTAAAAGGGAATAAATATTTAATTAAAAAATATATTAAAATATATTTATTAATAAATAATAAATATATTAAAATATATATTACTAGTAGCAATTTTTCAAAATGTATTGTAAACATTGCAGGTGGACGTGTGGTATTATTTGCCAGATAATGCCCCACCTACATTCACAACAATAATTAAATATTTCCATTATTGATTAGAATCTTTAGAGGGAAGTCCCCTAGATCATTCCTCCCCACTGAGAACTTTTGAACCTCTAAAAGTTGGATTTAATTATCAACTAGGTGAGGGTATTTTTGTTCTCTTTCCTGATTTCCATCCATTTTGTCTTATTCATATGCAACCCTTTCAAACCCACATGAAGATATTTTATATCACCCTTTCATGTAGTTCTAGTTTTCCTATCAATAATAAAATATTCTTGTAACTCATTAAAAGACTCAAGAGCAAAATCATCAACATTAAGAATATGAATACCCTCATCTTGATCCATGATCATAGGAGGTTCATACAAGTTTAGCTTTTTGACATTAACCACTGAATAAATATATATATAAGAAGGAAAATATAATCGAAAAGCATTTGTACCAATCTTTTACAAAATATTGAAAAGACCATACCTAATTGGTTTTAGTTTTTTGCCTTCACCTTTCAAATCTTTCTTTATTGATGTGAAGCCAAACTTGATCACCCACTTTGAATTGATGATCAACTCTATGTTTGTCATGCCTAGCCTTATATTTAGCTTGGCTCTTCTCTAACTATTCTTTAATAGATTTTTGAATCATTTGAATCCTTTGAATGAACTTTTTAGCTTTCTTAGCATCACTATTTTGATCCACCATTGAATTAGATTCATTTTCAAAATAGAAGTCCATAAGAGACTTAGGTAAATAACTAAAACAAGTCTCAAAAGGAGACTTTAAAGTAGAAGAATATGAAGCATGATTATAAGAATATTGTACATAATATAAATGTTCATCTGATATTTTAGGATGTTTACCAAAATACCCCCTAAGTAAATGTACCACTATTTAGTTAACCACTTTTATTTATCCATTAGTTTGCAGATGAAAGCATGTACTTTTCGTTATCTTAGTATCCATCAAATCCCACAAATCTGACCAAAACTAGCCAATAAATTGAGCATCATGATCAAATATAATAGAAGTGGGTAACCCAAAATGGATCTAAACATTCTTGATGAATAAATGTGCAATATCTTTGTCTGTAACCTATTTATTACAAGGAACCAAAATACACATTTTACTGAATCTATCCACAACCACATATAGATAATCATGTTTTCTTCATGACATAGGTATACCTCCTACAAAATCCATATAAATACTTTCCTAAGGATGGTTAGGAATAGGAAGAGGTGTATGCAATCCTAACTTCCAATTACTTGGTTTACCTATGGAACAAAGAAGGCAACTTTTAATATATTTAGATACATTTTCTATCATACAAGGCTAATAACAATATCTTTGTAACTATGCAATTGTCTTACCAATGCTAAAATGACTAGAAAGAAGAGAAGTGTGTGATTCTCTAATCATGTGAACTCTTTCATCTTTTGAAATATATATTTTTCCAAGATGATATAACATTCTATTATGCACATGATAATCAGATGCTTCTACTAATTTACCATTCATCAAATCTTCATAAACATCCTTAAAATCAACATCTTTAGCATATTGTTCCTTATAAATTTCATTAATATAAGTACTATGTTACAAAATATTATACGCTATAATAAGAGGTCTAGAAAGCATATCTACAACCTTATTATGTGTTCCCTTTTTGTACCTTATAACAAGATGAAACTGCTACAAAAATCCCATCCATCAGAAGTGCCATCATTATTTTAGCTTGGATTATGATTCAAGGTATTACAAAGGCTAATGATCCATATGGATGATTCCCTCTTTGCCCATCAAATAGTGTTTCAACTTTTCCACACTCTGCACCAAAACATACAAATCTTTATCATAAGTAGGATAATTTTTAGTTGCACTTGTAAAGGTTTCCAAATGAAAACACACCAATTTTTGGTTTTGCATGAACACCACCCCTATTGCATACCCACTAACATCAATTTATATTTCAAAATATGTCATAAATTTGGAACTGCAAGAATTGGGGCTATACTTATATTTTTTTTCAAGGTATTGAAATATTTATCATGCTTTCCTCTCCATTGAAAGTCTTGCTTAACACTTGTTAAAGAATGTAAAGGAGATGCAATATAAGAGAAGTTAGCAATGATTTTTCTCTAGAATTGGACTGCTTCAAGAAAACTCCTAACTTATGTTGCATTATTAGGCCTTGGCCAATTTACTATGGCTGAAACTTTCTAAGGTTTATTTTTAATGAGCCATTCCCTACAACATAGCATAAGTAAACCAAAAATACTTTTTTCAAATTCACATTTTGACATCTTTATAAATAGTTTATCCTTTTGTAAAGTATTTAAGACTTTCCTGATGTGTTTAAGATGATCTTCCCATGTGTTACTAAAGATTAAAATGTCATCCAATTACACAATTACAAAATCATCAAGAAATGGTCTTAACATATCATTCATAACCCACATAAATATAGTAGGTGCATTACAAATCCTAAAAGGCATAACAAGCCACTCAAAAATACCTTGCTTAGTTTTGAAAGTGGTTTTCCAACTATCACCATCACTTATTCTTATTTGGTGATAACCAATTCTCAAATCTAACTTAGTAAAATACTTTTTATTTTTCAATTGATCTAATAAATCATCATTATAAGGAAGGGGGTAGAAGTTTTTAACGATGATTTTATTTAAAGTTTAAAAATACATGGACATCTACCATGTACCATCTTTATTTGGTACTGAGATAATATGTGAACCACATGGGGAGGTACTTGGTTGAATGACTCATTTATCAAGTAACTCCATCACTTACTTCTTTATTTCTACATTCTCTACTACTGACAACCTCTACATGCCAATATTAGGGAGAGAGGCATGCTATTGCAATTAAATATCATGTTGGATTTCCCTCTTAGGGGGTAAACCTTGTGGCTCCTAAAAAAACACCATTTTAGTTAAAAAATAATATTTTATATTTAAAATTGATGTTTAAGATCACAACATTCTAAGGATTTGGATTTTTCATTATCCTTAGCTTTCAAAATCATGAGAAAAAAACTTTTACTTAAGTTTATAAGTCTTTTCATTTGTCCTATAGAGACAAGAGTCAAATTGGTTTTGAAATGATGAGATATTAATATGTATTCAATCCCATTCTTTACCAACACATATTTTTTCTCTTCTCTATAAAATATTTCATTTATATCATATAAGTAAGGACTTCCCAAAACAATTCCACAAATATCCAAAATAACTACATCTAGCTCTACTTCATCAATGAATTTAAAAGTAGTAGCAAACCTCAAGGTGCATATTTTTATGACTTGTAATTTTACATCATCACACACCCATCGTAAAGGATATGGTTTTGGATGTGTTTTAGTTTTGAGTGCTAACTTTTTAACAACCTCTTCAAAAATAAGATTAATTTGCAATCCATTATAAAAAAAAAAGTATATATTTTAGTATGCTTAGATATGACTCTTATGTGGAAAAGATCATTTATTTTTATTTTAGCATGTTTATATTTAGTTTTATAATATGAAGAAATAATAGAAGGTTTAGGGTTAGAAAAGGAAGAAGTTAAACCTTGCAAACCCATAACAATCACTTTTATTTCATCACTGAAATCTGATCCCAGGTCTTGGTGGATTACAACATTAGCCTTCTTTTCTTTTTTATTATAGAACCTCATTGGATCAAGTTATGGATGGATTTTCCAACACTGAGCCTTATCATGATTCTTTTCTCAGTGATTTCAGAATGGTTTTACTTCTTCTTTCTTAATAGTGTAAGTAGACTTAACCTTACCCTTTCCTTTACCTTTTCCTCTATTTTCAACTAGCTTGGGAGATTTCTTTCCATAACCTTCTTTGGTAATCTTAACCATACTTCAATATGGGTATCTTTCACATAGAATTCATCAAGGTTATAAGGATTAAAAGTGAGAATAATATGTCTCAAATAACTATGCAAACCTCCAATATACTTTAATAATGTTTATGAATTGTACAAAGGAATACCCAACATTAATGCCTTCTTTATAAACTCTTGAGTATAATTTTACACACTCTAACCTTTATTATATCTCAAAGTCTACCAATCCATAATAGCTTATGTATATAGCTCAAAGGATAAAATTGATTTCTTAGTTCAGAAACAAAATCATTCCAAGAAGAAATTACCTCACCATGTTGCTTGAGATCTTCCTGAATCTTAATCTCCCACTAGATGAGTGTTGTGCCACTCATAAGAAGAGTAGCTAACTAAATATTTTTTTCCTCACTACTAATATTTTGAATCCTATAATATATCTCAATCTTCTTGACCTAATTATCTAATTTCTCAGCACTAAGCTTACCATTATAAATTGGCAAATCAAATTTAACATCTAATTTCAAATGTGGGATAGTTTTACCATCTACAAAAGAGGAGGCCTTCTTTGAAGATGAAGATGAAAGAGGAATTTATTCTCTTTTAGTTTAATCTTCCTTTTCTTCTTTCCCCTTTCTATGTTACTCATACATTTCTTCAACCATATTTTTCATGTTGAGGAAAGCACGCTAGAATTCTACCTCATACATGTCGATGCCCATATTTGATTGTTGGATTGCACATCTTACACTAATTTTAGGATCAAAATCTACAAGTTCTCCTTCACCATGTCTTGATCGAGACCTAGTTAACATACAAGACTATTGACATTTCCAAATAATGTGTTAAATGGTCTTGATCATAGGCTCTAATACCAAACTAATCTAGAAATACAAGTTTTAAAAACCTTTATAGTCTACTTGGATCAGATTTAAATTAAAAAATATATTTTAATTTACAATTTCCCCTTTTAATAAATCCAAAAATTAAATTATAAAACTTTCATAATTTTAATAAAGGAAATTGAAAATATTTTTGATCACAGAGAGGAAATTAAAAACACAATATAACATATAAGATTTATTTATGGGGTTCACCAAATGGCTACATCCCTAGGTCCACTCCATGAGTGTTTCCATCTTATTAAAACCCTTTGAGACTGATTACAAAAAATTATTTGAGTAAATAATTATTTTCATACTAGATATCTATCTGTGTAATGAAATAAACCTCTTGAAGGTTCTGCTACCTCTATATTTAGATATCTTTATCTATAATTTCCTCTATGAAAATTCACTAATTTTGTACCAAAATCCTATTACTACCTCTATAAAATAATCTTATAGTTATATCTATATTTATCAAGAATAATGTTGGCTAGGCAATAACAAATTTCCTCAAGGTACTAACAATTTCCCTGAGTTGAGGTTTTTTATATTTTGATAGCATGTCCTTGGCTATTTGGGACTTCTTGCTATTTGTATTTGGTTTTGCTCTGCAATTGATCAAAAACCAAAATGGAGTTCCACATCATTGGCATATAGTTGAGCATAGATAATGGCATAGGATTAGTGCCAAAACTGATCCATGCTATCATAAATAGAAAATAATTAAACTTCTCCCCATAATATGTTGAATAATCTTTGCCAGCTATAAACCCTTTGTCATCAATTTTTTTCATACAATATCTGTCAAGAATCTTCAAGAAGCTTTAAAGAATTAAATTACCACATATTTTCCAATGTAGTAATAATAATAATAATAATTCTTCCCACTTGAATGTAGAAACAATTATTTAAAAAGATTTGATGCCAAGATTAAATGTATGTCAAGACTCCTAAAGCCAAGATCAAGATCAAGATTTGCATTTCTTGATTAATTCAAGATTTCTCGATATTTTTAGTTCTTGATTAAATCAATATTTCCATGTAACACTCATACAATTATAGATAAGTCTTTGTTAAGAGCCAATATCAAGAATCAAGAAATGCCTTAAGACATGGTAGAGATTCCAATGCATCACCAAGAACTTGAGTTTAATAACATGCAATGATTAAATTGCCACACCTTTCTTTTAAAAATAATAATCAAGATTCCAATGTAGCTTTTCTTGATAGAAATTAAGATACATGTCATTTGTCCACTTAAAATTTTTTAACAAAGACTTAACATGCACTTTTGAAATTCTATTCCACTTAACCTCTTCGGAAACTCATGTCCTTTTTATGACATGTATCATGAAATCTTTTAAGAAAGACTTTAGATATGAATGTTTTAATAAATGGAATGGTATGGTTTTTTTTTTTTTTTTTTTTCTTTCTTTTATTTTTTTAAAAGGGACTAAATATTTAATTAAAAAATATATTAAAATATATTTATTAATTTTTAATAAACATATTAAAATATATAAATATTTCAATAAAAATATATTTATTAATAAATAATAAATATATCAAAATATATATTATTGGTAGTAATTTTTTAAAATTAATTATAAACATTGTAAGTGGAGGTGTGGTATTATTGGCTAGATAATGCCCTACCTATGTTCATAGATATATTTAACTATTTCCATTATTGATCATAATATTCAATGGGAATCCCTTAGATTAGTGGCTACCCCAGTTTTACTTTGATAAAAACTAATAAATTTACAAAATATGAAATAAGGGGTTCTATCAGTAAGTGATTACTGAGAACAATTCATAAATCTCTTAAAGTATGTTATGTAGTATCAAAGGGATGGATGTTTTTGAATTGATAAGGTCATCATGAGTTTAAAACCCCAAAATGGATGTGAAGTGGATGTTCATCGACCATACATTATGGACCATGTTTTTGAGAAAGTAGTTAAGAAAGAACAAAAGTTGAAATCACTTACTGAGATTAGGGAAACATTCAAAAATATGTTTGGAAGATTAAAGACAACCTTTAAGAAAGATATTTGGAGGCATACTACGAATTACAAGAATATATTCAATATTTAGAATTCAAGGTTCAATAATGCATCAGGAAACATGAAACCTGAAGTGGTTTCAAAGAAAGATTCAAGGGAAGTAATTAATTTGAGAGGAAAAAGCCACATGGCAAATACTTTACATGTGGAAGAGACCATTATGCTAAAGAATTTCCTTGATGGAAGATAGATGATAGAAATAATAATTCATCAACCTCTACATCACAATAGGGAACCTTATAATATTGAATTCACACAATAGTTGATAATCATTAAGATAAATTTCAAACTTTTCCCATTAAAGTATCAAGTACTTTATTTGGGCATCCTATTTCCATTTTTATACATATAGGATCCATTGAATCTTTTATCTCTCCTATAAAGTTAAGTAAATTATCCATAAAAAGTTAGTTTTGTAGAAAATTCTTGGTTAGTTTAGTATGAGAATGAATCCAAGGTCAATATTGATAGGTGTATTATTGACACTCAAGTAAAATTGCTATAGTTCACTATAGTAGTTGATATTTATGTAACACCATTAGGATCATATGACATGATCCTAGGAGTGAATTGGCTCTCTAATCACAAAGCTAAGGTTGATTTTTTTCTTAAGAAAGTTAGGTGTTTAGATGATCTAGGAAATTAAACCCAAATTTAATGGGAAAAGAAACATTTTAAACTAAGGAAAATTCCAGCCATTCAATTGAAAAAGGATCAATGAAAAGGATTCCAAGTATTCTTTGTCAAAGTTTATGAAATTTTAGGAACCAACAAACTCTCTATGTAAGACTACTACCTTTTACAAAAAAATTAGGATGTTTTTCCAATGGATTTACTGGGTATACCTCCCAAAAGAGAATTCAACTTCACTATTGATATCATTCCAAGATTAATGCCTCAATCCAAGGCTCCCCATATAATGAAAACAACTAAATTGGCTGAGTTAAAATCCTAAATTTAGGAGATGTTACCTAAGGGTTTGATATGGCTAAGTGTTTCACCTTATAGTGTACCTATAGTTTTTGTTAAGAAGAAGGATGAAACCCTTTGCCTATGCATAGATTATAGGATGTTAAATAAAGTAACAATCAAGAAGTATCCTTTACCCAACATTGATGATATTTTTTATTAGATACATGGCATAAAAATATTTTACAAGATTGACCTTCAAGTTGGTATCATCAATTGAGAATTAGGGAGGAAGACATTTTCAAAACATCCTTCAAGACTAGGTATGGGTATTATGAATTTACAATACTTTATTTCAAGATAATTAATGCACCTACAACATTAATTAATCTCATGAATAGTGTGTTTAGGGATTACCTTGGTCAATTTATTCTAGTATTTCTTGATGACATCCTCATCTACTCAGAAGAGGAGCATATTAAACATTTGTATCTGGTTTTACAATGGTTACAGAAGCATAATCTCTATGGAAAATTGTCTAAGTTTACCTTATTTAAAAGAAGAGTATAGTAATTAGGTCATATTATTTATGCAAAAAAAAAAATTGGATCTAACCAATATTATAACCATTATGAAATGTCCAACACCTAAAAATGTGCATGGGGTGCATATCTTTATGGGTTTAGTAGGGTACTAAAAGAAGTTTATGCCAAATTCATCTAAGATCACAAATCCAATCACCTATATTTAGTGGAAAAAGAAACATTTTTTTTGGTCTGATAAGTGTGAAGAAGCCTTTCAAATTATGAAAAATGAGTCTTAATTCAACACCAATGTTACATATTCTAGATCCAAATGATCCTTTTACAATTATAATTGATGCTTCAAGAGATGGTTTATGATGAGTTATTATGCAAGATGATTTGGTTCTAGCTTATGAATAAAACAAGTTGAAGCCATATGAGGAAAATTATGCCCCACACAACTTAGATTTGCATATCATAGTGCATGATTTGAAATTATGAAGGCATTATTTGTTAGGAAAAACTTTTGAGCATAAAAATGATAATTTGGGCTCAAGTACACATTTACTTGACCAAACCTTGATGATGATTAAATATGATGGTTAGAATTCTCATCAGACTGTGATTTATAAATTAGATACAATAAGGGAAAATAAAATAGAGTTACAAATATCCTTAGTCATAGAAGGTACTTTGTAACTTTAGCTACTATAAGGAGTACATTTTGTGATTAGGTAGTAAAATTCTCACAAGGGGATGAATTATATGATCAGGTAAAGGAAGATTTAGTGTAAAATTTGTATGATCTTAGATAAAAAGGATTCCAACTTTAAAATGATGGGATTTTGAGATATAATGGAATAATATATGTTCCTAATAAGGAAAATTTGAGATGTATTATGTTAAAAGAGTTGCACAATTAAGACATCATAGTGTGAACAAGTTATTAATAGAGCTAAGATTGTTGTATTTATATAAAGTAATCAATAAAGATGTGGCAAATTTTATGTGTAGATTCCTAGAATTTTAGGAAATCAAGGATAAACATGTGCATCATATTGGGTTATTATACCACATTCCATACCAAAATGAAAGTGACAATTCATTAGTATGGACTTTGTACAAGGAATTCCTATGTCAAGGAATCATCATGACATGATATTATTAGTTGTGGATAAACTTACCAAAGTAACACACTTTATTCTAGGTAACCTAATAGATGATGCACCAATGTTTTCCAATATGTTTGTAAAGGAGGTGTATAGATTGCATAGATTTCCAAAGAATATCATTTTAGATAGGAACCCTAGGATGACCTCATGGTTTTTGAAAACTCTCAATGCATCCTTGGATACTCAAATGAACTTTAGTACAACTTACCTTCCAAAAATAATGGACACAAAGAGTGAATCAAATATTATAGGATATTTTGAGGGTGTATTACGTGGACCAAAAATACAAATGATAAGAATAATAACCTTTGGTTGAGTTCACTTATAAAAACTCATTCCAATCAGCTCTAAAGATGGCTTCTTTTGAATAATTATATGGTAGTTGTAGAACACCAATCAATTAGGATAGGATAAAGGATAGATTAGTCTTTGGACCTAACGTGATTGCTAAAATGGAGGAGTAGGTGAAATTAATAAGACAAAGATTGGTTGAATCCAATGATAGGTAGAAAATATATGTTAAATTGAAAAGGATAGCAAGTAATTCTTAGTTAAAGATAAGGTTTTTCTATATTTCAAACCCCAAAAGAGTTATATTAAGTTTGGGAAATTAGCAAAATTGTTAGCAAGATATGTGGAACCCTTCAAGTTCTAGAAGTGATAACTCTTTTAACATATAGACTTGATTTTCCACCAACTTTAGCACAAATACATAATATTTTTCATGTATCCTATATTAAGAAATATATAGCTGGTCCTTCACATGTTTTAGACTAGAATGCATTACATGTTTTGGATCTAGGCGTGGTCATAATAGAATAAATAAGAATAATTGATACTCATAACGTAAGGTCTAGTGGGACCAATATTATAATCACAGTGCTATATGGGAGGATTATAAGGAATTATATAGATTTTTTCCTCATATATTTGAATAATTTTCTATTGAACAATATTATTTATTTCTAGAAATTTTGTTTGAAGTAAAAGTCATCAGGATAATGAACTATTTTAGGGGTAAGGATGTCACATCTTGTCTTGCTCTTCAAAAATTACATTACTATTAGTAAGGGAAGTAAAAATAATGATTAGTAGTTTTTTATTTTGATGATATATATAGAAATTTATGATATATGGTTGATAGATGTACTATTTCCTTTCATGCTCAATTATGATTAAAAAACATTTCCATGTGCATTTAGATATATTATATTATTGTGTATTAGAATATGGATGTGATTCATTTATATATTTTATTGGTATTAAAATAATTCATTGATGCACTTACATTCTAATTACTTTATTATTTTGTTGCAAGGTCGGACTAACTTTTTATTGATCGAGGTGTTTATAGGACTATCCCACCCTCATGAAGTGGAATAAATGCATATATCAAAATTGGGGATGGAAAGAGTGAAACTGAACCTACACACACACACTTACACTTTTGACTACTTAAATAAATTAAATTCTATTGGTATTCTATAGATATGTTGAGTGTTTATTATTCATTAACTATCTTTATGGTTAATATTGCATGTTGCATTGATTTTGAGCTAATTTTTTACCTTGCTGTGGCATAACCCTTTTGGGATGGATGTTCATGTTATCATAATTTTTTAATCCTATTTATATTCATTAGTTTTTTGAATCTCTAGGAAACCATTTTATGGGATAAACTTTGGTTTCTAAATTATACTTCTAGTAGACTTATTTTATGCATTTCAACCCATAGCAGATTGAGTGATTATTAAATAGTGTATAGTTTTCTAGAATTATATACCCCATTTGGTGGACTATGGAGGAGATAATAGGTCAAAAAGGGCACCTAAGCAATTATTTTAAATAACTTTTCTAACTTAGGAAAAAATTGATTTTTGGTTTGTAGAAGGTTATAATGGCTTTATTTTCATGCACAATTTTAATTAAAAAGAGATTATGTTTTTTATTTCTATGTTGATGGGATAAATTCACCATTTGGAAAAGGTAGGGTTTTTCATGTGACTTCCATGCCCAAAAATAGGGTTATGGACTGTAATTTAATGAAAAGTGGAAAGGAGCATCCATTAGTGAATTTGAGTTTCATTATGATAAAATCATAGAGTTGTAGGATAACTTCCAAGTCATGAAAAATGTGGAGGAGGTATGAAAATAGGATAATACGAAGAAAAAATGGAAGAATGGGGGGTCATGAAGGGTAGGAGTAAGAGAATTGGAAGAGTTATCAACAACTACATTTGAACAATGGTAATTGAAGTAACCAAGCAAGTAGGGTTTTACTTTTTGAATATGGATGGATTTATATTTAGAAGAAAAGATTTGAATGCTTTGTTACCTTGGTTATTTTAAAATAGTTCAAATGCATATGTTGATAGTGTTTTATAAATTTAGGGCATCACCCTTATAGACCTAGGGACAGAACTCATTTCCATCCATATACCTTGAAAGGTGATGGTAAAACTGTTCTAGGTCTTAAATACCTATAATTTGGTAAAACCTTATGTGTAAACAAAATGGAAATAAGGCCATCATGTAAGGACTGAATTCCCTTGACAACCAAATTCACCATTTATAATTACATTTGTTGCCTTTATTATGCATGCACATGATGAAAATTAAAAGATAAAATTAACTAGGTTTTGTTGTATTTAGATTTATCATTGACATCTATATTGAACTTAGGTTTGTAACTTACCCTACTAAAATGGGTTAATACTTAGATAGAGTGCATAAAAATAAAAAAAAATACATATCTACAACCATACTTTGAATACATAGGTGATAGATGCTTATTTATTAAATATAAATTTTGTATAGTCCTACGTGTTATATGTATGAGCTGTAGAAGTGAGTTTTGAGTACATTTTGAGAGTAGATAGTCTCTTGAATCTTCTATAAGTTTTTAGATGTGTATTCAAAAGGAAATAATATAGTCCTAGACATAAATACATAGGTATGGAACTATATAAATGATATGGTGATTTTTTTTATTTCATTTGATAGTCTCATAAGATTTATATACTAGCTATAGCTGTACCTTTATTTCTTGGTAGTCTCATACATAATATAATTTTTAGAGCAAATTGTACTTAAATTATTATTTTTATAAATAATAATTATATATACACATGTGTGTATATATTTAAATATGTACATATATATAGATACACAAGTGACTATGTGTGTTATGAGATGAGAATAAACATCTTTGATACTTAGCTAAGTCAAAGATGTATTTCAAAGGGAATACATACACAACTATATTTGTGTAATATGATTTATAGTTAATTTTCATAGAGTTAGTGTATTTGATAATTTGATGTTTTAGTAAAATAAATAGTTATGTTCAAGTGTAATATTAGGGAATTGGAAAAAATCCAGATATATATAAATACACTCATAAACCATTAGTTAGCTAGAGGAAACAATGAATACTTAACCTTATTTTGGATAATGAAAGTAAAGTATTTATAACTGTACATACATATATATGAATTGAGTAATTACCATGGTATAAAAATGAATGTTATGACTTGATATTAAATATCAAGATAAGACACTAAAGCTTTCATGGATAACAACTAATAGAATGGTCTATACCCAACCTTTAAATTATCCCTAAAAATTTGTACATGAATCTTCTAGAATTCTATTTGACTTATTACTTACTTCTAAGAGTGTGTTGAATTCTTAAGTAGATGAAAATGGTGGGATTCCTTTGAGATGAAAATAATGTATTTATTTCATGGATTTTTATAACATAAACATGTAATTATGCTTGTATTGGGGATTATGAATGTGATTAGTTGATAAGATCTTGTATTACTTAGATATGTCAATAGTATTTTTGATAGGGTAAAACAAGTTTTTTTTTGAATTAGATGGATATTTTGACTTTGTATTGAATTTAATAAGTAAATATCTATCTTGATTTGATGAGTTGTTGTATGATGTAAATCTGTAGTGATTATATTTGAAATTGGTTTATGAGATATTACCATGCATGCTTCATTTTATAGTAGTGATAGGTATACAAGGCTGTTGTCATGTAATATATATACTTATCATCTAGTATCATATTATAGGTTTAGATTCATTAGAATAGAGTATGTGTATGTGTAGCTAACTCAGATCCATGAGTGATATGAATTCTATAATGAAAACTTTGGCCAAAATAATGTTATAATTGAGACATTGTCATTCAACTACACTTTCTAGTTTACATGTGTATGCTTGATGTCATATTAGATAGAAGATTTTTTCCATGGTCTATGTGACTTATGCATGTATTACTAATTGTACAACACATAGTTTATTATTGAGTTCTTGATCTTCACATTGATTTTATCTAACCTTATGTGAAGGGAAGGGCCACTCTTAGTGGGGAGGTGTGTGGGAGACTGATGCTCTGTGGTTGGATGAAAAACACCTTGATGATATTTTCCCTCTTTTAATTTTATCAACCTTCTAGGAAATATACTCGTGGCTATTGTATCATTTATGAATCTATTTTGTGAGGTTAAAAATTACTACTATACAATCTATCATATGTATTATGATATTTAGTGGTAAATGTAATATTTTGAACATTTTGATTTATTATTAAATACAATATTGATTGTATAACTTACATAATTATAAATTTTGTAAATAGTAGAGGTTACATATTTTAGTGTACATATGTACCCTTCACTCTTATATGTGTTATATGAGGAATTCTATCTTCTATTCTATATTATTTGAAAACTAAATGGATCATATCTTAACCAGTGGGTTAATTATGTTTTCTATAGTTACTATTATAGATGCATTTATCACTCAAACAATGAATATAATGATATCTATAATAAAAAATTATATAACCTAGTGGGGTTCTTACACTATTCATGGATTATGTCTATATTTCTCAATGGTATGGGAAATGAAATATTATTTACATCAACCCCTTTTCCCTTAAGCCATACATAATTTTGTTAAAGTCTATCTGCATCATTTCTTCTAAGTAATTTAATTATTACTTGTCTAATCAACTCGAGTAGGGGTCTCATCCCTATTTTTTGTTCATGATAAGAAGTATCCAAATTGACCTTATCATATTCAACTTAATCTATACTATATGTAATGTTTTAATCAATAACCTATTCCATGGTGAATGTTGATTAATATCTGAGCTTGACTTATTTATCACCATCAAAATCCATCTAGTAGTCTTCAAAATATGGGATATGATGATATGAAGAATCAAGAGTATTCACAATCAATCCTTTGATATCAAATGAAGGTCCACTATTAAAAGGTTGAAAGTCAATTTGAGTCGTTTCTGCATTAATTTAATTTACCTTGAATAATTATGAACAAGTATATCTCCAAATAATGATTAAGAAATGAACTTTGGCTTTATGTTTGATAGATAGGGGATTTTGTGTTTTTATTAGCCAATGCACTAATTACATAAGAACCCACCTATTATAAACAAACTATGGTATCATATAGGGGAATTATCAAAACTACATTCCTTGATATTCAAAAAGTAGGGAATTACATGGACCATGCACCCTATCTAGATATCTCATTAGTGGCTACAATGGATAAATTTAAATGATATGAATTAGGTTACACACACACACACACACACACACACACACACACAAAAAAAAAAAAAAAAAAAAACACAAACACGTATATATAGTGAAAAAACATCATTATGAGGGAAAAACTTGTAAATAAATATTGTGTAAATTTATCTAACCATGTTCAATCCAATGTATAATCTTCTATGGGAGACTACATAAACCAAGTAGGAAGTCAGATAAAAATTTCCTTTTTGATGTACTTGACATAACTACTTATGAATGTAGTCTCTAATCAGCTTCACCCAATTAATGTATTACTTTTTCTCATGTATGATTTGAATATACCTATACATCCAATCTTTAAAATACATTGTAGTTAGATTGTTGACTAGTTTATTTAGGATCATGATGATGTCATTAATATACATCTTGAATTCAAAGCATGGGATACACTTTGAAATTTTTGTAGTAGTTTCTTTTGGCTTTATCAAAAAATACAACCAATATTAATTTACAAATTTTAAATAAGAATTTGATTTATATTATTAGAATTAGTGGTTTTAGGGTTTAGGTAAACAAATGATTCATGATCATGTATCCTCAACATGTATTTTATATTCTCTACACCAAGGAAATTAACATACTCATCCTTTGAGTTATCAACTTCCCTATTTTATTTATCATAATGACTTGTTAAGGTCAACACTATCTCAAGTCAATACACTTATGTTGGGAAGGATAATCTTGAGGTAACCCACTATCATATATATTTTGAATCTAATTATACTTTGGAATGGGATTAATTATTTCCAAAAAAATTAACAAACCGATATTCCCAAAATTGGTGTTATTGTTTTTATCTGTATTTGAATCTAAATTGGATTAAGGGGTGACCTCCTAAAATTGATATTTCATGTCTAATTTATTTTTTGGTATCCCCATCATGGAAAATTGATAATTAAATATTTGGTTGAAAACAAGTCTATAGATGAGTAGTGGAATCATGAAAATACAAAATAGGTGGCAAAGTCTGATGAGTGTTTTGTAGTTAGTGGAGTCTGAGATATATTTAACAAT
>JARHVA010005022.1:692500-757500 GCA_037957365.1 Torreya grandis
TAATTAAAGTGTTTCAAGCTTTGGTTTACCCAAAAATTATTGACAGGCCTCACACTTTGAGACCCATTCTTGAGAATTTCGAAGAGGGTAGGGAAATAGTAATTAGATATTAGGATATTATGTGATATAACAAGATATAAAAAGTGACCACCATGTGATTTTTTTTGAAATTCCTCTAAAAATATCTTATTTTGCTCCTTATCAACACATCTCAAGAAAATACCATCCATTATTTGCTTGAAGAGAGTATTATCCCATATAATGTACTTAGTGGCTCTAAGCTAGGATGATAAATATCATGAAAACATCTAAATAGTAATAGTACAAGATCAAAAATTAAACATGCACACATATAAGAGCACTCAAAATTAAGTCAAAAGGCAATGGTCCAAGGAGACCAAATATAAGGGGCATGTTTAAATTTCACACAATCAAAGGGACATGACATAGTTAAATGCACATAAAAGTAAGAACGACATATTCAAATTTCCATAAAACAAACATTGACATATGAAAATTTTAATGAAATCATAAATAGGAAAGGGGCATGCAAGCAATGAATCATATTCAAATTCTCAAAAAATGAGTATAAGACATTCAAAAAAGTGCATAAAGTAAAACACAAGCAAACAACATAAACATCTAATATTAACCCATAGATCTAATGTGTTAGGAAAATTATGTCAAGTGTATATCATATCAATTACCATATGTAATATATAATCATGGATAATAGGCATGTGTAAGTACATATGTAAGATCAAACATGATAATGTAAGAGTGATCATCGAATCATATAACCTATGTGTATCAAGATCAAAGAAGTATATGCCCCCAATATATATATGACATGAGTAGAAGGAAGTCCCTACATCCAAAATAGAAATGTATAATGTGCTTGTGTATGCATGTATCATACTCAAGTATAATTATGATAGATATGTGTATGTAAGAGTAATTTAGTATGATTTCCATCAATGTGGAACTAACACATAGATGCTAAGGAGCCAATAGAACAAGTAAGTGACAAAAATGTTTTGGAGTTTTCTATGTTTTTGATTTTTTTTGGTATTTTTGGATATTTTTGAAGAGGAAAGATCATCCTATGATGCCATTCAATGGATGGTCATAGTTGTCTCCCCACTATGAACTTTACAACCTTAAGTTGGATCTTTTACATTGTTTGCATCATGATTGGATAGGTTGAAAAGGGACATAACATTTTCCTCCTCAAATTTTACATGTGTAGTATCAAATGTAATATTATCATTTGAAATATGTATTAGTGTGCCTTCATGAGGAAGGGAAATACCTTGCTGATTTGGATCAAATTTTGCTTTCATTTGGTATATATAAAGAGTTCCTAATATAATTCATATGGAGATGTGGTAGGCATAACCCAAACCCATGTTTAAATTAATTTAGTATCATAACCAATTGGTATTATTATGTTTCCTAAATATTGTTTCCAAGTGACCTTATTTTTCAAGTCTTGTAGGTTAAAACCAATCTACTAAAAATGCTTTATATGGCAAGTGGTTTTGATTTGTGTAGGATCAATATGGTTACACCAAGAATAACCACCACCCATGTATAAGGTAATTTTTAAATGTTGTTGACATAGATGCTTTTTGGGTATTTGTGAAATTAATTCCTTTGGAGGATCCTCAAATATAATTTTTTCATCATCATTAAGATCTTGAATCTTGTGTTTCAAGGTAAAGGATCTTCCTATAGAATGTTATGATCATTGATGATAATCAAAGTAAGAATTCACATCATGTCCTTTGGGAAGAGGTTGAATCATATCATCTTGATAGGATGAGGGAGAGATATAAGATCATACTCTATTAACCACCAAAGTAATGAAGATAGAGACTCTGATAAAATTGTAAATTATCATTTTGGTACCTTGGATGACATAGTATGAGTAGGTTTTTTACTAGTGTGTTAATATTAGACTCATATTTAGAGTGATTTAGTTGAAAAATCTATTTGTTGGACAATTGTATAGTGTTTGAAGGGATTAAGGTCTACTGGGTATGTGTTAAAGAATCCTAGATGAAAAAATTTTAAGCATACATGTAATGTAGGAGAAATCACATACATTTTATGTATCCAATATTTTCCCAATAGATGTTATGTTCAAGTCATTTGGCATAATTTGGAAAAAAGTGGGTAATGTACAATGACCTATGGTAATATTCAATGTAATTTGACTAAGAAAAGGGATTTGTGAATTGTCAAACCTTTTTATTTTCATAACTATTTTTTGAATAAGATTTGGGATAACACCCCAAAATGGTTATGAATTATATGCTATAGAAGTTTAGGATTGATCCATCATCAACAAATACTATTTTTATACCTTTACTTTGTATTGTGACTTGTATGAAAAAAGGAAAATTTTGGTCAATAATATCTTTAGATGGTAAGTTTTTTGTATCAAAGGTAATAACTTTTCTATATTTATTGAGATCTTTCATGATATCCACAAAATAAGCAAGCTCAATATTGGTTAGAATTTGTGTTTCATGTAATGATTCATATAATATATCCATATAAATAATAGATTTCTTTAGGAGCTCAAGTATTTAAATCTTAGCATTTGTATTTATAAACTGGTCAACAAAGTCATATCCCCTAGATTTTGGTTCTATGGCATTAAAAAATGAATTTCAAAGAGATATCAAGTTTTGCTTGATATTTAAAGCCCTCTTATTGTAAACATTAGAACAAGAGGAGCTTACAAGAATATAGGTTTTGCATCCCTTATAGATTAGAATGAATTAATTAGGCATGAGATATAACAAGTAATATCCACTATAATGTATTGGACCATGAAATAATTAATATAAATATCCATGCAAAACATGATTTGAAAAGATATAACAATTTAGGTATCAATAATAAAATAATTAAAAAACCCTAAATAACCTAGGCTTCAATGTTTAAAGATTAGGTTCACTAATTTTCTAACCCAAAAATATGGATCTATATTGGTGTTATCTATATACACATAATATTTTCAAACTTTATCAATTACTGATGCTTTTTATATTGCAAGAAGCCATCGAGTCTCAATTCATCTAAGTGCATGCCTTAAATGGTGCATCAAGAAATGGGTGGGTAGACCATTAGTGATTTGCAAGCTTGTTGTCACTTTTTACCACTTTTTATCTACACAATTATCTCTTAAAACCATTCCCCTAAGCTTTGATTCTTATTATTGACAAAGCTTATTAGGGACTAGGTCGACCCATGGCTAACCTAGTCGATGACCTAGTTAATTTTTGTCAATTACAATACTAGGTTGATTGGGTCAACCTTGTCGGCCTAAAATTTTAGAAGGGTTCAGGGTTAGATCTACCTATATAAAGATATTCATTTTTATATTATTAGAGATACAACAATATTTAGTTATTCATTTGCACTTATTTACAATCTATTCTTCTACCATTCTACTTGAGGAGTCTTAGCTTAGGGTTTTTACATGGAGAAGAATCTTATCTTGTGGATAAGTCTTAGATGCTTTGTCCTTTCTTAGTGATCCTTATAAGCCACAACAACCTATTGAGAAGCACCTTTGTCCAAGGGAGAGATTGAGTCTTGATAGATTCATCTTCAAAGTAAGTATCTCTAACTTTGCTCCTCTTTAGTAGATAGAAGTAGCATATGTAATGGCTTTTGAATCAAATTTATCTCTCCATGCATTAGGGTTTTACCTATACATAGATTAAATAGGATTATCTTATGCATGTTTACTAACCCCATGTTGTGCCACAATGTTTGGTGAGAACTAGATTAGACTTTTACTTTACTTGTTATTAGTTTAGTGAATATGAAAATATAGGATCTAGTTAAGGTTACTACATAGTTTTGCTTGACTAGAGGATTTGGAACCCTCCTTAGTGATATTATTTCTGGTGAGAGATCCTTTTGCTAGGTCTAGTAGATCCATATTGGTCATGACCTTGATTATCTAATGTATCCCCAATCAAAAGTGTAAGTAGGATTTATCTTCTCTAAGCTAGGATTGATTTTTAAATCTGATGCATTTTCCATTGCATAAATTCTAAGAACCCAACATGAAATCTAACCCTTGAAAATTTTATTTCATGCTTTCATTTATATCATTTTATCATTTTTATATATTTTTGATACTATGTTGAACTAGCTAGTATAGTTCTAAATTTTATGCATAGGTTTAACACATAATTACATCAAAATGAATCTATTTTTTTTGTGGAAGACTTCATTAGATATAGGTTATTAGATCAGATAGGTTGACACAATACTCCTCTTCAGTCTAAAATAATAAACTATGTCAAACAGGTTGACTTAGCCTTTCAGTTAGCATCTAAATCAAAAAACTAAGTTGAAAAGGTTAACTTAATCATTTAACTAGCATCTAAATCAACAAACTATGTCAAACAGGTCAACTTAGTCTTTTATTCATCATCTATATCAATAAACGAAGTCAAAAAACCTGACTTAGTCCTTCAATCATCATCTATATCAAAAAACTAAGTAAAATAGGTTGAATTAGTCTTTTAGTTAACATCTAGATCAACAAATTAGGTTGAACATGTCAACTTAGTCATCTTATCTTGCTTCAGTACACATGGTTTTATAGAACTAGGTTGAACCAATAAACCTAGTTTATAGAATTTGAAAGCAACGTTCAAGGTACTTCAACAAAAACTTTACATTCCTAATCATCTTTCAACCCACCAAGGATCCTCTATTTCTCTCTCTATCAATTTAGTACTTCATTATAGTTCTATTTTGTACAAATTTGTAGTATTTAAAATTGCAACCCTACAACAAAGTTGACCTAGTTGACTTAGTTCCATAGCTTGTCTTTTATCTAAAAGATTGAGTCAACTTGGTCAAATCTATTACTAAAGATTTTTACTTCCATAGAATAATAGAGACCCAGTTGACTCTATTATATACTATTTACATATAGTGTTTCATGAACTAACTCTGTACCATTCTTAATTTGGGAATTAATTATTATCTACTAATAATTAATTCACACTTTGAATTTTAATTGTTTGCATGCTTAAATTAGCTCACATAGTCTAATTGAGTGTTTTTTAAATTATCATTTAGTTACACTATTTTTTTCTTTTTGAACACACTACTAAATCACACAATACTCAAAATACATTTACCATTTGTCTTCCCAAGGTCTATCTACCTGGATTTCATCACTAAAGGGGAAGCTAACTTGGTTTTATAGACAAGTATAAACACATGGTTAATGGTATATATTGGTAAATAAATTGACACCTTTATCATTATGAGATTATTAAGTGAGGGGGTACACCCCATTTTAATCCAATACCTTTGCCAACTAGATCCCTTTCAGCCTAAACATCTTGAAACTATCCATAGATTGATTTCTAGTTTCCTATTTTCATGCAACTTCCCTATCATATTTAAAATAATGGTTTCTAATAATCTAATAACACACATGATAACCAGTTAGTTAGTATTTTCTTTTTAGTTTACTAATTTCTCTCTGATCATTATGTGTTATATTGTAAAAACTTGTATTAGCCAACATTGGTGAAATATTTTATGTTGTGTGCCCCAATTAGATCACTCACATTGATCCAATTATTTGTGTGCTTCTATTTATTTCTTCAACCATATTTAAAATATTTCCCTATTTTAGAATACTATTATTTTATCTAGTACAGTCTCCTACAAACTATGTTTCTCCCTATTTATAGTACTAAGTCAACTTAATTGACCCATACCCTTATCTACCTCTTGGATTGTAGTATTAAGTCAACCTGATTGACTCTGTACTCTTCTTCCCTCTGCTTACTATATATACTCTTCTATCCTTTGTTCAATAGTAAATAATCAACCTAGTCAAATATGTACTCTTTTTAGCCCTTATTTGTAGTATAGAGTCAACTTGTACAACTTTGTACTCTTATTGCTACCCTTGATCTTCTATCTAGCTAACTTAGTTCTTTGTCTCTTATTCTTAATTCTTAGCATCCTTTTCCTTTTATCAAACATCATGAAATACCCTATCAAAATCTTCTTGGACAACCTAAATCCATTTAGACACTATAGAGGGAGTTCTTTTCTTCTTATCTTTTCTTCCTCTTTTCGTCTTTTGGTGCATCATAACAGCTTTTGGGTCATCTTGCAATGCCCAACCATATATCATTTTAAACTTTTGGGAATCTTGTGATGCCCATCCCTATATCCACTTACCCTTTGGGGCATCTTACATTGCCTAATCTTTTTCTACATGGCATGATACCAAACTAATTTAAATTCAAGAAACCTTCTGAGACATATAGGCTTGTCTCTCACATGCTCATCCTTGATATAGATGTTTGAGTAGATTCCTTCCCTTCATTTCATGTTTTATATATTCTATCTATCTAACACTTTTTGTATTATACTTATATAGATATCACACTATACATCAATTCTCTCTTTTGACAAACCTTAGTCCTTCCTTTTGGTCTTTTAGTTCTTTTTTTTTTCTGAGTTACATTATAATACCACAAATAGGATCTAGTTTTCCTCATGATGTAATTTTATCCTCTTTTTTTTTCCTTTTTTTCCAATAATTTTGGCACCCCTCGTGGGTTTCTATTTTATGAGTTGTAGCGTAAGACCATGGATAGGACCTATCCTTCCTCATAAAAACACCATCTTATCATTCCTTATCTAGAGTGTGTTTTGTAATGGTTATAAGATTTTGATCTTTGTTCTCAGATTTAGCCTTTGCTTATTTTGATAGATAAAATTTTCAAATCAATTTATGCTAGCATGTTTTCCTACATTTCTCTCATTCTTATGGTAAGGAATCACACTGTACTACTATTGTATCCATTTTTTCCCTTTGTCACATTTTTTGTGATTTGAAGCCATTCAAATTGATTCATATTTCATTCCTCTTGATTTCCTTTCCTTTCACTCTATATGGGATAAAAAAGTTTGAAGTAAAGATAACACATTTATTTTACCTAAATTTATGAGACTCTTAAACATCATGCTCTCTAATTTATCTCTCTTAGTAACCAAGTCTAAAGTATTCAAATGAAAGTCATCTTTAGTACCCATGTTTGGTCTTTCAAATCCATATGGATGAGGATTATTAAAAAAACATCAATAAAGTTAAAAACTAAATCACTTTCAAAAAAAGGCAATGATATACAAAAGACAACATACAAAATCTCAAAAGTTAAAATCATACCAAAAGACATGATTACAAGCACATATCCTACCTACAATAAAAGATCAAACTCCATAGTTGGCCTCACACTAGAGCCAAGGTCTATTGGGTTGTAGTAGGCTAGTAGATTAGAATATGATAATTCAACAAACTTTATGGTACTACCTAATTTATCGTGAAAGTACCTATTCTTCATAGTAGATCAATGACTCTATAAGGGGTCCTAAGGAATGGGGAACACATTGTGGGAAGGTAGGTCTGTTTTACTTTTCATGCATATAACTTTCATGGGATAATACACATACTTATTTTATTGACCTATGACTTGTGTGGCTATGATAAGTTCTTTAGGGCCCTTAAATTTGTAAGTCCTCTTATTTTGACAAACCTAATTTGAGTGTCTTGACTTTAATAAAGAGTTCCTCTACCTTGGGTTTTTCTTCATTCTCTCCTCCACCCATTTAATTTCCCCCCTTAATAGGCACAAGTGATTCTAAATGTGTTTTCCCTTATTCTATATTACTTCTTCTTCACATCTTACAAACATACTAGCACTATTTTATTTCAATTTTATCTATCCCTAGAGCAAAATAATATGCTTGGGAAACTAGAGACTATTTTCTTTACACCATTATTCTACATTTCTAGATGTGTTTTACTTTTTTTTACCATTTTATATTATTATACCACCCTTTTTATGGACACCTGAGTCTATTTCTATTTTCATGTTCTTTTTCCATTGTTGAGTGAGGTTGGCTTGTTACTTCTCACTCACCAATGTTGTTTTCCCTTTTATGGACTTTTTCCATCGATGATTGAGTAAGGATTATTAATTTTTATTCATCAATGTTGTTTTACCATTTTTTATTATCCATATTTGTTTAGGTAACAATTGTTACTACTTTTACATTGATGTTTGATTACCATCCTTTTTGACATGTATTGTTGGTTTGATTTGGTGAGTATGCCTTTCTAATTTAAGGTTTGCTTGTTTGAGGTTTTCAGTCTTTAGTAGCCTTAGATTTTTGATTACCTAATTTACTCTAAATTTTAACTTGGTTATTTGGTCTGACATAACACTTGTTATCCTAGCTTGCCAAATTTCCAAGTACATCCCATCTAGATAACACTAATTATCTTGGCTTTCCTATGTTTTTTTAATCTTTAGTTTTATATCCTTAGGTTTGTTGAAAGTAGTGTCTATGCCCTCCATGATCAAAAATAATAACACAATAGACAAGATCTAGAAATGAATGTATGTCAAGGTATGAATACATTTACTTTTTTAGTTATTTCCATTTTATTCACTTAAATTTTAGTTATTTTTGTTTTAAAATACTACAACTTTTTTTTAGCCTCAACATTCTATGTTACTATGTTCTTTCTCGAAGCATCATCCCCTATTGCACCTATGTGACACATGATGAAATTTGAGTGGGATATATGTATACATATAATATTTTCAAACTTTATCAATTATTCCTAATTTCTATCTTATAAGAATCTATCAAGTATCGATCTATATAAGTGCATGCCTTAAAGGGTGCACCAAGAAAGTGGTGGGTATAGCATTGGTGATTTACAAGATTATTGTCCCTTTCTCCACTTGTTTTATACAAACTTATCTCATAAAACCATTACTCTAAGATTTTCCTCCTATTTTCACCCTCCTCTAGTCATTTTACACCTTCATTAGCACTTTCCCTAACCTAAACCCCTTTCGGTAGCTTACATGACATAGTCCTCCACATCAACTTTGTATTGTTATTTACAAAGCTTATTAGGGACTAATTTTTCCCATGACTAACCTACTCCATGACTTAATTAATTTTTGTCAATTAAAATACTAGGTCGACTAGGTCAACCTTGTCAACCTAAAATTTTGAAAGGGTTTAGGGTTAGATCCACCTATATAAACACATTCATTTCATCATTTCTAAAGTGATAATAAAAGTTAATTATTCATTTACACTTATTTAAAATATGATCTTCCACCATTATACTTGAGGATTATTAGCTTAGGGTTTCTACTTAAAGAAGAATCTTGTCTTGTGAATAAGTCTTAGTTTTTTTGGCCTTTCGTAGTGATCCTTACAAACCATAACAACCTCTTGTGAAATACCTTTGGCTAAGGGAGAGATTCAGTATCGATGGGTTCATATTCAAGGTAAGTATCTCTAACTTTATCCTCTCTTTAGTAGATACATGTAGAATAAGTAATGGCTTTTGAATAATATTACTCTCTCTATGCATTAGAGGTTTACCTATACATAGCTTAAATTGGATTCTCTTATGCATGTTTAATTTTATTGTTTACCAACCTCATGTTGTCTTAGAAGATTTTCTGAGTAATATATTATAATTTTACTTTACTTGTCATTAGTTTAATAAATATGAAAACATATGACCTAGGTAGGGTTATTGTATAATTTTTTTTAACTGGAGGCTTTGGAACCCTCCCTAGTGATATTATTTTTGTTAAGAGATCCCTTAGATAGGTATAATGGATCCATATTAGTCATGACCTTGATTATCTAATGTATCCCAAATTGAAAGTGTAAGTAGGATTTATCTTATCTAAGTTAGGATTGATGTGTAGATATGTTGAATTTACCATTGCATACATTATCTAGATTTTATATTAAATGGATATATAAAAATGAAATGGTACAAAGCTGATAATAAGATATATATCAATCCAATAAAATGCTAAAATAAAAGATAGGCATACACTAAATTTATTATATTAAGATAATGTAGTATATGGAAAGTATAACTATGTTAAATATAAGAATGACAAACAAGTGAAGTAAGTATATATATAAGATGTGACCACTTGGATGCTTCTAGTTTTTGCTTCACCTTCACTTTGTTGTATTCAAATCTAGGTCATAGATAGTCACTACTTTTGAAATGGAAAACCCCTAGATTTCCATATTGAATGTGACCTTAGGGAAAATGGGTTATTGTGCACATGGTGTCAAGCTAACCCCAATGACCGCTCTATCAAAAGATGTTGCCTACATAGATAATACTTTGAAGAGGGCCTCAAACTGATGTAGCTCTTCCCTATGTGTTTGCTTGTGTGTGAATCATGAAATATGTGTAAAGCAAGTACAATAGTGACCTAACTTATAAAATGGAAAATAGAGATCTTGGGTTTATCCTTTAATAATTGAGAACTATAGATGTGGTGTACCTATAAATAATATGGAAACATGAAACTTTGTTTAATTAAATGAATTATAGATTGCTTTTGATAATTTCCTTGGTCTCTTTGGTATTTTTATAGGTATTCATAGGTAAGGAATGAATTTAATTTGATATTGTATTTATATCAATCCCTTTGGAGTGATAAATTACATTAAATAACTTAGGTTGACCATTAGGATATATTTCATTTGCAAATTGGATGACTTTAGGGCACTGAATACTTACACTAGGACATGTCAATAACATCGATGATATTATCTACCCTAGATGCTAATATCCAAGGAGTACGAGAACAAATATAGGTTTAAAAATTGTAGAGTTGGAATATAGTACATTTTAATTATTATTGGAAAGATAGAAGACCTATGTCATCAATATAATATTGGTCAGACTAAGAGATATAAGCTAAGAGGCACAAGGATAGAGGAGATGTAAGACTTACATAAGTGATAAAGGTAGAGAATTAAGAGGAACAACCAAGGTCTAAGTTTTTTAAGTGTATAAGATAGAGGTGTTATATAATCATAAAATATCATCTACAATGGGTCAGAGTATAAGACAATGATTTAGACATAGTTTAGATGGTGAATGTGAGCCTTTTGATAACATGAAGATCCAAAACTAAAGGGAATATCCTTAATTTTTATTTTTCAAATATAAAATATTAATATGATATAAATATTTAATTTTAGTATATACATTTCCCCCCTTTAATTTAGTAAAACATAAAAATGAAATTACTAGGTTAAATAAAATAAATTATGCACTTGGGTATGTACATCACACCTTGCCTTTGCTTAAGCCCATTTTGAGTTTTATGATGGTGTATGACTTGTAACCAAGAGCATGTTATATTATAGATCAATGCATATAATCTAAAATTTCAAATAATTGAAATGTTTGAAAACAAAGAGAGTAAGGATAGAGGTACACATGTGTGTTAATGTAACCATGTTTCCCCTTGGTATTTTTCTTGGTAAAGATGCTTCCTTATGAAATATTAGAGCTGAGAGAGTGGAAGGAATTATTCTTCTAATATAATGTGAGAATTATTTATGACATATCCATTGAGATCACTAAATTTTAATCACACAAATCAAATATATATATATATGTGTGTGTGTGTGTGTGTGTGTGTATACGTATATGCATATGCATGTGTGTATATATACATATACATTCATATATATATATATATGTATACATATATACACATATACGTACATATATATACATATACACACACACACACAAATACATACATATATACACATATACATACACACACACACACACACACACACACACACACAGAGAGAGAGAGAGAGAGAGAGAGAGAGAGAGAGAGAGAGAGAGAGAGAGAGAGAGAGAGAGAGAGAGAGAGAGAGAGAGAGAGAGAGAGAGGTGTACATATACATACAAATATACATATATGTATGTATGCATATGTGTATATAGTGAGGGTGAGTAATTTAATAAACTCATCCTATAAATTTGGTGACGCTGACTGATTTAATCAACCCAACCTATAAATATGGTGAGGTTGAATGATTTAATCAATTCATCCTATAAAGACAACCAATTAATTTAGACAAAAAGGCATGATACCAACAATTCTTGATGTAATTGATGTTTTTTGGTGATTTTAATCTATAAATATAATTGGTAAACTTTAAATTTTTGATGCACTAACATGGCATATAGAACTATATGTGTCTCAAAATGAAATATATGTGTCAAAAATCTTAAAAAAATCTATTTGAAATCTATGAAAAATAATTGTAATGTATAGGATTATAACCCAAGTATATATATGAAACAAGTAAATGTATTGGAAATTATGCAAGTGTGGATGTCATGTCTTTGTGATGTGCCCTCAATGAAATATGAAGATACTAAGAACTGAGTAAGTGTGGAGGTCATGTATTTATGACACACCCCAACTAAAATCTATAAACTATGTAAATGTGGAGGTCATGCCTTTATGACATGCCCCTACTAATATTCCCCCCTTATGAGGTGAGGTAAATATAATTTGGTAGTTACCTTACCTAAAAAGGATAAGATAACTATATAATATCTATATGAATCATGTATAATATATGATTAATATATATAAGTAGATATAAATCAATGAAGCACTTAGTATTTGATCACATCAATACCTAATATGCATCTTATGTATCATGGAAACATCTACAGGTATAACTATGAGTCATTCAATTCAAACCATGCCCTTGAGGGCTAAAACAAGCAGGCATACAACCATTTCCATAAGCAGTCCTAAAAAGCATGAAGACAAAATTGAAACTTGAGCATCAAAATTAGGTCAAAAGGGAAGGAAATGAATTTAAATCAATGTATTATGAGGTTTATTTACCCTCATATACTATTATAGGTTCTTCAAGCCCTGAAACTTATTATTAAGCCTAGGAGATAATCTTAAGGCTTAGAAGGCCTACATCACATTTAGACACATTTAGACCCTATCAATGCAAGATGAAACATTATTAAGGTATGATGAGATATTTTAGGGAATTAATGAGGTGTTTTAATTATTGAGAAATAATGGAGGAGTCAATTTCTCTCTCAAAGAGAAATTTGAGCTTTTCAAGTCCAAGACACCCATTTCAAGCCACCTCTTCAAATGCTCATATCCTTAGCTACATAAGGAGTTGGGATAAACTATTTTAGTATATTTTGATTACCCATATTTTTTAAAAATTAATTAAATATTTAGGCTGGTTAAGGTCCTTAGTTTTATGAACAATCATTAAGACTCTAAGCAGGTCCATAATACATGCAGAACCTAACAAGAAAACTTCTTATGTACGTATCTTCACACACATTCCTCATGGGACACAAAAATTCTTATGTAATTTCAAGGGGTATATAGGATAAATAATAATTTAAATAATTTATAAAATGGAGGCCTATATTTTATGAACAATCGTCAAGAAGGTAAGCCCATTTGAGCTACTAAAAGAGCCTTTTTGACTAGTTTTGAGTTTTTAAACTCAAAGGCCTATGAAATGACAAGGAAATAATTGGAAACCAAATAGAAAATTTATATTAATCTCTAAATATCATGTATAACCTATTTTATATAATAAGGTGGTATGTATGGGTGCCTAGGAGGCCCAAAATGGCCCAAAAATGACTATTTTTGTAGGTATTTAGAGAGACAAATAATATAAATGCATGGAAGAGACCTAATGGTACAAAAATAACCATTATATTATACTTATATCAATTACCATTAGGTTTTAGGGTGTTTTTTGAGATAAAAGGCCAAAAACCTAGGCTTTTTGATAATTTGTGAAATGTTGTAGGTTTAATGGAGTTTTCCATTATCGAACTAGATCTTGAAGGTGGTATAAATATTCATTTTATCCCTTGTAGTAATGATATGGATGTATATAAGCCTTATACAAGTCTTAAAGTGTTCTTCATAGTGACAAATAGCCTTGGGATCAGGTTCTTACACAACTTGTTGAAGGTGGCATGAGCTTGAAGACCTCCATCAGTGAAGTCTAAGAAATATTCAAGCTTAATGGAGTATTTTTCAGCTTGGAGGTGAAATTTTGAGTTGAGAACAAAATTAGCATCAAAAAGAAAACACTCAAACTTAACCTTCAGGGTTAGTTATAAGCATCAAATGTCAGAATCACTAACCATCATGTCAAGTGACTTCTAGAATCCAAGTGGAATGGGGCATAGAAGTGAAAGTGGGAGAGTTTGGAGGTTGGGAGAGAAATTTGGAGAAATAAATGAGGTTTCTAGTCTTTGAAGACTTTTCTTCAAGATAGTGGAGTGTGACATCATCATCCTCAATTTTTTTATCTTCTAGTGCTTTTTTAGGTTAATGAGAAGGCTTGGAGACCCTTTTCACCTTTTGATGTTAATTTTATGAGAGAAGATCAGTTATTAATTAATAAAAATGTTGTTTATACTCCATGGAAGGTGGTTGAGTGACATTTATTAAATGTTGAGAGCTTTCTTCTCCTCTCTCTTCCTTTTTCTCCTATATCTTCATTTTCTTCCCCATTTGTAAGATATAATCTCATTTGATATGGAAAAACCCTATAATTTTTTTTAAAAATATCCTTTAAAGTAATAAGACATCATATTTTTCTATATCTTACTTTCATATAATGTTATAGTTAGTTTGTGTATGATTGCTTTATGGAAGTGTGTCTTTCCTTGGTAATTGTCCTTCTTTCTTGCCTTTTTATAGGTATTAAACCATATTTGGAGGTTTGAAACTTGTGCTTTTTTGGTCATTAGTGAAGTTATAGTGTGATTTTTATAATCCTCTATGATTTATCTCTTACCTATGGGGCCTAGTTTTAGAAATATTGATGTAAAATGACTGGTTAGAGAGATTATGTTAGTGAGGGTTGTCTTTGAACTACCTTAGTGTCAGTTTCATACAATTTTGAGTGCCTTTAAGTTTTGTGCATCACCTTATTTATATTTTTAGTCATCCCTTGTAACCCTTCTACACTTTTTTTCAAGTAGAATCAATATTTTAGGTGAGATACCAAGAGGAACCAACTTTATCTAGAGGTTCAACCCTATGACTGGATACCCATAGCTTAGGGTTGTTCCCATTTTATATCCATGAGTGAGAAATGCTAAATAACTATCTCATGATGGTGTAATTATATGATACAATAGTTTTTGGCACACCATATGGGACACCATTTAAATAATATTGATTGAGATTGATGCTGGTCTTGATCCATTTGTAGCAACTATTGCATCTACACTCTTAGCATCTAGCGACTCTAACAAACACTCAACATTCTAGTGGTATAATAGTACCTATCTTTAATGCCAAAGGTCACTACAAGATTAAATTATAGATGTATTCATTTTGAATTCATTGAATTACCTTTTAACTCAATAAAAATATTGAGGTTTGCTAACTCTCATCCCTACAAAGGAAAATTTCCTCTTAAACCAATTTCCAAGTCTACCTCTATAAGAAGATCTTTGTTGGGCCCTTTCACTACCATGGTTTTCCCTAGAGATTTACCTTTTATGGATTTAAATGCTAAAATTACTTTGGAACTTAATAAATATGACCCTATTATAGTGGTATCCCTTAAGAGTGTGCCTTACTTCACATGAGACAATTTTATAATCCCTTCTAAACACATCAGAGATATAGCCAACTTTTGTAATATTCATGACATAAATGAAGAAAATGTGGCTATCAGATTATTAACCATATATTTCAAAGGAAAGGCCATAGATTGGTATAGGAATCTTTATAATAACTCTATCAAAAAATGGGACCAGTTAGGTGATGCTTTATGTAAGAGGTTTGAAGATAAGAGTGACCACTTATCACTTAAAAAATAGTTGACTACAATCAAGTGGGTTCCTCAAGAGGTTATGTAGGATTTCAATAATAGGTTTCAAAAAACATGGGATAGGATTCAAATATTTGTTAGGAATACTCCTAATTATTTCTTACTCTACTATTTTAAAGATAAAAATAATGACATTATAGTGATAATATAGTCTATCAGGGGGGAACACACTACTAGATGCTTATGAAGTGGCAATCAGAGCAGAGAATAGACTAGTAAAAGATATCAAGATCACACTTAAGCCATATATGACCTTATTTACCAAGATTAAAACACCTCCTATTATACTTCTTCCCCTTTTTTACATTCCTCCTTTTCCAACACTTATTTTCATACCTTCACCAAAATAAGAAAAAGCTTCATCTAGTCAGTCTAGTGTCTTTGAATAACTCAAGCAATTTCAATAACTCAAGAATATGTTTCAAAACTTGGAAAATGAATTGGTAAATTTTAATAGGTAAATAGATCAATTTAATATACCTTATAATCCTCAACAATCTTACCAAGCCAATAGGCCACCCTTCAAGGCAAATTTCTAAGGACAATGACAACCTAACTATGTTTGGCAAAATAATTACAATCATAATTATACAAATTCTTCTAATACATTATTACCAATTCATAATTTTTTTATAAATAAGGCAATGCTACTATGCCTTGGAATTAGTCATTCAATCAAACCATTATCCCAAATAATGAGTTTAATCGGGGTTTAAATGATTAGTAACAGTAGGGTGTTAGTTATGGTTTCAATTAAGCTCTCGTGGGTCAAAATACAAAAGTGCATATGACGACCAAAATAAAAGATCCTCAATAATTCCAAGTGCCTAATGAAGGAAAAAACTATTTGGGTGATAAAATGGTAAAATGTGAACAAGAAGAGTGTTATGCTTTCAATTAGTAGGCTAGTTCTAGCCAAGCAAACATCCCTATAACAGCTAATACAAGGTTCAAGATAAGGAACATGGAGGGAAGCCACGAAGTAGTTAAAGATCCTCCTAATTTTAATCCATTAATATAAAATACAAATGATCCTATTGCTACCCCAAAAGTTCCAATAACTCAAAAATATCAAAACCAAGGAAACACCTTTGTACCCTAAAACTCACAAGTTCAAAGCAAAATTATGGCTCCCAAAGCACAACCTAAGGTTGGTGGTTTGAACATAAAATTTTTTAAGAAAATTAAGAAGTAAAATATTAGTGTTACAATGTAGGACATTCTTTCTATGCCTGGTCAAGTGGATATCCTTCAATAGGTCTTATCAAAGATCAATGTTTCTAAGAAGCCACCAAACAAGGAGAGCATTATTCTTAGTAATGTAACCAAAAGAAGTTAAGGAAAACTAAGAAAAGTTGTCAAACCTCCTCCATTATACATTTTTGTAATAATTGGTAACACCTTAGTACAAAACTCATGGTAGATATTGGAATAAGTACTTCAATAATGCCAAATCGATAACAAATCAGCTTGGCTTGAAGTATGAATCCCAATCTAAAGGAGTTGTTGTATCTTGATGGATATTATACCAAACCAAATAGTATTATTATAGGTCTAAACTTTATCCTCTATGATTTTCCTAGTGTTTAAATGTCTCATGATGTAGTGGTTCTATAATTTCCTCCTCACTTTTCTCTATACTTATTTAGAGACTTCATAGTTAAAATTGGAGATTACCTAGTATTAGATTGGTCTTATATGGATTTTAGGACAAGGTATGGGACCAAGGTGTATATAAAATATAAGCCTATTACCCAATTTCACATTGATCCTTATGGGCCAAGTATCCCAAACATCAACTATACCATTCTAGATGAAGATGGCTACCTTGTTGGTCAAGAACTAAACACTCATCCTGAGGAGATACCTAATATGTTCTCAAAAGAGTTATGGAGTAAAAATTAGTTACTTGATCCTTTATGAGATGTTGAATAAATAGACATGGGAGTTTATTACTTACATGAAGAGAATGAGTTCATGTCATCCCTCACTAGGCCATAGGAAGATACTAGTGGATTATGGAAAACGTTTTTTGATGGCTTAAGGACCAAATATGGAGTAGGTTTAGGTGTAATGTTAATATAAAATTATAATGATAAATACTTTTCATCATATAGGTTCCAATTTAGTTGTTCTTTAAATGAAGATGAGTATGATGGCCTTATCCATGGTCTTCGATGGGCTAGTAAGAATGGAATAAAGTAATTTTAGGTGTATGACTATAGTGATCTGATATCAAATTAGGTGAGAGGTCGAAACATGGAAAATAAAACCTTAATGAATTCTTACAAACATAGAGTGTGGTACATACTTAAAGAATTTGAATCCTTTAATATCTAAGCAATTCCTAGAGAGAAAAATTAACATGTTGATAGGCTGCTAGATGTAGGGGATTAGTTTGACATCCCAAAAGATTTTAATAAGTTTTAATTACATCTACATGTCACAGTGATAGTGAGACCATTAGTTACAGATAATGAAGCTCACCAGTAAGTATTTGATATTGACAAGCAAATTACTTATTTTTTATAATAAGAGGTAGAGTTCTCTTCAACAAACCAAGGTAGACTTTAGTAGTAGTATGAGGATCAAATTATTAAGCTAAAGTATAATTAATTTTCTAAATAGATGGTCACCCTTAAGGGTATTTTCCATGAAGGAGATCACATGAGGAAGGATAAAGTGATTATATCCATTGATGAAGAAAAATATGAGAGAGTCCTCATCTTTAAGGACAAACTTCTCAATATTAGAAATGTGAGAAATAAGGTATAAAAACATTCATTTAGTAATATTTTTAGAGAGTAATAAGATATATTTCCTTAAGAGTACAATGATATAAGAGGTTTTGATCCCAAGCTATCCCAACACACCCTAAATTGGAGGCCAATGCGAAGATTGTTAGGTAGAAGCAAAGGACAATCAACCCAAATATTGAAGAGATGATGAAAAAATATTTAACCATGTTGATTGATTATAATATCATTTTTCCTATAAATAATTCCTCACGGGTAGCCAACCTAGTGCCTGTGAGAAAGAAGAATGGTGAGATCCTGTTATGTGTGGATTTTAAAGACTTGAATAGGGTCTCTTTAAAAGACCATTACCCCTTACCATACATATATAAACTCCTTAAAATGTATATTTTATCATAACATTTCTCTCTTTTAGATGGTTAATTAGGTTATAACCAGGTGATAGTCAAGGAAGAAGACCACTACAAGAATACCTTCACCACAAAATGGGGCACCTATGCCTATAATAATATTCATTTTGGCCTTTTGAAAGATCCATGGACATGGTTTCCAAGGTTTTATAAATTATATGGTGCTTATATACTTAGATGATATTATATTTATCTAAGAATGCTAGTGAACATTTGAACCACTTAAGGTTTATCTTTGAAAGCTGTAGAGAGTATGGGATATCATTGAATCCCAAAAAGTGTGTATTTTTTATCCATGAGGGAAAACTATTAGGGCATATTATCTCAAAGTAGGGACTAGCCGTTGACCATGAAAAAATAAGTATAATATTTTAATTATCCTTACCTAATCATAAAAAGGGACTTAAAAGTTTCCTTTGAAAGATTAACTTTGTAAGAATGTTTTATACCTAGTTTTACAAGCTTGGTTAAACCTATCACTACTATGTTGGAGAAGAATCAAGTGTTTACTTGGAAAAGAGAAGGGAAATTAGGATTTTAATCTATCAAATAAGTCATTTCCTAAGTACCTACACTCATGAATCCTTATTTCTCAAAATATTTCATATTGTATGCCTTTTCCAACATTGATAACATATCAAATATATTGATGTAGAATAATGGAGAAGGGCTTGAACAACCAATTGCATTATTAATTATGGTCTTGAAGGGTATGAATAAAGGTAAACTTTTATAGAAAATCAAGTCCTTGAAGTTGTGATGAGTATGAAAAATTTCATGCCTATTCTATCCAAAAACAAAATATACCTTATGGTGTCTCATCCTGGAGTGAGAGACTTGCTTCTCAATAAGGACCTAAATGAGAAGATGGCTAGTTGGATTATTAGAGTCATGAAATATGATGTATAAATCAAAGTCACTAGCTAATAATAGGCAAATTCTTATGTGAACACATGGTTTTTTACCTTCATGAAGAGAAAGAGGTTGTCTTATTGACACAAGTTAACTTACAAACAACTACACCTCTACCTCACACTAGTTGGGTCCAAGATATGGCAAAGCTCTTACTAATAGGTGAGTTTCCTCAAGGTATGGGTATAATAAAGAGAAGATAATTAAGGCTTAAATCCATACCTTATGATTTTATTGATGGGGTTCTCTTCAAAAAATACCTACATAGATGATGATCAAGTGACTAGACTCTTAGAGAAATTTCATGATGGACCTATAAGAGGTCATATTCCCCAAAGAAATATAACTATAAAAGTGATTAGGGCTGGTTATTATTCTCATATCATCTTCAAGGATGAATATGCATGGGTGAGAAAGTGCCAAAAGTGTGCTCTTTTTACAGACAATTAAAGGTTGGTAACACTTCCTCTTAATCCCATTTAGGTAGAGTAAACCTTCATGTAGTGGGTCCTAGACTTTATAAGAATTATTACTACACCTTAAAATAGAGGAAACAAGTGGGTACTCACTACCACTAATTAATTCACTAGGTGGGTATAGATAATTGATTTCAAAGTAGCCAATGAAATAGCAGTGTTGGACTTCTAAGACAATATATTGATGAGGTTTGGTGTACCAAAAACCATTATTTAAAATAATGCCTTAGCATTTTTTGGCATGAATATGAGTTAATGGTAACTTCAACTATGCATATAACTTAACACATCCTCCAATTACTACCCCCAAGGCAATGGACTTGTAGAGTTAATAAACAAAAACATGATTAGAATAATCAAGATGACTATGGAGGATAACTAGAGCATGTTGCATTCAAAGTTAGGGAAAACCTTATGGGATGATAGACTGACTCCTAAAGTTTCCAATGGTAACTCACAATTTGTCCTAGTCTATGCGAGGGAATCCAAGTTGCCCTTCTCTCTTGAATTAACTACCTTGGAGCTAGCCCATCAACTTGAGTTTATGGAGAGTGAACTTATGAGTATTAGGATGGTAGGGCTCATAGAGCTTGAATAAATGAGGGATATTAAAATAAATACAATGGAATCACATCAAGTTCATGTAAATAAATCCTTTGATAAGAGAGATATATCAAGAGACTTCAAGGAGGGTGATTTATTCCTCAAGTGGGATTTGAATAAGGTCAAGCCAAGAAAACATACTAAGTTTGACAGCATGTGGAGTGGCCCTTACTTGATCCATGGATGAAAACAACATAACACTTTTTAGTTTACTGAAATGGATAGAGAGGTGTTACCCATACAATTCAATGGGATTCATCTAATTCCTTGTTACTAAAAGGAGTTACAGCCTTAACATATTAGATTAGATTTTGTTGTTTTCTTCCAAGCGCCTTGTGCACATTTCCATTTTATTATGTGTTTCCCTTCCTTAAGTAATTTGAGCACTTTTTTTTTGTTCTAGGTTATCCTTGATATTTTTTAGATTTTCAATCAAAATTTATAGCCTTAACATTAGTTGAAAACCAAATTAAATAAGAATTTTGTGACCTTGTAAGCCCAATAGATAGACTAAGGCAACTAGTCTTTTGCATAGGTAGGCATGCAATCCCAGGAGGTCTCTAAAAATTTTGGAAAAAATTGGCTACATAAATTTTTTTTGCCTAGATGGATCAGGCCAGACTTCTAGATATTTCAATGACCTTATTATTCCATGACTAGTCTTTTCTAGTCCTGACTTGATGATGTAGTGTAATATCCTAGAAGGTCTTGGAGTAGTGTGAAGAGATGTGTAGAGACCTTATGAATTGGATGATCCAATGGTGGAAAGATAAAAAAAACCTCATGACCCTACCTCATGTCCCTTGCAAGATTTTGAAACACTTTAAGCAAGTTTTAAGGTGAATTTGGAGATTTTGAGGAAAGGCCTAGAAATAGGTCTTGAACTACAAGTAAAGGATCTAGCTAGTTTCTAGGGTGTTTGATAATTTATTGGTAGGAGGGACGTTTTCAAAAAGTTTCATAGATTCTAATTGGTCAAAATTTATTTTTAGAGATGATAATTTGCCCCAAAGACCCTCAAAAGTGCATTAGATGACTTAAGGACTCTCTAAATAGAAGTTCTTAAGTGAAAAAGTGAATTTTGAGGAATTAAAATTGGTTTTAACTTCCTTACACCTCATTATGGAATATTTTACATATTTTGACATGTTCAAGTCCATTTCAAGTCATTCGGAGTGGAGGAGACATGTTTGGGAATAAAAAGATGCATTTTAGAACCTTTTAGAGCTTTGGCTGAATAGGTTTTTGAAGGTTTTGATTAATATAGGATATAAAATATCATATTAAGGAACCATTTTTTACCTAATATCCTCTCTTATATCTATGAAATCAGATCCAAGCACATAAACTAGTAGAGGTAAGGAAAATCTATTAGCATGAAGTAGGCTTTCTACCATTAATGGAGGACCAAGAAATTAAAAAGGTTTACATAAGGAAGGAAAGTTCAGTTAAATAATAAAAAATATTTAAAAAGTTTTGTATTTCATAGGTAGGCTTTTGGTTCTTCATGCTAATGAAAAACTATTTTGGGCAGTCTTGGACAACTCTAGGAGAGCCTCAAGTTTTCACTCGATGTAGTAAGTAGAGAGAGAGTTGGTCTATAATATTTTGGTAAGTTATAGGGACAATAATTTCATTCCACTTTGTGTAGTTGTTTTCATATTTCATTTCCCCACTTATATAAATAATTGATAACAGTGCAGGGGTGTCTATATGGCCTATTCATTCAGATAGGGTCTAGGTTTTCTTCTATTTATTTAATTTAGAATATCATAGATAAGAATTATTTTGAATATGTTTAATAAAATTATTGGATCTCCATTTAATGGTGGTTTCATTGAATAATTCATATCCATGAGAAATTTTTAGAAGGAAGGCAAAAGTCTTAGTGTATAGGTTACTTTGATGAATTCTGATGTAAATCTTTTTTTATATTCATGGTGGTCATTCTCAAAAGTTTTCAGCCATCTATAAATCATAGATAATATTAAAAAATCATTAAATTCATAGGTTTGTTTATAATAATTACCCTTGAGATATTGAGAGTTAAGATGTAATGGAAAACATGATCCAAAGTGGCATTTTGAGTAAGTTAATTGAATGTGAAAAGAAGTTTCAAGTTTTAAAATCCATCTAACATGGATTGGGAGATCCAAATACATGATTATCATGTATTAAAAACACTAAGAGTGTAAATAAATTCATAAAATCCCATGATCACTTCAAAAATCATGGGATATCATTAAGAACTTCACTCTCAACACATGGGCAGGTATAATCCATACATTTTCCATATGTGAGAGGACAAGTATGAAGAGAGCCAACAAGGATTGATGATTGGATTCATATTTTCAAAGGTTAATTTATGTTCAAGGCCTATCTCCAAGTGAAATATTCTTGAATAATGAGAGATAAGAGATAATAAGAGGTTTTAAAATGTTGTCAATGAGCCAAATGAGCACTTATAGTAGTCTAAGCCTCAATACAAGATGTAAATGAACTTGTTTGATAATGGAGATACAAATAATGTAAGTTTAATTACCCCAATTGAAGGATTTCTCAAAAATATAATAAAGAATAATATCATATTAGTGTAAACTCAGTCTTGGGAGTCAAGTTGAGAGAGAAAATAACTTGGTTTCCTCTTGTTATCATTAGTTAAGGTTGTTTTGTGAAAATTAAGTTAATTGATGTTTCTTGGTTTATTCTCCACTCAATTACTCTAGTAACCTAGTTCAAGACTATCAAGGCAAATTAGAGTAAAGAAGTGGTATTCAGAGATTTTAGACATGTTCAAGTTAAGATCATCCTCTTAACTCCTCCATAGTCTGTATAATGGTGAAAATCATCATCTATAGTTGATTATAGAAGATGCTCTTAAGTATGACTATGGAAAAGGAATATTTTAACAACCAAGGTCTTGGTGAGTATAAGAGGTATATAAGGTGAATGAAACAATTCTCAAACTCTAATGTACCTCATCAATATTCCTCAAAACTTCTCACATCATGTTTTACCCTGCTATAGTCCGTACATTGCCATTGTTCAAGCCCCTTAATGACTGAGTTGTGAAGTAAATATCAAGGTCTTGGTCTTAGCTAAGAGAAATTAGTGGAAGGGTTCCAAGACATATGGTGTAAGATTAAAATTTTAGTAATTTTTAACTCTCTCCATTTCTAATTCTCCATTTATACCACTATCATATTCAAGGTTAAATTAGACACCTATATCCATTAGTTGGTTCAAACAATGAGGTGAAGTTAAGGAGTTCTTATGTAGTTAGTAGGAGGAGTTTATGAAACCTTTGCCAAAGATACTTTATCAAGGACATCAAGAGATCAAGAAGACACCTAATGCCTAATGACACCTTGAAGAAGTAGGCCACTACATGAACAGGCCTAGATACCATAAAGAATAACCTACAATAGGCATAAGTAGACCTAGACAGTTAGAATAATGAAGGTTCAAGCATAATAGGTGGGAAGGGTCAAACATAAGACACTTATATGTTTATAATGATACAATGGAGACCATGAACATATTTTTTGAGAGTTAGTGACATGAAAAAGGGCTCGAAGATAAGCATCTACATCTAGATCTTTCAAATTTGTCATCATAAGGTTGCGATAGGTGGGAAAGAGGTGATCATTATACATTGTAAGTTTTTGGATGAAAAAAGTTTCTTCAAAAAGTTAATATATGGTTACTAATTAATAAAATAATAATAAAATATTAAGGACACTACTTTGAGGCCTAAGAACAAGCTTAAACTCTTAAACATAGTCAAAATGATGACTTGCAACCATGTTTTTAGCTTGGATAGTGGTAGGAGGTTGAGGTGGATTCAAGGTTTTTGATGTCAGAGAATAGAGTCATTCAGGGTTTGTAACAAGGGTAAAATCAATGAAAATATATAAAATCAATAAAGTAATTGGTTTTCATCTATAGGAGGCCTGTGCTCAAGGTTTGGAGATGAACACCAAAGATAGAGTAGTGGAAGAGAAGATTATGTGAAGAATAAGAAAGAGTTTGGATTAAGCAAGGTCTCTAACCTAATTGGATATATGGGGGAGGTCAAAATAGACTTGGGAATGGTCATTTGTGACATTGAAATGTCCCCAATCTTAATAAATTGATTTTAGAAGGCTCTCATCCTTTGTAAGCCAAGATATTTGGTCTAGCTAGGGTTTCCAACCAAAACACCCTATATCTCTTATTTCAACTAGTGAAAAATCACAAAAACTTGTAATCAAGACTATTTTATCATGTTTAAAGTAGGGTTTTTATTTTATTCCCTATGTTATAGTGTGTATTTGAGGTCTAGATAAGTGTGATAGGGCTTAAGAGGCCTAATTAGAGGGATGTTAATAAAGGAAGTACCTTCTAAACTTGGATTCAAACCTTGAAACTTTATGAAAAGCTATTTGAGATAGTGGTGGGAGTTCATGGATATAAAGGGATATATATTAACCTAAGGTAGGAGTCTATTAAAATTGTGTAAAGAGTTTTATTAATATTTGAATTTTAAATAATAGTATACACAATCACTTACCTCATGATCTCCACCTACAGCCTTCTCAAAGAAACATAGTCCTACCTCCAAGAATTAATGGGTGAGAGAAAGTGGTATTTGATAGGTTTCATGTTCAAATTAATGATTCATAGGAATATGGAGGTATTAACTCATCAAGGCAATGAAGGCAAGCACTTTCATATGCCTAATCATCACCTACAACCAAGGCCATAACTTTGGAACACTCAAGCTTATACACCAACAAGAGGACATGGTTCTTGTTTAAGAGGTTATCAAGGATAAAATAAGGTACCATATATAAAAATAATATGGGATTGGTTTTCCAATTATTAAATCATCCTAAATATGCAAAGAGATTCAACACATATATCAAGAAAGAGATCTTCAGCTACAACCACCCTCATTTGACGTAAACAGTAGCATAGAGCCAAGGTTGGTTCTAAGGTAAAGAGAATGGAGTTTAAAGGTTAGGGGTTAGTTTGTGAAGTCAAATAAAGTAAAGTGGGATTTTATTGAAAAATAATGGATATGTGGATAATTATAAAAAATCCTAAGAGCAATCAAGACACTCTAAGGCTTACACATGTTAATAATTAAAGATGGCCAGCTAGACCTAAAAAGAAAGCTAAACATGAACCATAAACATTGAAGAAATATCAAGAATAACATGAAGTTTATTGAATAATTTTTAAATAAATATTATGGTGTGAGGGAATATGATATGGAGGTCCATATGAAGTCATACCTATTACACAGTCCTCAAACACAGTTCACTCATGAAGCCTGTCTTAGATAAAGAGGTCATTTTGAGGTATATAATGGTGGAATAAAGCCTTAATTTTTTAAAAAATAATCATTATGAAAATTTAAAACTTATCATGAAATTTCTAAGTTCAAATTATCAATGTAAGTTCTCACTATTTTATAATATTCACCTATTATCAGACACAGTCAATGCCTAATGGATGTTTTTGAGAGTTTTGAGGTTTTTGAGGCATCTACAGCTCAAGTCAAAACCCAAAATTTGGTAAAAATGGAAATTATGACTTTTAAAATCCTAAAATATCATCTTTAGGTTCATACCATTGGTTCAAGTTCTCTCTATTTTAGCATAGACCTCTTGTAGTCAATAGGCAACCATGGAGGAGTAAATGAGCTTTAAGAAGTTTGAGGTCTTGATAGAGGTTTTAGGATCCATATGAGGAATTATAACGAAAAAATAAGGTAATTTTATATTATTAATATGATCCTTGAGGAAATTTAAATTCATGTTTTCAATCTAAAGGTTCCTTGAGGGCATGTTTAAGTGAGAAAGAGCAAGCATGCAGTTTAAGCTAATTTTGAGGAAAATCCACTTAGAAATCTCAACATGAAAAATCAAAGTACAAAAAATTGTGGATATTATGTTAATTATTACTTATAAACATATATTATATGGGATAGGTCACTTGAGGAGTAAAAGTATTCACTATTTACATATAGTCATCCACATGTTTGTGGCAATCACCATTAGAATTCATGTAAATTTCTTGAAGATCTATAAGTATACAAGGTGGTTTCAACCTCATGTTGGGTTTTTTTAGGTAAGGATGTGATTATAATTATATATAAAACTATTTAGAGTTGATCACCACCAGTCATTCAATGCAAACCATGCCCTTGAGGGCTAAAACGAGTAGGTAGGCAACCATTCCCATAAGCAGTCCTAAAAAACATGAAGATAAAATTGAAACTTGAGCATAAAAAGTAGGTAAAAAGGGATGAAAATGAATTTTAATAAATTAATTATGAAGGGTATTAAACATTATATACTTTAATAGGTGCTTTAAGCCCTAAAACTTGGTATTAAGCCTACGAGCTAGTCTTAAGGTCTAGAAGGCCTATATCACATTAGGGCACATTCAGACCCTATCAATGCAAGATGACACCTTATTGAGGTATGATAATATTTTTAGGTAATTAATGAGGTTTTTAAATTAGGGATAAATAATTTATGAGTCAATTTCACTCTCAAGGAGAAATTCAAAAATTTCAAGTCTAAGACACCCATTTTGAACCCCCTCTTAAAATGCTCATATCTTTCATTACATAAGGAGTTGGTAAAAATGATTTCAATATTTTTTTATTACCCATATTTAATTAAAATTAATTAATTATTTATTTTAGTTAAGGTCTTAAGGTTTATAAATAATTTTTAAGACTCTAAATAGGTCTAGAATGCATGTAGAACCCTAAAAGTAAACTTTTTATGTACGTATCTTTACACACCTTATACATGGGACCCAAATATCATCAAGGAAGTTTAATGGGTATATAGGCTAAATATTCATGAAAATAATTTTTGTAATGGAGACCTATATTTTATGAATAATTGTCAAGAAGGTAAGCCTATCTGAGTTGCTAAAAGAACCTTTTTGACTAGTTTTGGGGTTTTGAACTCATAGGCCCATGAAATGACCTGAAAACACTTGGAAACCACCTATAAAATGTATAATACTTTATAAATATCATGTATAACCTATTTTTTATAGGAAGTTGGCATTTTTGGGTGCCTAGGAGGCCCAAAATGCCCCTAAAATGATTATTTTTACAAGTCTTTAAAGAGATAAATGGTATAGTTATAAGGAAGAGTCATAATGGGACATGAATAGCCATTATATGGAACTTAGAGCCATTTTAAAGTGTTTATATGATGCCTTGCTAAGCTAAAAGGCCAAAAACCTAGGTTTTTTGATAATTTGTGAAATGTTGTAAGTTTAATAGAGTTTTCTAACATTGAACTAGGTCTTGAAGGTGGTATAAATTTTCATGTTCTCCCTCATATTAATGTTATGGATGTTTATAATCCTTATATAGGTCCAAAAGTGGTCCTCATGCTAACAAATGGCCTTGGGAGTAGGTTATTACATAGCTTGTTGAAGGTGGCATGAGTTTGAAGACCTCCATAAATGGAGTCCAATAACTTTGTAGGTTTAGTGGATTATTTTTTAAGGTTGGAGTTGAAATTTTGAGTTAAAAACAAAATATAGCATCAAAAATAAAACAATCAAACTTAACCTTCAAGGTCAGTTAGAAGCATCAAATGCCAAAATCACTAACCATCTTATTAGTTGACTTCTAGAAGCCAAGTGGAATGGGGAGTAGAAGTTAAAGTGGGAGAGTTTGGAGGCTGGGAGATAAATTTTGAGCATTTAATGAGGTTTCTAGTCTTTTAAGACTTTTATCTAAGATAGTGGAGTATGACATCATCATCCTCAAATATTTTTATCTTCTAGTGCCTTTTTAGGCCAATGAGAAGGCTTGGAGATCCTTTTAACCTTTGAAGGTTAATTTTATGAGAGAGGATCAATGATTAATTAGTCATAATGTTTTTAAGACTCCATGGAAGGTGGTTGACATTTATTGAATTTTGAGAGATTTCTTCTGCTCTCTCTTCCCTTTTATCCTATATCCTTTTTCTTCCCCATTTATAAGATATTATCTCATTTAATAAGGCAAAAAAATATCAAAAATTTGTAAAATAGCCTTTTAATTAATAATACATCATATTTTCCCTATCTCTTACTTTCATTTAGTCCTATAGTTAGTTTGTGTATGATTTCTTTTTGGAAGGGTTCATTTCCTTGGTAATTGTCCTTCTTTCTTACTTTTTTGTAGGTATTCCACCATTGTTTTAGATATAAAACTTGTGTTTTTTGGTCATTAGTGAAGGTATACTATGAGTTTAATACACCTCCATGATTTATCTCTTATTTAGTGGGCCTAGTTTTAGAAATATTGATGCCAAATAATTGGTTGGAGAGATTGAGTGAGTGAGGGTTATCTTTGAACTACCTTAGTGTTAGTTTCATACAATTTGTAGTGTCTTTAAGTTTGGTAAATCACATTTTTTATGTTTTTAGTCATATATTTAAACATTTCTACCTATTTTCCAAGAAAAATAAATAGTTTAGATCAGCTACCAAGAGGAACCAACCTTATCTAGAGGTTCAACCCCATCATATGATACCCATAACCTAGGATTGTTCCCATTTTTTATCTAGGAGTGAGAGATCCTAAAAAACTTTCTCATAAGGGTGAAATTATATGATAAAATAGTACACACATAATAAAACTCAATGTTATGTAGAATAATGGTCCAAGGAGACCTCAGATAAGAGGCGTGTTCAAATGTAGAATAATATAAAGGAAATGACATACTATAATGTCTAATCAACATAGAATAACATATTTAAATGTCTAAAAAACATAACATGGCACAAGGGCCAAAATTTAAAGAACACATTAAATATTTCCACAAGAAATACAATATAAAATAACAAATACACTTAAGTAAGTGTTGAGTATAAGCAACCAAAATAAGCATGCCATATTAGTTCCTATATATACATACTAGAAAAAAAAATCATGTAACACATCATATAAAATACACTATGAAATATATGAGCATGGATATAGACATGTGTAAGAATTAGTATGTAAGCTAAAACATGATAATGTATCAATGATCATAATGAATATGTAACCTATACCAATCATGATTAATGAAGTAGATTCCCCCAACATACTATATGATGTAGGTAGAGGATAGGCCCAACATCTTTATGTGCATTTATCATGTGGATGTGGTATGCTAATATCACAATCAAAGATGTTTGAAATATATATGTGTATATAAATTAGATGATATGCTATCTACTATCATGAAGAAAATAACATAGATGTGAAGGAGATAATACACATGGTAATGTTGAATATTTTTGTATTTGTAGGGTTATTTGAATATTTTTGTATTTTTTTTGAATATTTGATTTTTTTTGGTATTTTTAAAACTTTCATTTTTTAGGTATTTTTAAAATTTTATAAATATACGTTTGATCAATTTAATCCTTTAGATGATGGTTAGAGAGGTGAAAAAAATTAATGACATGTTCCTCTTCATGGCATATATATATTGAAAAAATTAATATAGATCTATAAATTATCTTACTTTATCTAAGCTTAGAGAAGGTAATCAAATAACATCTATTTTAGTACTTTGTATATTGGGAACATGACCAAATTGGAATTGCTAAACCTAATTAAGGGGGCACTTATCACACAAAACTAAAAGAGAGGATTCCAAATCCTCTATGTAAATAACATCATGTAATAACCCTATTTAGGTCTTTTAATGCATAAATTTAAGTATAATATAGTGTTATCAAAGATTATAACACAAATGGGGATGGTTTTAAAATAAATAAAACAAACAAGGGATCATGATAAGTAAATGTGGGCCTAGATCACCTAAGGTGGAAGATAGAAAGATTATAAAACCCTATAGATACACTATGTTTAAGTGTAGAGGTAAAATAACTAAGGAGGTATAAATTAAAACCTATTACTTTGTTCAATATATATCTATCAAACTAAATAACAATATTTAGAGACACTTACCTTTGGATAAACCTGTCAAGTCTTAATCTCTCCCTTTGCCAATGGTGATTTGAAATAAATTGTTGTGGCTTTGTAAAGATAACACTATATTAAAAAGTAAAATTTAGGATAGAATATTCATACTTATATCCAAGACTTTCCACAAGATAAGATATCTTTCCTCCAAGGTAAACCCTAAGTAGTGGCTCCTTCAAATGGAGATTGTTAGAATTATGAGTTATAATAATGTAAAAATGAATGTTCCTCTCTATTAGATTGAAGTGAAGGTTTTATTTATAATATTGAATAAGTCTTAACCCTTTCAAAATTTTAGCTGACAAGGTTATCCCACCATGACCCAATTTTTAAAAAAATTTATTGTTTAACCTTAATCTAGGTCAACCTAAGTTGATCTAGCTACATAACATGGGACATAACTTTCAAAATTAGGTTGACCAAGGTTGAAATAATAGGAAAAATGGGTTTTTGATTAGTTAGGGGCTATTTAAGAGGATAATTACTTAGGGAGTTAGATAAATGGGATTTCGTAGTGGGTTCAAGTATGATAGAATTAACCAACAATCTTGTGAAGCACCAATGGTTTAACCACCCTTTAAGGTAGGAAATTAAAGAGATTGAAATTAAATAGGTTCCTATAAGAGATAAAGTGTTAGTAAATGATGAATTTTAAAAATATTTTGTATACATATGCCCCACTTTAAGCTCATAATGTGTCATAAAAGTGTAACATGGGATGGTGCTCCGAGAAAGAACATAAAAACATGTGAAACTAAGCTTAATAAGTAACAATAAAAAGTATAAAATAAATAAAAGTAAATTTGTAAATATGTATCTTCACTTACCTTGTTTTTAAATAAAAGCTACATGAGAAATAAATGAAAATGGCATCTAGTATGCAGAATAAGAGACAAACCTAAAAAATAAGATAAAATTCAATTTTTTTAAAAAATATGTGATTAAAATTGAAAAATTCACTACTTTGTTAGGATTCCATAACTTATTTCAATTTGTGAAAAGAGCTTATGAAAATAAAGTTATGAAAAAATATATAATTTCTTAGTAAATAATTAAATATTTAGAATTTTTGAAATTTTATTATAAAAGGGATAAATTACTATTCATTTGTTCTTTTTCTATTATTGAATATCAAAACTCTAGGTATCTTAGTTTAACAGAGACACAATGGCTTGAGATTGAGGAGGTGGACAATCTAGAGGATGGATCATGGATACTGCTAATCTAGTTAAGGTATGGAATGCATTTGAAATTTTGTTGAGATTTTTTGGGAGTAATGTGAATTAGTTGAGGAAAATTAGATGCTAGGGAAAATTTGTGTAGTGAAATTTTCCCCAAATTTTTTAGTAATAGAGTAAATATTACCATAAAAATAGGTAAGAATCAACAAGTGAAAAATTAGGTCTAGGGAATTAATTATAAGCTAGTTAAAAATCACAACTAATTTTGAATAGGGCTAACTTAACTAACTTAGTTAAATAGGGTGGGTTTAGGTAAGTAGTTGAATATGTAAGAGTTGGCTATCCTAGTTAAATGGAAGTTTAGCCAACATCATATCAGTTGCATTACTATGTTGGAAATAATAAGTTGGCCAACTTAGTACCCTAGGTTCAAATGTGTTAGAAATGAAGACAACTAAAATAGTATGAAAATTGATTGATAATGTAGAAAAATGATTGATGGCATATCATCAGACTACCATAATTAAGGTAAGTGGCTAATGATATTATAATTGGATGACTTAGTATGAAATAATACTAGATGATGTAGTATGATTCATGATCGACATAGTAGGATAGAAAAGAAGGATGATGTAGTTAAATACATGGCCAACCTAGTTACTAAATATGGACAAAGGAAAAAAACATGGATGATGAAGTAGTTAATTATATTATTTTTTTTAGTTTTTAGTTTTTAAAGTATATTTGTTTATCATTTATGATAGAGAGATGATACTTGATTTATTATTTGGTATTTTTTTAGAGGTGATAGAGAATATGGATATTTATAGATGAATTGTGGCTACCAGATTAAATAGATATATTTCTTGTAGTAGATTGATCATAACTGACTACCTTGGGATTTGATGGAATTATGGAGTTGTAATATATTTTTCTAAGTATTGAGTGAGATATTGATTAACAATTTAATATATGTGGTGTATAGAGAACCATTAAGGTTGGTATCACTCTAGAGGATGTCCATGCCTTGTTGTGACTTTCTATTATAGGCACAACTATGGTGTACAATACATTAGAGATGGATGCTGAGAGGTGAGCCTTAGCCTTATGTAGACTGGCTCAAAAAGGTATATCCAGTGGAGATTATGAGTGTTTATATTTGATTTATATGTGTTTATTATTCCAAATATCTATAAGGACATCATGGGACTTGTGATAGCTCATGTGATCTATCACAAGTCAGATGGGAAGGTCCCATTATATATTTTTGCACCGTACTAGTCCATGGTAGATCAAGGCACATTATATGACTTGGGGTATATTATCTAGGTATAGTTAGCTAATGAATTGTATAGTATTCTATCATATGGATAGATGAAAATTGGACCTATTATATTAGGTAGTTGGATCTATGAGAGATTCCTTATGTATTGACCTATAGGATTACCACATGTAATGGATGATACCTTATCACATGAGTAGAGGTGGACATAAGATCAGATGGTACATGTTATACCAAATTCCCTAGTTTTTTAGAATATATGAGGGAAGATTATATGGTAGACATATTAGGGTATGGTAGATACTTTATGGTCATGACCAAGTAATTTTTAGGCATAAGGTCAATCATGGATTATTAGAATTTATATGTAGTGGATGGATCCACATCTAATAGCTCACACACTAGAGTAGTTTTTATTTATACATCTTAAAACACAAACAATATTACCAACATATTAGGCATGAAATGAGAGAGAGTGATGTGGTATAGAAGGTATCATGGAACTAATAGAGGTTTTTTTGAAATAGTCTCACTGAGATAGAGTACTAAGAAGATGATGATGAAGTTAGTGAGGATATAGAGGAATAGATGTTGTAGCTCAATAATAGATACAATATCCACCATCACATCCATGAAGATAGAGAAATTCTCTAGTGTAGCCATAGGCAGAACCACAACCACATGGAAACCTAGCCATGTAACTTTCTTTGAGTTGGTCTATTGTGAGGTAGATTTGAAAATGAACGCATCATGCTCATGTGATTTAACCTATTCAATATAGAGGTTTCACATCACTATGGATCCATGAATCATAAGAGGTTCTTGTTCACCACTTATATGTTTTGACCATTGATGATTAATATGTGGTGTCTTATGCAGATACAGATACATGCTAGATATATATGTATGTTTTTGAAGATACATATGTGAGAAGTGATGTAATTTTTGGGGTTTATTTTTGTATCTATTTTATAAAAGGAGACTATATGGATGAAAATGGTGGATATGACCAATCATGATATATTAGATGGCATGTTATGACAACATAATACTACACAAATGGTTGATCCTGTGGTGCCTTCAAAACTTAATTATGTGTGTTCATTTCAATTGATCAATGAGGTATCTTAGAGATGTAGAGACTATCAGATCTATCTTACATAGTAGTTCCATTATGAGATGGTGATGGGTAGATATTATCATGGTATTCAATAGATAAAGAGTGATTTGTTCACTTGGGTACAACTAGATAGTTATCATAGGTGTGGGGCTAGATGACCCATCTATAGGGATAAGTGAAGGGTATAAGATCACATATATGGTGTTTCAAAAAGGGAAATTTTAGGATTATATGGGAATTTGAGTACATCCATGTCATGGACCTTGTCCTTAGATCTTTATTTTATACTATTATTGTATCATGTTATATCTATCAAACTTTGAGCCATCGAAAGATGTATGATTTATTAACTCATAGATATCATGGATGTATTTTTTTTATAACACATGTTTATATTTGTTATATACTATCATATAATGTGTTTATGGACATTGTGGATGTTTTTATTTTCTTTCTAGCACATGTTGATTATTATATATATGCTAAGATAAAAGTTAGGATGTATGTGTTATTCTTTTCTATAAATTGTGAATAAATCCATGGTAAAAAAGAATGACAATCAAATAAATTGGAAGTAATTAAAAATAAAATTTGAAATCAAAATTAATAATATATAACACTTTGTAAAACATGTAAAAAGTGAACAAAATTTGAATAATGAAAATTTATATGACAATGCAATAAATATCAATGTAAAATAAAAACACAAAAAAAGGTATGTAAAAATGCAAGAAAATAGAAATGTAAGATAAGAATACAAAAACATATATGTCAAGTGAAATAAAATTAAGAGATGTGAAAAATAGAGAATACAAACTAAACTTATGGTTTGTGCTAATATGTAATGTAAAATAATATGGCTATTTATAACAATACATGGCACATAGTTGTTATAGGAGGTTAAAATAATGTTTTGAGGAAGGCCTAGTAATATCTAAGTTATTATAGTGTAACTCACAAAAATAAAACCAAATAAGTTTAAAAATGGAGGGTGTTTATAGTAAATAAGGGTATTTTGTGAGCAAGGCTTGGTCCTATCCAAGGTCTTACACTAAAACTCACAAAAATAAAATAAATGAGGTGTGTTCATATTTTAAATGATACTTATCAAAGGGAATATTAGGGATAATATGATAAATATATGGAATCTAAAACATTACATAGGTGTTGTAGAAATCCTTACTAGAAATGAGACATACTTAAGTAACTGGACCCATATTAAGAAATACTTAGTAAAAAAGACCTAAGATACTCTAACTTATAAATGCAAAGCTTGGGATAACTAGTGAAGTATATAGATCACCCCATGAAGGTTGTATATGCATGAAAAATAAAAATAGAGCTACCTTCCAATAACATGTTCACTATTCCTTGGGACCCCATATAGAGGTGTTAATATATTGTGAAGATTGAGTACTTGTGTGAGAAATTAGGTGGCATTAAAATAGTATAATGAAACCTCCTATCCTAGTCTAATGACCTACTTCACCCTAATGGAACTTTAATTTTTTATGAGGCCAACTATGGAGTTTGAGCTTTAACTAAATTAGGAGATGTGCCAAAGAATAATCACATATTTTTTGATGTGATTCTAAATTTTTAATGTGTAATTGACTTTTGTTTATTTTATGATTTGGATTTTAAAAATTTATGTCTTTTTCTATTCCTCCTCTATATGGATTTGGAAAAAAAATAATGAGTGATATAAGCAACAAATAAAATAAATCTTACACTTTGATTACAAGAGACAAGTCTTGAAAGACTATTTCATCCAAAATATTCTTAAAATTTCCCATAAGTGTGCAATCTCAAGACTAACCTTATGTGTTTTTTAAAATGAGAGGATTATGTGGGATAAATGAGAATCATAAGAGATCCATTTATGTAATAAATGATACAATGATGAGTATGCTTTGTAGTTGATCATAAAGTAAATAGGATAGTGTTGGATATAATATGATAGTTACTCCATATAAATAAATATACTATTTAACACATGAGCTAATAAAAGCATGATCATAAAGAAAAAACATCAAAAATTAGGGGAAATATATATTTTTTGCAAACTGTAAATGAAATATATTTAAATAACTAACATTAAATATTTAGAAAAATGGGATTTGTAAATAAAACTCATGAATGTAAAGATAAAAGTGCAATTATAGAAAAGAGAAACATAATAATAAAATATAATAAATGCATTACAAATGCTATAATGAAATATAAATATAAAAACAACTCAGGTGAAAATATGAGGCATAACATACCATAAAAAACTAATGTGCTCACAAATACTAATAAATTTCATGGAATAAACTATCAATAACATCAAATAAATCCTACTATAAATAGAATCTATCCTTAACCATAATCTCATATATCTTCACTAAAATTCGTGTGAGGACTTCCTAAGTATGATATTTATAGAGAATGTAGGTATGCTAGAAGGAGGATAAGCATGTGGCATACCTTATGAAGGATAATAAATGTAAATAAGTGGTAGTAAAATGTGACTAAAAGAATATAATATCTAGGTTAATTTAGGGTGTGAGGAAGGCTAAGCCTATGCTTATGAATGATAATAAGTACACTATTTAGAAGGTGATGGCACAGGCTATGGGAAATCACAAAAAATCTATTATAGTTTTTGACACCTATCTATGTGATGTGTAACACACTGATGTGAAAGTAAATAAACATCCCCATGTTTAGGAATGAGGTAAGCTCTTATCAGTAGATTATGTCTTCTCTAGATGAAGCACATAAATGTATTGCAAAAGTTATCGACAATGAGTAGAGATGTGTGTTCATGCCATGAAAATAATAAGTGCATCTAGGACTAGTTGAATAGGAAAGTAAATTATCTATGGTAGAGGAGGAACCCAATGCCTAATAATGTGCTAATAATAATTGATGCACATAATATTATTTGGCCCAATGCCCAATAACCTTATGGAATTCATAATATGGATTTTATGCCCATCATGTAATTAGTGGATCAAGCTTAGGCAAATGTAATATGACATCACCATTATAAGGAAATTTTTGAGTAGGATCAAGATTAGGATCGTTAGTTGTGAGATAAGATCTTAATGTGGTCATAATCTCATGAGGGAGTAAGCTTAAAGGATTAAAAACCCTATAAAACTGATATGGTCATGTCATGGTGTGATCTAAAAGTATATTCTGAAGAGGCTCATAAGTGACAATATGAGAATTAGTTGATGTAAACTCCATAATAGACTTGTGGATAGAAAGTGAGAATAAATATTTTTATGTGAGATAGAAGAAGGATGAGTTATATCTGTATAACTAATACTATGTAAATGTAAGGAATGTTGTAAATAAGAACAATATATAAGTATTTATACATATTTATATTAAGAAAAACTAGATAAATAGTGATCATATAATGAATATGCATCATTATAATTAGGATTATGAAGATAAATAGTGAAAGCATCAATTATTTTATCAGTTAAGGAACAACAAAATTAATATTTTATAGTTTTTATTATGGTAGTGGGAATTTCATTTATTTATTTTTTTATGATATTGATGTTGTAAAGAAGGAGGTAATTGAGTGATTATGTGAGAAGGTAAATCTAAGGTTTTAATTTTTAAATTGATTTCATTAGGTTCATCATCATCAAACTCTAAGAGATTAGGTGGTATATTTCCCACAAGTCTGGGTAGCCATTATAACCTCTATTATAGTTAACTGGATAGTTAAATTGTTGATAATAATGAAAAGAAATACTAAGTAAAGTTTTAAGGGTGGGTATTTTAAAAACACCACATTCTTAGAATTGTTCAAAAATCTAATGGTTCGTGTTTCCTTGAATCTTATAGATAACACCATTACAAGGAAATTTGACACATTGGCATGTTGATGTGGCTATATCTTTCATGTTGTGTGTCCAAGGTTGATTGAGTAAAGTTTTACATTATAATGGGAAATTAAAGATCATGACCTTGATACAAAATATAATACAAGGAACTATGATAGGAATCCAAATACAACCTAGATGAGACATTTGTATTTGATCATATCCTTGGCATGTGATTTGGATATATTTAAGATTACATTCAGAGTACTAAAGTTTTTTAATAAATTTAAAAAGAGGTAACACAAGTTTTGGAACCTTCATCAATCAAAACACACTTGACTTGGAAATCAACAACTTGAACACTAATGAATAATTAAGGATCATCTGCACTAAGTGATATTTCATAAGGATTCATTAAATTAATTTGAAATTTGAGTGAGACAGAAGTATCTATAGTTTCAACAATATGTATAAACATTTACTCACATTATTAAAGAATACTATCTTCGGACCTAGGTAAAGTGGCTTCTTTCCATATAGGTGGAGGTTGAGGGATGTTAATTTACAATAAGAATTACATTAAATGATTACAATGATTAAGGGAAGTTATCATGAGTTATAGAAAAGGAATTTCATATGGGAGACAAGAAAGATTTGTGATAAGATCCCATTCATCATATCCAATTATAACTATATCAGATAAAGGTGTGTAATATCAAAGCAATTATGTTGAAGATGGAGTAGAAGTGACTTTAAATTGGTGGTGATAGGGAGTATTTGATTTTTATTTATCCAATGTGGTTTGGCCAAGTGTGTTAGATTAGGTTGAATTAGGTAATGTAGTTGGTGGATAATCAGGTTAGTGATTGATTCTTTTGAATATTTAGATGTTGAAGGTGGTGAAGAAAGCATAGAAGTAGATTGATTTATGTTTTCCAAGGTAGGTAATTTAGAGTGAGGAGAATTTGATGATAAGTGAGAAATATAAGTTGTATCAATGGAAAGAGAATGAGTATACAAATGTATCATTTTATTGGACACATGTGGGATAGTCGATGGAGTAAGTTGTATTGTTAGATTTGTTGGCATCATTTTCATGTTCTCAAATTATGTGAAAAGATATGGATAAGTGTCTTTAACAATATGAAATGTTTTGAAATTATTATAGATGGAATTTGTATGAATATTGACGCAAGATATTAATCTCCTCATATTATTCATATCAATAACATTCACATTTTTAATGAGAGAATTAAGATCAATAGAAGTTTTGACAACATTGGAAGTGGGAGGTTGAGTAGTACTTTATTAATGATTGGGAAGAAGATTCTTGTAAATAGTGAGATGAGTGTTACCTTTATTAAGGGAATAATTCTTAAGTTTGGTTTCATGATCCTTCATTTCCTCTTCATAAGCTTGTTTTCACTCAAAATTAAGGTTTTGTAAACAAATCTTGGACTAAGTATATACTCAAGAGAAAAGTTTCTAAATTGGTAACAAATTTCATGAGAATGAACCCAACTTGTATGATATAAACCAAACTTGTGTGGATCACACCAATTTGGTAGGGTGATTAGGGTTAATATATCATGGTGAAGGCCTAGGAGGATGTTTTTGAATTTCCTCCATGGAATGTGGTTTGTGAGAATCTACATTATTCACCTGGGAAGATGTAGAACTAGGTTGTTATATAGGATTGGTCAAAAGTGGTTGTGAAAGGGTAACATCATTAGAACCATTTTAGAGGATAATGTGAATAGAGTTTATGGAGTCATAGGTATCTATAACACCATCATTGGTAGCATGTTGGTTCTTATATTTCATAAGAATTGTAGTTCCACCTGGAGGGTGGGAAGGCTTAAATTGTCTTATAAGAAAATCTTTACGTTTGTTTTGGTCTAGGACCTCTTCTACATCTTTTGGATAGAGAGTCCTAACATGATATTTCAATTTAGGATGAAAAACATTAGGAAATAATTGGATTATATTGTCTTCTATCATGTTATGTTCAAATTATTTGGATAAGGGTTTCCATATTTTAATGAATACTTGGGCCATTTTGGATTGTATTTATTTACATTTGATAAATTAATCTAATATATTCTTAGGAAGATCATTAGTTTGGAATTCCTATACCACTACATTAAATAAGTATTATAAATTAGATATAGAATGAAACTTGAGTTGATTATACAAATCCAAAACAACATCTGAATAGGTTTTATCTAAGAGCTTAGTGACAATAAGGGTGTTGAGATTATTCCAATCTTTAAATTAGTTTTTGAAAGATTTTAGATGTAATGTAGGATTAATGGATCTATGATAAGTGATAATAGGAATGTTACCACCTATGTCAATATCTATAATTTGAGGAACTAATGGTTCATTTTTTAAGTGTTTGATAGCCTTGTTAAGAAGTGGGGGTTGAGGTATAAGGTTGAAATATGTATCCCTAAGAGATATGGTGGGGTGGGGTGGCATTATGTATTTTAATTCCCCATTGAGTGGGTTGAACATGATTTTGTAATTACAAAATTTGGTTTTACATTTTCATCATTTGATTTGCATTATTAGTTTGAAAATTCCATTTAATTTCTGGCTTGTAATAAATTAGATTAGTATTAATAATGCCTTGACTAGTAGAAGTAGCATGAGATACACTAGTGTTAAAATTTACTTGAGTATTATTGTGGGCTTTAGGTAGGCCTGTATACATAAAAAATTTAAACTTTATAATTTATTGATGTTTTTTTATTTATTGAAGGAACCTGTTGAGTTTCAATCTCTCTAAGTGCATGCCTTAAAAAGTTTACCAAGAAATGGGTGGGATGATAATTGGTGCTTATCAATATTATTGGTTAATTATATCATACCTAATTCCATTATAAATACCACTTATCCAACTCCCTAAGTTAAAAAATATCATTTCTCTAACTCCTTAAGAAATTATCCTCTCAAATAACCCCTAAAAAAGAATAAACTTAAATTTACTATTAGGTCAACAATATTCAACCTGATTTTTAAATTTATAACACATGTTGTGAAATTAGGTTGTCCTTGGTCAACCTAGATTGAGGTTGAATGACAATTTTTAAAAAACTAGGTCATGATAGGATGACCTTGTTAGCTAGAATTGTGCAAGGGCTAGGACCTATCCATTGATATACATACAACCTTTACCTCAATCCAATAAATAGTAACATTATTTTCCACATCATTAAAACTGACAATTTTAATACATATACATTTGAAGGAGCCATTAATTAGGGTTTGCCTTAGAGGAAAGATAACTTGTCTTATGGGATGTCTTTGACTCAAGTAAGAATGTTTTAGCCTCAAGTTAATTTAAACTAATGTGATTCTTAAAAATCCATAAAAATCTCTTAAAATCACTATTGGCAAAGGGGGAGATTGAGACTCAACAATTTTTCTCAAAGGTAAGTATCTCTAACTTTTTCTTATTTCATTTGGTAAATAAATATTTCACAAAGAAATAGGTTTAAATGTATAAATCCTTTATTAGATTACCTCTACACTTAACTTAATGTAGCTATAGGTTTTTCTTGGCTTGCCATCATCCAACTTTGGTAATTTAGGCCCCCATTTTCCTACCATGATCCCTTCTTTTTTTTTTTTTAAAACCATCCCCCTCCATGTTATAAGCTTTTATAACACTAAATTAGATGCCATTTTATGCATTAGAAGACCTAGCTAAGGCTATTGCATGATATTATTTTCCTAGAGGATTTATAACCCTAATTTTTAGTATTTAATGATAATTTCAACCATAATTAGGTTTAACAGATCTAATTTGGTCATGTTCCCAATATAGAAAGTATAGTAATAGATGTTAGTTGATTACCTTATTTGATCTTATATTTACTTAGTAAGATAAGTTTTATATATATATTAATATGTTTAATAAATTCTAGTGAACTCAACATGAATCTAACCATTACATTTCAATTTTATCATTTATATTCAACTAAGTCATGTAGGTTGACCCAATTTTGTTCTATATTTACATATATTTCATTTATAGTAAACTAGGTGATGTTGGTTGACCTAGTTTTATTCTTTGTTTGAAGATTATGGATCCAAAATCAAATAGGTCATGTAAGTTGACCCAAATTTGTTATTTATTTGTATATTTTCATCCACATTCAACTAGGTCACATAGGTAGCCAAATTTTATTCTTTGTTTGTAGATTTTAGATCTATAATCAACTAGGTCACATAGGTCAACCCAATCTGGTTATTTATCTACAAACATTATTACACAATCAAATAGGTCATGCAGGTCAATCTAGTTATATTATCTACTTTATAATTTTTCATCTACAATCAATTAGGTCCTACAAGTTGACCTAGCTCATTTCTAAATTTTTTAATTTTCTATTTTAGTAAACTAGGTCAAAGAAGGTTGACCTAGTTTTATTTCCATATTTTCTTTTTTTTATACTTTCTAAAGACTAATTCAACCATGGTTGACCCTATTTAATCTCTATGTTTTTATGTTTTTGTATCTATATGAATAAATTGATCTAGGATGACCTAATTTTGGTATTTAGGTCTACAACTTTCATACTCAACCAACTAAGTTGACCTAGTCAACCTAATTATAATAGTGAGGTTTATTCTAACTAGCTTAGTACTTTAATTTTGTTAATTATCTTAATATAAAATTTATTTTTTAGAAAAATTACTTAGTAATTTAGGTTTTCATTATGTTCTTGATAGATTTTTAGTTCTATTAAGACAGTGTCAACTAAGTTGACTTGGTTGACTTAGTTCTATTTATGCTTGTCTTATCAATAAATTAAGTTGACCATGACTGAACTAGATTATTTTGGTCTATTTTTGAAATTTATTATGTTGATCAACATCAACATTTTTTTATTCCATTTATTCAACTATATTGGCATTGCCCAACCTTGTTCTCTATGTTTCAATTCATACATAAGTAAGGAAAGTCACTTTCTTTCTATAGTAATTAATTTCACTTTTGCTTTGAAAAGAGTTGGCTACTTATTTATTTACATTAAAAAAATTCAAATTTTTGTTTTCAATACTTGACTTTCAATTTATCTTGATTTTCTTAGAAATTATGTGCTGACAATTTTAAAACTACTCAGCTACTATCATGAAAGGCTAAACAATACTCTATTTACTATCCTAGTCTATGATTTACAAATATTGTAGAATGAGGGGATTGCCCCAATAATCATATCCATATTACATAGATAATTACAAACTTTAGTTTTAATGTACGTCAAGATATTTAGTAAATGCATAGGATTCCCCTTTTTGATTAACCTTTAGGAAGCTACCCATCCATTTGATCTTGAAGTGCATCGGTTAGTGGTAAACACTAGAAAGCTACTTCCAACTTACCCTTGAAACTAAATTTAGTGAGATATATTCAAGATATAGTCCTCCATAGTTAGTACTCTGAAACATTAGGCCATCACTATATAATGGATAAACATCTTTGAGATCTTATAAATCAATCAAATCCTTATAGAATAATTTTTCAATCTTCTTTTTGGATAACTAGTTAAATAATTAGTTAGTTGTATACTTTAATTTATACTTATTATTTAATTCTCTCTTTGTTATTATATACTATGTTTACCAACATTGACCTAATTCTATGATGTGTGATTCAACTATATTGACCAACATCTACCAAGTTGACTATGTTTGAAGAAAACTAATTCGACTAGAGTTGACTCAGTCTTATATATTCTACTCATTTTACTCTATTTAAAAACTATATCATCTAGTTTACATACTGTATCTTCTAGTTTGTAGTAATTTTTTTTATGAATCCAACTAAGTCAACCATGATCGATCTAGTTATATCTTATTTTCTAGTCTACCCAACTATATTGACCTATGTAATTTAATATATTTCTAGATTATTGTTTTTACCTATTTGTCTAGCTAAGCCAACCCAAGTTGACCCAATAGTATTTCATATTATTGTCTTTATCTTCTTAAGGAACTAGATCAACCCTAGTTGACCTTGTATTTTTCTAGTTTTCCTTGCCTACCTAATTCCATCAACTTAGGCTAACCAAATAGACTTCTATGTTGTTGGATTTACCTCCCATATTAAACCAGATTAACATAGGTTAACCTAGTAGATTTCTAGACTGATATTTCTACCTTTATGTGAGATAAAATCAACCCTCATTGACCTAGTACTTTTCAATTTTTTTATAATCTAAATGACATGACCTTGGTCTACCTAGTTTAGTAGGTGGTTGACACAAATTTTTATTTATCTCTTTTCTCTAGCATGATTACTCCTAGTTATACCTTAATTTTTCAACATGCAATGCATTTTTGATGAAGGTGATTAGAAAAATTAGAATGATATGTTGACTTTCAACAACACTCAAAAAGTTTCCAAGCCCTATCTACCCTATAGTGTGGTAGACAATCTAGATATTAGTAACATTCATGTCACTAATAGGACTACCAACTATGGGACCCATCCATATTTAACCATTGATCCTATTAATTTACTCCAAAAATGCATATTGTAAAATATGAGAGTGATCTTGAATACACTACCAAAATGATGCTTTTTTAAATAAAAACCTTCAACATCAAGGTAATATCCCATTATAATCTATAATACCATGATGGGACTTCACATTAAGTATCTCCTTTCACCCACATAGATTTTCTACAAGAATTTGGGCAAGTCACCTATGATTTAATTCATACCTTCTCATTTTCCATGCCTTATTCACCTTTCATGCATGCCATTACAACCAACATGGCTAGCATCTCCTTTAGTGGGTCTACCCAAACTTCTCATATTAATACTCAAGTTGATGCTACCACTAGTACATCTCATTTTTCTTCTACTATTCAAGCTACTATTAATACCAATCACATTTTATTACAATCCATGAAACAAATGGTTACTATATACACATAATATTTTCAAACTTTTACTGATTATTGACACTTAATATCTTTTAAGAACCTATTGAGTCTCAATATATCTAAGTGCATTCCCTAAGGGGTGCATAAGCAAAGTGGTGGGTAGAACATTGATGCTTCATAAGACTGGTGTTCCTTTTACCACTTGTTATCTACACACTAGCTCCTTAAAACCATGAATCCTAGGCTTGTTCTTCTCTTTCTTATCCATTCCAGTCATTATCATGCTTTATTCCTTAATTTTTTACCTTATTTACCTTTTTACCTATTTATTAAACTAGGTCAACTTGGTCAACCTCATGTATTCTAGGGACACTTTAGCTATTTTGACTTGTTTTCATCTTGACCGATTTAGCACAAACTTTAGGCATTAGCCCAAGAATGTACTAAGTCAACCCAGATGACCTAGTATAACTGACATGTCTAAATTGTTTTTAGGAAATATACTATTCTATATACAAGTTCAGTTAGCAACATATCATAAGATTTGAAAGAGAGTAAATAATTAAGCAAAGAAGTGCTAACAAACATCTACCTATTGACCATTCTACTTGAGGAATATAGATTTATGGTTCAATACTTTATTTGGAACTCTGATCTTCTATTGTGGAGAAGTATTTTGGATGATTAGGTAGGTCATGTAGCTTATATTTTATTTATCTTGGTTATTCTTAAAAGCCATAACAATCTCTTGCAAAGCACCTTGGCCAAGGGAGGGGTTAAGATTTGATAGGTTCATCTTCAAAGGTAAATATTCCTAACTTTATTCCTCCTTTGTAAGAGTAGATAGATAATGTATTATGCATTATTATCTTCTATATATTAAGATTGTATATACATTGACATGAGTATGTGTCTCCTATGCATGTTTAGTTTAGTTTCTGTTTGTTTGTTTTTGTCTAACCCCCACTTTGTGCCACAAGTTTTGAAGCACACTAGATTAGTTTACTTTTCTTGTTATTAGAATAGTTTATTTTCTTGTTTATTACATAAGTGAAAATAAAATCATAGGACTATTTTAGGGTTATTATTTCATTGTGTTAGACTGTAGGCTTTAGAACCCTTCCTAGAATGATGTGTTGTGAAATTTGATACAAGTGATCCCGTAATTGGGTATAGCAGATCCCCATATTGGTCATGCTCCTGCTTAAAAAGTGTATCCAAAATTAGAAGTGTAGGTGTGATCTATCTTATTCGATCTATGATTAATTCATGCACATTATGTAATTTTGAATGCATACCTTCTAGTGAACTTGACGTGAATCAAACCTTTGTTAGAATTATTCACTATTATCTCATTTATTTCATTATTTTTTCATCATTTTCATGATATATTTTGACCTATTAGATCATTTATATCAACCCAAATACTTATATTTGTGTAGGTTTTCAAGTTTCTAGACTACTACATTGACCAACTTAACCTAGTGTATTTCTAGAATTCCAATCCAACCAACTAGGTCAACTAGTTCAACCTAGTGCATTTTCAACACTTTTTTAGTAGGTTTCTATATTACTTGGTCGAACAGCTCGATCTAGTTTTCAAGTGATTGGATCAATTTTATTAGAGTTTATTGACTAATAATCTCTAAACCATCAGGTGATTTTTTATTCTTTTGTATCTTTTTATTATGTACTTCTCTGTCATAGTTTGAAGTCTTTAAAACTACTCCACACAATCAACTAGGTCAACCTAGTTAACATAGTTATATGTTATTTCATAAATTTATATCAACTTTTTCTTCTTGTTTATGTCATTTCAAATCCTACACATTTTATGGTTTGAAAAATAGATAATTATAACTAAAGATACATGCAAAATAAGAAACTATCCCCTGTCTACTATACAAGCTCAACCCTATCGACCTAGTGTCTTTTTAGCCTCTATACACTATACTAGGTCAAACTAATATTTTTTGTATCACTTTTATTTTTTCTACTAACCTTTTTTTATTATACTAGGTCAACTTGGTTGACCTAGTATAGTTTTATAGTCCCTATTTTTACACTAAGTTGATCAGGTCGACCTATTACTATTTTCTATCACTTATTATTCTCCTTGTGTGGTTATGTAGTCTTGTTTCATCATGATGAAATATTTTGAGCCTTCCATTAATCCATAACATTAGATTATTAAGGACATGGATAGTAACCTCACTTATTTCATTACCTCTATTGAAAGTATCCAATTTCTTCCTTCCCCTTCTCATAAGCCTAAACCACTCACTACACAATGCAATGTAGTTGAGATCCTTTGTCATAATCCTCCTCCCAATACCAATTTTAGGAATCATTCATCACATAATACCACTCAAATTGATAATCTATATGGTCCCCAAATATTTAAAAACCTTGATGATAATACTATTTACACTCCTCATAAGAATGGTGGCTTGACTAAGCTTCATTCTTATCCTACCATAATTAAGACAATTAACACTAATATTGGGAATCTTCCACCTAAAAATAATATTCCTCCCACCAACACTGATGCCCCTCCCACAAGCACCAATTCACCTATTGATACAACTCAACTTCTTTCACAAGTTATTCAACAAATGAACATCATGTAAATAACCAATCAATCTCAAATGATGAACATGAAACACAACTTATGCAATATGATTATTCCACCACCTCAAATCATCATGCTTCAACCAAATCAAAATTTTATGCCTCCTCCTCTTAGAGATGCCAATGTAAATATCATCCCTCAATCTCTAATAAAAAATAAAATGGTTCAACATATTCAAAATGAGAATTAGCCACATTCATTGCATTCATAGATTTTGGAAACATTTCTCCAACCATCACATATAATGGTACTAAAGACCCTACTCTCTTTATTAATTCTTTTGATAATCTCTATAACTAATGGGTCTAAACTAATACTTTTTCTACCACCAAGATCTTAGCTAAAACCTTTGTTGGTGATGCACTTTAATGGTACAACCAACTTCCTAGACATTCCATCTCACAACTAGAGGATTTAGTCAATGCTCTAGTGAAGGAATTCCAACATGATGACCTTCATAAATTACCTTAGCTATTTCATCAGTGCTAAATAACCTCCTAATGAATTTGCTCATACTTTTATCAAGCAATGGAAGTCTCTTTCTCATAAAGTGGACCATAATATGAATGATGACACTCTTCTAAAACTATTTTTCAGTTCTCTTAAACCTTTTATATAATACAAAGTTCAATTTTTTTCACCAAAAACTTTAGAAGAAGCCTTAAACCAAGAAAAAAGATAAGACTTTCTTATGACTCAATTTGAAACACCTCAAATAACTACTAAATCATCTTTCCAATATTCTTCTCATACCATTGATTCATCCAAGTCTCCCTAGCTTCAATATGGAACATCCAATTCAACCAGTTTCAACCCAACCCACCATCCCTTGAGTCTATAATAAATTAAATATAAATATCCACCCTCTAAACCCATGAGATTTGATCCTTACAAAAATCCTCCAAAATGGTATAGTCTAAATAAATTTTGTTGGTGGCATGTTACTATAGGTCATTCTCATGATTCTTGTCATGATCTTCACTGATTTATTATTTCTTCCTTGCTTGGTCCACATTTTAATCTTGATATTCTTACCAAAAAAATGTTATCAAGGTTATCTTCAAGCCTCTCAAATTCAATCTCAAGAACCAAAATCACCTACCTAATGAATAAACCTCATCCATTAATTTTATCTAAACCACAATTTATCCTTATTCCTACACCATTAAGGAAAGGATAGCTAACATGAACAAATTTAAACATATTTTTGCATCTATTAAAACTCAACCTCTTAGGCCACATAAACCAAAAGAATACCTAGTTCAAATTCCTAATCCAACTCATATCATACGTGGTCCTCCTTTACCTCCTCATACCTCTCATACACATCATATGTCACATTAAACCTCTTTAAAATCTAATAAACCAACACATTTATCTATTTCCAAATGCACCTATAACTATAATACAAATTATTCTAATGGTTCAATGTTACCTCACTCCAACTCACATGTTGGGGCATATTGTGATGCCTATCCACATGTCCCTTTAGACCTTGGGGCATCTTGTGATGCCCATACTTGCATCCACTTACCCTTTGGGGAATCTTGTGATTCCCACACTTCTTTTCCAATGTATAATAAAAACACATCTAGCTTCAAGAAACCTTTCAAGACTTATAGACTTGTCTTTCACATGTTCATCTTTGATATAGACAATACTATAGATTCTACTTTTTTTTTGTCTCATGCTTCTTTATTTTTATGCATTTTTCTTCTTTAAGTTTCACTTTTTAAAGAATCATTATTTTCCTTTACATTATTTGGTTTTATTACACATCACATTTGGCATTTGTTTTCATTTTTTGTCCTTACATTTCTCTTTCATTTTTGTCTTTTTTATGTCATTCTTTTCCTTATTAGATTTATGATAATTTTTACCCTTTTATTTAACATTTAACTCTTGATGTACTATAGTATTCTTTTTATTTTGGTACCCTTATGGGTTTCTTTTTTGTGATTTGCTTCATAATACCATGGATAGGACCTAGCACCCCTCACAAAATTACCATCTTTTACTTATTTTCTTTCTCTTTTACTACTTTACAATGTTATTTTAGCATCCTTTGGGTTTTTATTTGTGAGGTGCTTTGTCAAAAGGCTCCCTCACTTTTTTCTTAATAACACCCTCATGGGTCTCTCTTTTATGAGTTACTTTGTAATACCGTGGATAGGACTCGACCCTCCTCATAAAATTACCATTATTTTCATATTATTTATCCTTATTCTTAAAGTTTATATTTTGCTTCTTTTGATAGATGAAATTTGAAAACAATCTATGTTAGCATGTTTTTCATTCACTTCCCTCAGTCTTATGATAAGGAAACACACCTTTGCTATCATTGTATCCCTCTTTGTCCATTATGACCTTTTTTTTGTAATTTGAAGCAATTCAAATTATTCTGTGTGTCATTCCTCTTAATTTCCCCTTTTCTTTCATGTCTTCATTGGATAAAACAAGGTCAAAGTCAAGATAACACTTTTATTTCACCTAGATTTATGAGACTCTTAGACCCCATGCTCTTTGAAGTTCTCTCTATTAACAACCTTGTCCCAAGTTTTCAAATGAAAGTCATCTTTAACACCCATGTTTGGTTTTCCAAATAGAATCTAAAAAATCCATCAAGAAAGTTAAAATAAAAATCATTTGAAATAAAAGGAAATGATATGTAAAAGGCAACATACAAATTTCAAAAGTTGAATCACAATAAAAGACATGATTATAAGCACAACTCCTATCTCCAATCAAAACTCAAACTCCACAGTCGGCTTCACATAGATCTAAATTCCTTTGGGGTTTAATAGGCTAGTAGATTGGAATAGGGGAATTCAAAAATATCTATGGTGCTACCTACTTTCTCACGTAAGTACCCAATATTCATAGTTTACTAACGACTCTATAAGGGGTGTCAAAGAATGGGGAACAGATCATGGGGAAGTAGGTCCATTTTAATTTTCATGCATATAGCCTTCATGGGATGATCTATATACTCCCTTTGTTGACCCAATACTTGTGTCACTAAGAGAAGTTATTCAAAGTCCCTAGGGTTGAAGGTCCTCTTGTTTTCAAAAACCAACTTTGAGTGTCTTAACTTCAATAAAGAGTTCCTCTACCTTGGTTTTTCCTTCATTCTCCCCTCTACCCATTTCATTTTCCCACTTGATAAGAAAATTGTGATTCCAAATCTATTTCCCCTTACTTAAATTCCTTATTATTCATTTATTAAAAACATTCTAACATTACTTTGTTTCAATTTCATCTATCCTTAGATCAAAAACATCATGTTTGAGTAACTATGGATCACTCTTTTTTTTCATTTGTCATTATTGTACTACCCTTTTGTTGTGGGCAACTGAGTTCACACCCTTTTACCGTTATTACATGTTTCTCTTTATATATGCCTTCTTCATATTTGTCTTACATATTGACTTACATTTCATTTAAAATTCTTTCATATTTTTCTTTATGTTTTTCTTTTGCCTATCTTACATAAGATTACTTTTTAATTTCATACGTATCTTTGTTCAAGATTTTTTGCATTGATTTTTCATTTTTCATTCATATTTTCCATGCTTCCCAACATGATTTAGTATGTTCTACATTCCCTTTTTACATTTATGTTTTACATATTTTATAATGTGATTTATCATGTTTTCCAATCATTTGTTATTTATTTCTTATTATTTGTCATTCTTTTTAGCATTCATTTGTCATTCGTTTTCCAAACATTTATCATTAATTTGCCATCCTTTTTGTCATTTATTTTACTTAAATATTCTAAGCCTTTCTTTACAAATCCTCATTTGCCAAATTTTCCTAAAATCTTAATTTAACCACTCTACACCTATCTTCTAATAATTTCTATTTTGTCTATTTTTTACACTAACTTCTATAGGTTTGCCTAGTGTATTTTAAATTGGATGCGATTATTTCTTAAAATCTTCTTATTTATCTACAACATTAAGGTAATTTAAAGGTATGTGTTTTTCAATTATATCCTTTCATTTATCTTATTTTCTTCTTACTGCATCATACTTAGCATCAACATTGTGTGTTATCATGTTCTATCTTCAAAGCACCATCCCATGTTGCACTTGCATGACACATGAAGAGCTTTGGTTGGGTAATATTCATAGACATAATATTTTTAAAATTTTAATGATTATTGACACTTAATATCTTGCAAGAACCTTTTGAGTCTCAATCTCTCTAAGTGCATGCCTTAAGGGGTGCATTAGGAAAGGGGTAGGTAAACTATTGGTGATTTATAAGATTGTTGTCCCTTTTTACACTTGATATATACACACTAGCTCCCTAAAAACATGAACCCTAGGCTTGTTCTTATATTTCCTATACACTACAATCATTATCATGCTTTATTACTTCATTTATTTCCTTATTTACCTTCTTACCTATTCAGTACACTAGGTCAACCTAGTCAACCTAGTGTATTCTTGGGACACTTTAGTTATTTTGATTTGTTTTCATCTTGACCAACCTAGCATAAACTTTAGGCATTAGCCTAAAAATTTACTAGGTCAACCTAGTTGACCTAATATAGCCAACATGTCTAAATGGATTTTAGGAAATATACTACTATATATACAAGGTCATTTACCACCATTTCATAAGAGTCAAAAGAGAGAAAATAATTAAACAAAGAAGTGTTAAAAAACATCTACTTATTGACCATTATACTTGAATAATAAAGCTTTAGGGTTCAATACTTTCTTTGGAGATCTTATCTTGTCTTATTAAGAATTCTTTTGAATGCTTAGGTAGGTCATGTAGCATAGATTTGATTTATCTTGGTTATCCTTACAAGCCACAATAATCTCTTGTGAAGCACCTTGGCTAAAGGAGAGGTTGAGACTCGATAGGTTCATCTTCAAAGGTAAGTATTCCTAACTTTATTCATCCTTTGTAAGAGTAGATAGATAATGTAGTATGTATTATTCTCTTCCATGTATTAATATTCCATATACATTTACGTGAGTATATATCTTTTATGCATGTTTAGTTTAGTTGTTATTTATTTACTTTGTTATAACCCCCACTTTGTGCCATAAGCTTTTGTGCACACTAGATTAGTTACTTTTCTCACTTTTAGAATAATTTACTTTATTATTTATTACATAAGTGAAAATTAAAGCATAAAACTCTTTTAGGGTTGTTGTATGATTATGTTAGAATGTAGGCTTTAGAACCCTTCCTAACATGATGTGTTATGATAATTGATACAAGTGATCCCCTAATCAGGTATAATAGATCCCCATATTGGTCATGCTCTTGCTTAATTAGTGTATCCCTAATCAGAAGTGTAGGTGTGCTCTATCTTATTCAATCTAGGATTAATTCATGCACATCATGAAATTATGATTTCATACAGTTAATTTTCAAACCAATAGTGAAAATCAAATGATGCAAATGCAAAACCAACTCTTGTAATTATAAAATAATCCTCAACCTACTCAATAGGGAGTGAAAAAACCTAATACACTCATCCCCATTTGAGATGCAAAAGATAACATTATACCTCAACCCCCACTTATTAACAAGAATATTAAACACTTATAAAATGAATCCTTAGTTCTTCAAATTTCAAATATTTGCATAGGGGGTATTGTCCCTACTATCTCTCATAATGGATCCATTAATCCTATATTGAATTTTAAAACTTTTGAAAATGTGTATAAATATTAGATTAATATCAATACCTTTGCCTCCAATAGGATGTTAGGTAAAACCTTTTCAAGTGATGCTTTGTATTGGTATAATCATCTAAAGTCTCATACTATATCTAGTTTAAAAGACATAGTTATTGCATTGTTATGTGAATTCAAAACTAATGATCTTCTTTAAAACATCTTAGCCCACTTTATCAACTATAAACAGTCAGAATTTGAAATGACCCAAGTGTTCATTAAAAGATGGAAAGCATTATCCATAAAAGATGAACATAACATTTTATAAGAAAATATTTTTAACTTGTTCACTGATTCTCTTCATCCCAAATTATAATATCATGTTAGGTATCTCTCTAAATATTATTTGGAAGAAGCCCTAGACCAAGCCAAATGTTAAAATTTTCTTGTAAGACAATTTTATGCCTCCCACCCTTTAATTATAACTCAAATGATTATGAAACATAGGAACCAACATGCTATCAAAGATGGTGTTACAAATACATATGATTCCATACACATTATTCACACTATCCTCCTAAGTAGTTACAATGATTTCACTCTTCCACAACCTCTTTAAATCAATCTTTTACAATAATATAGTTCTACATATTCCCATGTGAATAATGTAAATTAACACAAACCTCTTCTTGTGGCATATATTCAAAAGTGGCTTCCTAAGCCTTCACAATAAATTGACCCTACTCACCCTACCAAACATTGGTATGCCACACACAAGTTTTTTGGTATCAAGATAGTTAGGGTCATTCTCATCAAACTTGTCACCAACGTAGAAAATTTTCTCTTTAGTATCTCTTTACTACTAATTTTGATCATGAAGCCTTAATTTGTGAGCACTAAAAAGTTTATAAAGTGGTAGCTAAGGATCATGAAACCATAATTAAGTATAATTCCCTTAACAATGCTAGCACTCATCTCTCTATTTACAAGGATACCCTTCCTAATAATTAATCAAGTATTAATAAACCTCCCACTTCTAATGTTTTTAAAACATCTATCGATCCTAATTCTCTCATCAATGATTATAATGTTGTTAATATGAACAATGTGAGGAGAGTAGTATATTACCTCGATCCTTATCTACACTCCAATTATAATAATTTTCCAACTTTATGTACTATTCAATACACTTATCTATATCAATTATCAAAACTTAAGCATATGACAATGAATCCAAAAGATTTAAAAACATAACCTAGTTCTTCATCCACTACCCCACATGTGTCCAATCAAATAATACACTTAGATACTCATTATATTTGAATTGATACAACTTATATTCCTCACTTATCATAAATTTACCCTCATTATGAATTACCCACCTTGAAAACCAAAAATAAATGTAATTTTATGCTTTCTTCACCACCTACAACATCCACATCTTCAAAAGAATAAACTATTGACCAAATTACACCACCAACAACATTACCTAGTTAAGTTAAATATTACACAATTAAAAAAAACACATTGGATAAATACAAATCAAATAATACTTATTAGCGTTAATTTAAATTCACTTCCAATCCTCCTTTAATTGATTTTCTTTAACATTATTCACCTTTATCTGACACAGTTCTAATTAGATATGATGATTGGGATACTATCTTGGAACTATCTTGGATCCCTTCTCAAATTAATTTTTTAGAACTCATGAGGACTTCCCCTCATCATCTTAATAATTTAATTCAACTCTTATTTGAAATGAACATCACTCACTATCCACTTATGGGGGAAAAATCCACTTTGTCTAGGTTTGAAGATAGTATTCTTAAATAATGTGAGGATATATATATATATATATATATGTATGTATGTATGTATGTATGTATGTATGTATGTGTGTGTGTGTGTGTGTGTGTGTGTGTGTGTGTGTGTGTGTGTGTGTGTGTGTGTGTGTGTGTGTGTGTGTGTGTATATGTATGTATGTATGTATGTATGTATGTGTATATATATATATATGTATATATATATATATGTGTATATATATATGTATATATATATATATATGTATATATATGTATATATATATATATATAGACACACACACACACATTGATAAAACTGTAGATACTTTTCTCTCACTCAAATCTCCTATTTATATATATATATATGTGTGTGTGTGTGTGTATATATATGTATGTATGTATGTATGTATGTATGTATGTGTATATATATATAGATGTGTATATATATATATATGTATATATATATATAGACACACACACACATTGATAAAACTGTAGATACTTTTCTCTCACTCAAATCTCCTATTGATTCAATTATTCCTAAAAAAATATTTCATGTAGATGATCCTCTGTTATTCATTTATGTCTAAGATGGTGATATCTAAGTCAAGTGTGATTTGATTTATGAAGGATTTGATATTGGAAGAACAACCAATAAGAGGGGGGTGGTGAATCAGTGCCCTTAAAATAGTCCCTTTTATTTCATTAACCATTCACAATCATTTATAAAATACTATCATCACAATTAACAATGTTGTCTAGGCTATCAACATAGCAATGAGAGTATACATAAAGCATGAACATAGGAACACACCACAATAAATAATATATGTGGTAAACCCTCATGGGGGATAAAACTCACTGGAACATAGCTTGGAAAACTTGTCCTATAAGACCATGAACAAAGATTTAGTTGAGTACCAACCCAACAAGGAACACTAACCCCTAGAATGTATCAAACACCAACTTTCAAGGAAGATACAACCCCTTAGGTAACCAAGCATAAAATAAACCACTTATTAACCAACCACATGCTCATCCAAGTACTATAATTCCACCTTGATCTTGTTGTCTTCTACAACTGATTATGGACACTTTGAAATCTTCTCTTGTTCTCACAACACACTACTTTATCCTCTCAAAAAAATTGATCTTCTTGTCTTCTCATAGGCATCTAATCAACTCAATCTCTTTTTATCTGATGTATATCACAAAATTATCATTTATATACCATATGATGTTCAAATCATCTGAAATCACATGATCATAAGCTTCATCAACTCAAATTTACCTCTTCATACAAGTAAATCGTCTTCTTCAACTAAGCTAGTCTACCCTTCATTACTCACTAGGACTTCAAACACAATATTCTAGGTCTCAATAACTTTTATAATATCAATAACACATAAATTATATATCATAAAACCTTTCTCTTCTTCATTCCTCATCCATCACACATGAAGTCCTTCTCACTCTCCTTCCCTTGCTTGCAAACATCCTCACCGTTTGCTCTCCTTCAATAAGGTTGTTTGATAGTTATCAAATAAATATGTGGCATGGAATTATTTACATCATTACCTCTCTACCTTACCTCTCAAAATAATTAGACCTTAATAAAATTCTCTCTTATTCTCCCCCTTCAAATCAAGATAAATAGGCCTTCTAGCCTTGTATTTATACTTATCATTTGCACTCATACTTTCTTGGTTGGCCAAGGCATAAGATGAACAAGATTAAATCATCCATTAGCCCTTATAACACATTAATTACAAATAAAAATATTAAATATTGTTTGGTCATACTCCTTTAGACCTTAATCTCCTCTTTAGGCCTAGTAGAAACCTATTCAATTAGGTCTCTTCCCTCAATAAACTAATAATGAGACTCAATGGCCCATACTATCCTCACCAAAGTATCAAAACATGTCAAAAACTTCTATTCCAACCTCCATATACCTCCTAAATTCTTAATAATTATCAAACCACTTGATTTCATCTTAGGATCACCATTAGGCTTCATACCATCATTAGGTCTCATGGAGACCTGATACAAATAGGACACTCTCTTCTCACTTAACATTGACCTATTTAATCATATTGACCATATTAAACATGGATTAATAATTACATAAAAACTCCCCTATATTCCTTGTAAATTCTCACATATTCTCTTAAATCCTCACAAGCCATCATGACTCTAACTCTTACAAAGCTCCTTCTCAACAACACATAGTCATATAGGACTATGAAATAACAACTTTTATGAAGAACCTATTTCATAATTTTTTCATCTTCATGATATCAAAATAGAGACAAAAAAACATATGACATGACCAACCATGACCTAAAGTTCATCTCAATGCATAAAGGACACTAGAGCATCTCATGTAACTCTTCAAAAAATAATTCTTCAAAACCAACCACACATAGTCAATACCTAGATAACAAAACTCAAAAATTATTATCAATATAAAACCACATAACATCTTGATAGATTTAAATATTTCAACATATCCTCTCATGACCTTATGAGTTCACCATGACATCAAAGGAACACTCAACACAATGAAATAACTCTAATGGAGTATTATAATAACCTCCTTCATGCAAGTTTAGTCAAAAACATGATGCAATAGGAAACACTCACCTTCATAACACTATTAACTCCTTAATGGATTTTAAAACATGGATAAAATAACTCTTATGACCATATTATGTCATTAATATATCACTTAAACCATTAGACATCATTGACATACCCTCAAGTTCACTCTACAACAACTTCTTCAAGTTCAACTAGAAACATGTCATGTTAAAATAAAATGATCATATTCAAGACATTGAAAAATCTCAAAGAATAAATATCATGTAATCTCATCATTTAATCAAAACTTGTACTTATAAATTATGAGAAACATTTGTTACCTCCAAAATCATTGGTCTTGAATACTAGTCAACAACTCTTCATATGTCTATTCAAACATGGCTTCTTAGACACCACTCAAGAACTTAATCATGAAATAGGAACATGAAAAAAACTATAATAAATTATCACTCAATCCATATTATCACTCACTAATCTATATAGGACATATAAGAGTCATCTACCTTGTGAAATATCCACCTTAGGGTTTATAAACACTAAACCCTCATATTATTATCTTACATGTCTTGAGTTTGTTCATCAACTCTAAGCTCAAAATGACCACTAACAGAGTATCTAAATAAACCTTACAAAATTTAGGTCATCTCAAAATACTTTTATCAAACAACATGAGTGTCTAAGAACACCACTCAACACATCAATATACCCTTGTCTTCCATTATCAAGATGTTCAAACTCAATCAAATTGCATGATGATTTCTTACATAAACACATAATCACAGATCACCTTTAATTCATATAATTATGGATATAATGATTTTAAATGATGATCCAATACTTAAATAACCATTCCAATCACTTTATACATGTTATTATTCACTTTTAGTCTACCTAAGTTCACTATCAAAAACATAGATTATGTAAGTCAACTTTAGACTTTAATAACTACACTTATATAGCCTTCCAAAACACCAAACCACTTTAGGGATGATATTCATGAAGTGTACTAAAATTTTTATTCTTTCACAAACTTTATCTAACCACTAGAATGACTTTTACAAGCCAAACAATCCTCTCAGGTCCTTATCCTACCTACACAATCATTTGAAATTGCCTTCCAATGGCTATATTATTTTAATCCAAATGGATATTTCTAATATTTTTAATTTGATATCCTATGGCACATCCCAAAATTATAGATCATATTTGAAAGCTTATAACTTTATATAGGAAACACTTTAAGACACCAAAATTGCAGGAGACCTTCATGGCACAAAATACATTAATTATATATGATCCTTTAACTTTGGTTAAATTCCTAAGTACACGTATTAAATGCACAACCAAGATGACTTGTTCATACTTTCATGATGTGTTATGAAGTTATAGATTCTCTAGGCTTGTGTTATTCATCTTTATCTCTCCAAAAGGACACTAGAAGGCATTAAAAATTTAGAAAGACATCTATGAATGCCTCAAGATAACCTTTATCACCTTAATGACCTGAAAACCTACCTTGCACACTCCAAACCATCAATATAATCACTTTGTCATTAATTCACTATGAATCATGACCAAGATTGACATTAATGAAAATAAAGACATTTTAGGACATTGATCAACAATATCCCCCTTTATCATTGATGGTAAACAACACTTAGAATTCTTCTTATTTTTAATCTTTATTCCTCATTTTGATATTTCTCCCCATTTGACATTAATGACAAAGGGTCTCTTCATTAACATGAAAATTTGATCTTAGGACCTGGCATATCTCTTTTCACCAATCCAAAACACACCATGCTCTCTGAACCACCTCACACATGTTCCCCCCAACACCATTCATACCTCATTCCACTTGAGTTGGACAATTTTGATAAAATTTCTTGTATCACCATTAAAATATATTTTGACCTTCTCAAAGCCCTTCATATCCAAGATAAATTCATACTAAGATTCAAGTGACCTTAGATATCTCTCCCTAAATCCATTCTCCATCTTAAATCATACCATTTAATTGCAATAAACCCATACACATTTATAATAGGAAAGACATACCTTGTTTGAAGATCATAATTCCAGACAAGGGCTGCCACCTGATGACCAAAATTCTTCATCTCAAATACTAAACTTATAGATCCCATAATGCCTTCTCCAAAAGACATAAACATTCACACATGAATCTATTTCCAACTACTTTAATCCTTTATGCTTTTCAAGGCATAACTCCATCTCTCAAATCATCAACACTTCTTTTGAGTAAATTGTCCTATAAAGATAGAAGTCTACCAAAAATCATAGAAGCTAAAACACCTTAATTAGATCAACCATGAATTATAAATTAAATATATGATCTTATGGGTTCTTTAGGTCATTCAAAATCATAGAACTCACACAATCTAATGCACAACATTGGTCATTTAGACCAATCTTCAAATCCTCTTTTGGATCACCATGCTTCCACCTCAAATTGATACATAAAATGTTTTTGCACCATATTTTCAAGACTTAGCATACACACCATGATCATCACCAAAAATCTAAATCCTTCACTTGAAAACCTTACCAAGATTCCTCATACTAAAAAGTGTCTCAATGAAGCCTAAAAAGAGACACCCCACTCCATAGGGTCTAGAACACTAGGATATTCCCATATCTCCATGCTCTTACAAGACTAAATTTATTTTCTTAGATTCCTTTTAGGTTTGATAGGAATAATTATCTCACCAACCTTATTGGCATCCACCTTCTTCTCCTTAATTTCCCTATCAACATAAGTAGATAGCAAGTACTCTTAACAAATATCAATAATTGATCCAAGCTTTACTTTAATAAATAATCATCCTTGATCCATAGGATCAACAATATCAACCTTTAATACCTTAGGTCTCCATATCCATGATTGTCCTTTCTCATGCATTCTAGAAGCTTCATATCCTTTGATATACCCTAAAAATCTATCAAATTTACTTTGATATAATTTTGAAATGTGACCAACATTATAACATTTAAAACAAATAACATATATCATACCTTTTCTTTGATGATTGCATCTCTTCATATAGACTCTTTCTCTATGACAACATGATGATAAATAAAACATTTACCACTGAAAGTATTAGCATACATCATACATTTGGCTGCCTGATAGGTATTCTAATGCTTCACATGGTGCTTGCATCCTTCTTGTCTTGAGATGACCTCTATTTATCTTTCTTATCCTAGTTTACCTTGATAACAAAATACTCATGCTCATCCTTCAATGAATTGATCTTGGTCTTCAATTGAACACTCTCATCCTCTTCATCTCTCATACTTGAACTTGTAGCCTATAACTAAATTTTAAGATCTTTGATGGTCTCCTTATCCTCCTTAGATTTTTTAGCCATATCACACTTTAAGATACTAATCTACTCCTTAAGGTTTTTGACCATGGACCTCAACACAAGCTTATTGTTATTTTTCATTTTTAACTCCTCTAGAGCAATAATAAGCTCAACTCCAAGATCAACTTAAGCCTCTTCTTCATTTTCAAAATACACCTCTTTTTTTTCATGTTATCTTCACAATCTAACCAACTAGCTCCTCGAAATATTTCCTCCATTGGTATAACTTCTTCCACTTTCCAATAAGATACCTTGTGATTTTTAGGATCACCCTCAAGTTGTTAAGCCATATAAGGACCTTATATAATACCAATTATTGAAAACATATCCACTGAGAGGTGAGGGGGTGAATTAGTACCCTTAAAATAGTCCCTTTTATTTTATTAACCATTCACAATCATTCATCAAGTACTATCATCATAATGACCAATATAATCTAGTCTATCAACATAACAATGATAATATACATAAAACATGAAACATAAGAACACACCAAAACACATCATCTATGTGGGAAACCCTCATGAGGGTTAAAACCCACTAGAACATAGTTTTGACAACTTATCCTATAATACCATGAACCAAGATTTAGTTGAGCACCAACCCAATAAGGGATACCAACCCTTAGAATATAATAAGCACTAACTTTTAAAGAGGCTACAAAACCCTACATAAATAAGAACCAACTCAACCACCTCTTGAATAAGCACCCACTTAGCCAAGTACTCTGATTCCAACTTGATCTTACTATTTTCTAAAACTAATGATGGACACTTTTCAATCTTCTCTTATTCTCACAACACACTAGGTCATCCTCTCAATAAAATGGATCTTCTTGTCTTCTCATAGTCATCTAATCAAATCAAGCTATCTTGATCTGATATATATAAAAACATATCATTGATATAACCTTTAAATTTCACATCTTCTAAAATCACATGCTCACAAGATTAGTCAACTCAAATCTTCCTTTTCATACAAGCAAATTGTCTTCTTCAACTAAGCTAGTCTACCCTTCTTCCTTGTTCACTAGGCCTTTGAGCACAATAGGCTAGCTCTCAATACATATAATAATATTAGGAACACATCAATTATATATCAAAAAAATATGCACATATTCATTCGTCATCTATCACACATGAAGTCCTTCTCTCTCTCTCTCTTTCCCTTAATTACAAACATCCTCACTATTTGCTCTCCTTCACTGAGATCCTTGGATAATCAACACCTAAATATGTGATAGGTAATTATTTAAATCCTTACCTCTATACTCTACCTCTCAAAACAATTATAACTTAATAGAATTCTCTCTTATTCTCCCCCCTCAGATCAAGATAAATAGGCCTTTTAACCTTGTGTTTATACTTGTCATTTGCATGCATATTTTCTTGGTCAGCCAAGGCATAATATGAACACAGATCAATCATCTATTATCCATTATAATAAATTAAATAAAAATAAAAATCACATAAGGATCAAATATAGTTTTATCATACTCCGTTATACCTTAATATTCTCTTTAGGCCTAGTAGATACCTATTCAATTAGGTCTATCTCCTCAACAAACCAACAATGAGACTCAATGGCCCATACTGCCATCACCAAGGTACCAAAACATTTAAAAAACTTATATTCAAACCTACATATACCTACTACATTATTAATCAATCTCAAACCACTTTATTTCATCTTAAGATCACCATTAGGATTCATACCATCATTAGGTCTCATGGAGAGTTGATACAAATAGGCATCTCTCTTCTCACTTAAAACTAGCCTATTTGGTATTATTTAAGATATTAAACATGAATTAAAAATTAAAAATAAATCCCCTATTTTCCTTATACCTTCTCATATCTTTTATTCAATCCTCACAAGCCATCATGACTCTAACTTTTATAAAGTTCCTTCTCGACAACACATAGTCATATAGGACTGTGAGACAACAAATTTTGTTAAGAACCTCTATCACACTCTTGTCATCTTCATGATATCCAAATAGATACCAAAAAACATATTAAATGACCAGCCATTACCTAAATTTCATTTCAATGCACAAATGACACTAGAGCATCTCATGGAACTCTTCAAAAAAATAATTCTTCAAACATTGTCCACACAGTCAATACCTTGATAAAGAAACTCAAAAATTATTGTCAATATCAAATGACATAACATCTTGATATCTTTAAATATGTAAACATATCCTTGCATGACCTTATGAGGTCACCATTACATAAAATAAACACTCAACACAATGAAATAACTCCAATGGAGTACTATAACAACCTCCTTCATGCAAGTTTAGTTAAAATCATGATGCTATAGGAAACACTCACCTTAAAAACATTGTGAACTCATTAATGGATTCTAAAACATGGAAATGAGACCTATTATGACTATATTATGTCATCAATACATCACTTAAACCATTACACATCATTGACATACCCTCAAGATCACTCTACAACAACTTCTTCAAGCTCAACTATAAACATGTCTTACTACAAGAAAATGATCATCTTCAAGAAATATTAAACACTCTAAAAGCACAAATATAATGCAAAATCATTATTGAGACAACACTTGGACTTGGAACTTATGAATAACATCTCTTACCTCCAAAGGCATTGGTCTTGAAGACTAGTCAATAATTCTTCACACCTCTATTCAGACTTAGCTTCTTAGACACCAATCAATAACTCAATCATGAAACACAAATATGAAAACAAATACAAGAAATAACTCAATCCATTTTAACACTCACTAAGATATATTATCCTTATAAGATTCATATACCTTGTCAAAACATCCACCTTAGGGTTTAAAAACACTAAACCCTCATATCATTGTCTTGTCTATCTTTAGTTTGTTCATAAAATCTAAGCTCAAATTGATCACTAAAAAATAACCTACAAGAACCTTATGACCTTGAGTTAATATCCAAAAACTTTGAGAAAACAACATGAGTGTCTAAGAACACCAATCAACACATTAAGATACCTTTGTGTTCCATTATCAAGACTTTCAAACTTATTCAATTTACATAATGATTTACTGAATAAACACATACTTATAAATCACCTTCAATGCATAGAATTAGGGCTATAATGAGTTAACATAATTATCCAATACTTAAATCACCATTCCAATCACTTTAGACATGTTATTATTCACTTTTAGTCTACTTGAGTTCACTATCAAGAATATAGACTACACAAGTCAACTTTAGACTACAATAATTGCACTTGTATGGCCTTATAATACACTAACCCACTTTGGGGATGATCTTCATGAAGTGTACTCCAACTTTTATTCTTTCACAAACTTGATTTGACCACTAGAATGACATATACAATCCAAAAAATACTCTTAATTACTTATCCTACATACACAATAATTTGAAATTACCTTCTAATGGCTATATTTTTTTAATCCAAATGGTTGTTTACCATAGATTTAATTTGATGACCTTTAGCACATCCGACATTGCTAGATCATCTTTGAAGGATTATAACTTTAGATAGGAAACACATCAAGACTCAAAACTTACATGAGATATTCATGGCATAAAATACATCATCTCCAAGTGACCCTTTGACTTTGGTTGACTTCCTAAGTATATTTATTAAATACACAACCAAATTGACTTATTCA
>JARHVA010005022.1:762500-777500 GCA_037957365.1 Torreya grandis
TTATTGATTTGATTACATGATGTGATAACTATATGTTTTTATTTTGTACAATATAGATATGTATTGGCTAGTTGTGCATCATTAGTGATATTTATAATAACTCAGAATAACTAACTACTTGTTGTGAGGTGGATGTAGGATAGGTCCTACCCTCAAATCTTGATGAGTGAGAGAATCATCGAAGAGGATTAGCTAGATGGAGTGATTGGGGAAACTTAGTGAAAATGTTAGTAACCCTATAAAAACTCAATAGATTTTAAATGATATTAGAATAAACATGTTAGTGTGTATTATTTGAGATTATAAATGTGTGTGTGGAATCAGTTATAGTATGCATTTGATTTCTTGAGTCTAATTGACTTGGTTTTTGAATTTAACTCTAGAAAATAATTATTAATTAAAATAAAAGTATTATTATTTTAAATAAAATTAGTTAACAAATAAAAGGGAAATTAATGAATTGTTTTATCTATTAGTTAATTAATTATTTATCATTGTTTTAGAAATTACATGAAAGCTTTGTTAATGCAATTTAAAATAAAAATTTGAATTATGCATGAATTTATTTTAAAATAATTTGAGTTAAGTGAATCTAGAGAAAATAAAGAAAAGAGGGTGTAGTAATTTTTAAAGCATGTTTTGAAAATAATAAAGACAAACTTAGAAAATTTGAGAGTTTGCATGCAAAGGGGTAGTGAAAAATTTAGGAGAAAGTTTGTCTTATAAATAAAGGAGAAGGTTGGAGATTAGAGGACATAGATATAAAAAGGACGCTAAGGAATTGGAAAAGAGAAAGAAAGTCAAGTAAGGAAAAGGGGCATTTTATTGTGTCAGTTAGCATTTTATTTTAAAGATCCATGATTAATATCGAATTAAAATCATAACATATTGACCTGTAGCATCCTATTTTTGTATAGACTAGTATCATATTATTAGTCATGTCTATTTACTATTCGACTATGTTATTATTCTTATTGACCAGTGGTTTTAAACCCACACTTTATTCATTATACTAGCCATATATTTTATTGTCTACTGCTTAGTATGTATTATCTTTTATTTTCTACATTGATCTTAAAGATTGCACCTTATTTATTGTATTTGACCAACATATTTTGATAAGTTTGTGGCTGCATTTTAAATCATATTGGCAATGTCCTTTTGTGGGTCATAGCATCACTATAACTATTAAGAGTCTGGGTATCTTTTTTAGCTGGTGCTATAGGATGCATAATGTATTTTCTTAATTTCCATTTGAAATTCAAACCTGAGTTTCCCCAGTATTAGAAGGCATTTCAATTACTCAATGCTGTGTTGAAATTCTCTTTAAATAAACCCTACATCTTATTTTTATCTACATAGAAATGTGTATAGCATGGAAACATGTAGTTTAGAAATGCATTAAATCCTATGTTGATCAAGTTTTGTAATTAGCAAAGACCTATATTTATTTTGCATGCTGCATTAAACCATATGGAAACATATTTTAACCTGCATTATTTTTCTTTTCCATGCTGCATTAAACCATATGGAAACATATTTTAACCTGCATTATTTTTCTTTTACCTACATAACATACTCAGAGAACTACCTATAATTTTTAAAAGAGACCCATGTTAGAAAGTAAAATAGAGTATCATTCTTTATTAAATCTAAATTTTAGTTAAGATATGTCTTTTTGAGGCCTTGCATTTGATTTAGAGGGTTGTATTTCATTTTTGTAAAGTAGCGTAGTATTTTTTTATGTTGCATTTTAAATTGATAATAGGCAACATCTAGCTAGATACTTTACACCCCATTATGAAGTGCATTACCTTCTTCACAACCAACACTCCTTTTTTGTTTATTTCTCATATTTTACTAATTAATTATAGCATCTTATTTAATATTGAAGCTAAATTTTAATCAGGTTGAATCTTATTCTTGACCCATGTTTTGACTTAAAAATACAACATTGAAAATTAAAAGTTTGGTTCCTTATTCAATCTGAGTCTTAAGATGCTTTAAACTATTTCATAGGCCCATGTTTTCTTTTTATACTATGCCCAAATAATTTAGACAACATATCATAAACCGTTGGCATGATGTTTTGTATTTATGAGGTAGCATGCTAATTATAGCTTGTATGGTATGAGTATGTTCGTTGTGTTGAAATATTGACTAAACCTTAGCATCCTCTTGAATATATTCATGTTGAATGCATCAAATTATTAGTTTAGAAGCTATTTTAAAACCCCATGAGTACCATTTATATAAGCTAGCAATAATATATATAAATAACACTAGGTATTTAAGAAGTTGTAAGTGAATTGTGTATCAATAATTGTATACATAAATATGTAAAGGCCTTTATGTTTTAAAAAAAAGAAAAGGAAAGAATAAATATATCCTAATAAGGAGATTAGGATTACTAGATTATTTTTATGTTAGAAATTCCAAATTATGTAAGATGAAAATATTTAATTATTATGGGTATGGAAATATATGAGAATTATAAGAAAGGTTTGTAAACCATGAATTTAATTTAATTGATTATTATAGTTGATAACTAAGGAAAAAAACAAACTATTGATTTAAAATATTTATTTTCTTATTGTGGAATAAAAAATACATATGTAGTTATGGATAGGTCCAAAATGATTATCTATGAAGACCTATCACATTACCAACATTAAAAGATAAATTTGATCCATGAATAAAGGTTATCCAGTTGGTCTGAATGCTTAAAAATTGTGTTTTGTTATATACTCAATTTTAGGTTCATACCACTTTAGATGAAATAAAAATGATTGTTCAAGATTGTTCTATTTATGTATAAGAATGAATCTATATGAATATTGAAATGTATTCTATATTCTATATATGTTTATTTTAGAATACGTATTGATGATGCTAATAGGTAGTGAGATGGGTTCCACTAGCCAAGGTAGCACCACCAATAGATAGTCTGATCAAACGGTGTGTGATGAAATTGACCGATCTAGTGATCAAATATTATCTGAAAACTTTGGCCAAAGTAATGTTAGATGTACATTGTCATTTCATATGTTTGGTTTTCATGTTGTGCGATATCATATTTGAATCATATTTATTTATTTATGATACACATCATGTAGTAGTAAATCTTGAAAGCACATAGAGTACTAGTACATCTCAATGGATTCTTGCACTATTTTATCTACCTATCCATGAAGTGAGGGCCATTCCTGAATAGGGAATTATGCAAGGGATTGTTAGTCCATGGTTGGAGTGGAAACGTGCTCAAATGATGCTCTCTTTCTCCACTATAGTACTACCTAGAGATGACATTTTTGATTATCAGGGATACATGAATTGGCATGAATCTAACTCTGAAGAGTTTGGTATCTGTTATTGTATTAGTCTATATGCCTGAAGGAATGTAATTATAATATATACATGTATATTTGAATAATAGATGTTGTATTATGAGACGAGTTATAGCTATGTCCTTCTGTAAATTATTTACTTAGAATAGTATAATATTATTATTATGAGTATTATTTTAATTAGAAGTAATTTTATGTTTAGTTTTATTTAGATATGTTGTATTGTTTAATTCTATAATTTAGATGTTAAGTTAATTGTTTGAAAAAAATTCATTGCTTTTTCTTAAGTACAACTTGAGTGGTTGTAACAAGTCATTAATTAATTTTAATTTGTATTATACATGATAGTTTTATACTCATCCTATAACATATCACATGCAACTATACGATTAAAAATAGCCAAAAAATGAAAAAAAATCACCAATCCTAGTTTTTGGCACATGTACATTGTTTTATTGGAGATCAGTAATAGTGGCCCCAACTAAAATGAATCCTAAATTTTGGAATTATTCACTTACCTATGGTGTAACAAAAATATAAAAGTTAATAATTTTATTTATTTTTAAATGTTTTTCTATATTCTCTGAGGGTCTATACAAAATTTGATTAAAATACAATGGGTAGTTTTTTTTTACATATCTAAATTTTCATTTCATTCAAATAACATTAGATTATATAGAATTATTTGAAATTATATATTAAAATTCAATTAAGATGAGTTGGATAACAATATTTTTTTATCCCCTTCATAAAGGATAGATCAAGGGTTCACCTATTGGGTTTTATATTTTGGTCAAAGCTTCTTTTTTTGACCTTATTTGATTTTGTTTGAAGAAGAAATGAAACAAAAATTAGATATAAGGGTGTAAAAGGTGATATAAGGTGTTGAATTATTTTTTAAAAGTCCTAAAATATTTTTTAAATCAGATTATATTTGGTGGGTAAAGACCAAACCCCAATAACATTCCTTAATTGTTCTTTTTTAAACATCATGGCTAAAATTGTAAGTTTAATATCTAAAAATGAAATATTAACACCTAAAAACTAAAAATAATGGAGATTACACATGGAAAGCATTGTCATTTTTAATGATTTATGGGAAACAATAGAAACATAAACCACATCACCTACTGAACTTGCCAAGTTGATTGAGTACAAAAAGCATGATAAATGTGCACTTGCACTACTAAAACCATCATACACTATACATATGATTATTCATATTGAAATTATTAAATATGGAGCATGGAAATAATTAGAGGAATTTTATTAAAAATAACCTACATACAATAAAATTGATCCTTATATGTAACTTTTAAACAATAAATTGGTAGATGATGAATATGTCTCATAAAATATTTCATGGATGAAGACATTGAAATAATAATACTATATGACATGTGGAGTAATATATGATGACATATCTATTCCCATCACACTAAGTGTCCTCAATTATACATAAACCAACTTTGTTTAAATTTTTTAGCTTAGTGATAATCTCAATGGTACAACATTTGACTATATTTGCGAGATGTTGACTCAACATGAGCGATAGTTTGTAAAAACGAGTAAGCCTATTGAAGTGTCTTAGTATACAAAAGCTAGGTCAAATCACACATATAATTTCTATATACATAGGTAGTTTTATAAGCATTCTATGAAATACTCTCTGAGACATTCTTTGAGACACTCTCCATATTATTCTAGATAATCTCCATAACATTGTCATCAACACTGTACAAGATATTCGAAATGAAGACATCACCATAGGAAATATTCTCATTTTAATAGTTATTACCATGATTAATCTTCTTATATATCTATCCAACACATGGAATTTACCAAATGTTTTAAATTTGGTAGTATTGGACATCTTAAAAATGTATGTGCTTCTCAACAACCCTAATTTCCACATAAAAAGAGAGCTAAATCAAATTATGTGGATCATTATAGTGGCATATATTTAGGGTATTCCATCTAATCAAGCTATTATAACATTTCATATGATTAGGATGAATACTATATGGGTGAATTATATGGTCCTAATAGACTTGACAACTTGTTTTGAGTGATCAATGATTTACCCATATTGTGTGAGTTACGATGCTCAAGATTGGGATTTATTATAGTAGCATTTTTTAATCTTGTGTTCTTGATTTATTCAAGTTTTGGCTTTGTATAATTGATATTCATGACATGGATCAAACATGATTGCTTGATTTTTGCTCTCACTACATAGATTCTCACCTCTCACCTGATAGGGTGATAAGATATAACATTGGTCTTAAATCAACTTGCATTGACAATACTAGTTGACAAGGGTTTCTAGCACGTATAGTGTTGAGAAAAGGTCATCAAAACTTGTTAGACATCATGGAGATGTGCCTTACATGGTAAAAGTTGGTCCCTTTAATGGTATTATGGGCGGATCCTTATTAGGTGAATGTAGTTAGATAGGCTTTGATCATGTTTCACTATAATATGATATAGATGATCATAGGGAATGAGAAGGATTTGATCATGTTTATCAACCTTCTATGCCACATTTCATAGGGTGGGATTATTTATGGAGTGGCATTAGTTTTGATCAGTACTAGGAAGTAAAGTGCCCAAGTTGTAGTTGCATCAGATTTTATTTGATGACTTCAAATTCATCATTGTAGTTATTTAATTTTACACACCCTTTATATTAAGGGGTGTTTGTTGAGTCATTTATGATCTAAAATCATAATTATTTAGTTTATTTTATATTTTATATATTATTTGCACCTATTATTTGGTTTTATATAACCAAATCCATAATATTTTTAAATCTTACATGTTATTTACAAAAATAAATTTTCACATTGAGTATATTTTAATAGTATTCCTCTTAATGCTGGTATGAAAACCTTGGATAAGACAGGGCCTTCCTAAACAATATACTTAGATTTTTTTACACCCCTTTTGGTTTACCTTTTATGAGTTACATTATAAGACCTTAGATAGGACCAAGCATTCCTCATAAAATTCCCTTAACATCTTATAACAAATATGTGTCATATCTTGATATAAACAACCATACTCTTTCACATTACAAATTAACACAAGCCCTAAGTTTGGTTTTTCATATCTCTTTTTCACATCTCTTATATTTTTTTTCTTGACATATATTTGTTTGGGTTCCTCTCTTACATTGATATTTCTTCATTTTACATATCTTTTTTTGTGTTCTTACATTGATATTTTTGCTTGTGATATTACATTGATATTTATTTCATTCTCACATCTTATCTTATATTGTTATTTCTCTCATTATAATTTTAGTTTTCATTTTGTTGAATTTTTACATATTTTATAAAATTTTATCTATTAGTAATTTTGGTTTCAAATTTTCATTTTCTTTAATTCCTATAGTTCTTTTTTATTATGCATTTTCTCACATTTTATAGAAAATAATAACACATACATCATATATTTTCTCATAGCATATAATAATCAATTTGTGGAAAATATAAAACATATATAACATCCATAAATACCTTCTCTCATAAAATATACAAAAATCAACATATGTGCTAGACATAAAATAAATACATACATGAGTCATCAATAAAACATATCTATATAAAGCTCAAAGTTTGATATAATACAATGTGATACAATCATACAACAAAACACAACTCTAAGGATGAGGGCCATCATTAATACATGATACACTACCCAAAGTGTCATGTCACTACCCTCTCTAAATAGTTCATTATAGCAAACACATCTATGATAGTAGAACCTCTACCTATCCACGTAGATTGGCCACCTAGTCCTACACATATGTTAATTGTCTAGTTGTATCCAAGTGATATGATCTCTCTTGTGCCAAAACCTGCCATTATTTTATCTCCCCTTTACCCAATCCCATTCATAAATCATCATGTGCTCCATATGATAATATTTATAGCTCTCAAGTTTCCTCACTGACCAATCGAATATAAATCACATAAGTAGGTGTTGAAGGCACCATCATATCAATCATCTATGTAGTATCATGTTGACCATAAAATATATCATGATGGGTCATTAACACCATGGTTTCTCATATAGCATCCTCCACTACAATATATGTAATAAGCAAACTAATATTTACATCATCTTGTCATATGTATAACCAAACAAATTCATATGTATATCAGGTATCTCTATTCAAATCAAAATGATCATAAGACACACATCTTAATCACCAATACTCACTTCATTACATGGCCACTAAGAACCTCATATGATGTAGGGATCCATGGTGGTGAAACCTCTATATTGACTAGGTTGAATTACCTACACATGTCATGCTTCACTATGAATCCATCTCACAATAGACCAACTCAATACAGGCTACACAAATAGGTCTTCTTGTGGCTTTGGATATTATTATGGCTACACTATAAATTATATTTATCTCTATAATCATGGTTGTGGTTTTGGTATCTATTATTGTGACAAAATATCTAATCCTCTATTTCCTCATCATCATCACCATCTTTGTCTAGGTATAATAACTCAACAAATCTATATCAAAAGAACCTCTATTAGTACCCTAACACATCCTATTCCACTTATATCTCTTAGATTCCATGTCCAATATGATTAGAATAATATAAGATATATAGGATGTGGTAATCCAAAATTACATAGTAAATGAGCTACTTAGTGCATCTCTACCCACCATGGATAAAGTATAGTAATCCATAATTGACTCTATGCCTAATATATAATGGGCCATGATTACCAAGTTTTTTTCATGCTCTGATATGGGTACCAAAAAATATCCCTTATGTCATAGTCTAAAATGTGAGGCATGTGATATATGTGCCATGTGATACTATGCCCACCTCTAAACACATGGTAAGGCATAATCCACTCCATGTGGTAATCTTGTAGGTTGATACTTTAAGAATCTCTCATAGATCCATCTATTCAATAATATAAGGGTACCCATCATCATCTACCCCTATAATAGAATAATATAAAATTTGTGCACTAACTACACCCATATAATAGACCCCAAGCCATATAATGTGCCATCCTCTAAAATGAATTGATATAATGTAATAATATACAATAGAACTTTCCCATCTGACTTGTGATGTATCACATGAGCTATCATAAGTCTAATGATTTACTTTTAGATATCCAAAATGTCAAAAAAATACACATCAAATAGGCATACTCACGAGCCTACTTGTATATACCTGTTAGATCCAGTCTCTGATAAGGTTATGGCTCACCTCTTAGTATCCATCTCTAGTGTATCACATACCATAGGCATGCCTACAATAGGAAGTCCCAATAACACATGGAATACTAAAGGGTGATACCTACCTGAAAGTTATCCCCATCCACCATCTATTGGAAAGTGTTGTTGATGCATAATTTGACATGGACCAATAATCAAGCAAAAGGGTTGTTAATCATTTCCTCTCCCAAAAGGAGGGATATCCTACAAAGAAAATACCACCCCAAGTTCTAAATGTATCAGATCTTAGTATATTGGTATTCACTAAGTTGGTTGATGTGGACTTGTTCCATATAAGGGGCCTATTTTAATGAGTTGATATATAGTTTAGATTTGGCTATGAAATTCCTAGAGAGAGGTTAGGTGTTTCACTTTGATATTCTAGTAGGGTTCAACCTCTAATAGAAATAAAATTTTAATAAATTTATATGAATAACAACATTTGATTTATTAACTAATTTACCATGTTAATAAAGATAAAAATGTTGTAATAATGATAAAATAAATGGAAAAATAACAATCAATATGAATAATTAAATTTAGGTTTCTCTTGGTCTTAGAGTAACTCGATCATAAAAAAAGTGCAAAAGATTAGGGATAAAGAGATAACACACTTGTTGCAAACACAGATGGATCTAGAACTATCTAACTAAGTGAATCCAATGAAACAAATATTTATTTTCACTAGACCTAGCATAACTCCAATTAAATATGGTGCAAGAGTTTGGTGAGATTTACTATGAGGAGAAAAGGCATAGCTACCATATACATGCATAAAAATTGACTATAAAACCTCAACACTCTTCAAATTATCAATTTTTTCCTTTTGATTAACAAAGTTATGGATTCATAAAATCATATAAGTGAAATAAAAACCTATGGGGTAATAATAATAAAATAGGAGAAAGGGATAAATTACTCTAGAAAGTAGTAAAGTGTAGGAAAAATACATAGGCATAGTCTCTCTATGTCTATCTTACAACTCACAAAGAGCCATCCCTTTGCAAGGCCTTCAGAGGTCAACATATACATGAAGGGGAGATCCATTCCAATATTTAACAAATAAAAATAATAATGGGGTAGTTTAAAGTATTCATTGTTGATTGAGGAATGAAGTTGGGATCTTATCAGATTTTCTAGCTTGATAATGATCAACATCTTATAAAACCATGCCTCTTTAAGGTAGAAATTAGTCATTTGTGATCATTGTATCTTCTAGGCACATTTTCTCATGAATTCCACATGATTACTAGAACCATAATAATTTTATTTAATTTAATTTGGGTGCATATAGAGATCTAATTTTAAATGTCTAGTGAATTTTTGTTAGGTTCTTGGAATTGCCAATCCACCATGCTCTGTATAGAATTCCAAATTTAATTTTAGGGGCAAATTAAATGAAGTGGGAATCCCTAGATAGATTTTATGTATTTATATAATCAAATAACTTATTTCATGGGATTAAATCTACCATTTTATATTCCTCTAGTTAGTGAGAAACCAGTTGCAAGATTGACTATGCTTATTAGCTCAAACATGTAGTCATATCCCAGGATTTGATAGTTTTGATGGCCAAATAGGCTATCAATTTCAAGATAGTACCTTAATGGATATGTATCCATCACATCCTTTTATTTAGGCTATTATTCCATTGATTTTTTAAGGCTTTTCATAGTGTTGACTATTCTTTGTCATGATGTAGCAAGATTTTGCCACATGATGCAATCTCTCTCACCTGGAGCTCTCAAGATCTATTGAGTTGTATGGGCTACCACAAAGATATATATCAATGTAATATTTACACATGGTGTCATATTGATAACTTAATCACTTAGATATATTATGACAACATTGGTTCTATATAGATAGCTCTAGGATAATGGGTCACAAGGATGATGCCATGTGGTATCATCCTACTAACCCACTTATCAGGGGCTTGTTGACATCACTGATTCTTTGTATAAAAATAGTTGAGATATAAGATCAATAGGATGATTCCACATGACATAATCATACTAAACCAATCACCTAGAGATATGTTGACATCATCACCCCACCAGTTAATTTATAAAGAAATTAACTAAGTGTCGAAGGCATTTAGAATAGACTCGAGACTACCATGAGATCAACATGTGGCATTAGACCATGATATATGTCTGTGGGCATAACATTAAAAATAAAAGACAATAAATTTAAAATAAAAATCTAATTTTTAGGAGAATTCAATCTCAAATGACTAAGTATTTTGAATTAAAATGTCTAAGTCATTTAAATTGAACAATAAGAATATATAAGCTTAGAGGTAAATCCATTTGAAATGAAAACAAAACCAAATTTTGACCATTTAAATGAAATTGAATAGAGTATAAAAAGATAATTAACAAATTTTAGTCAATTTAAGGTAAATTTGAAATGAAATTGGATTGAAAAGGGGGCTAAAATAATGAGTTAAAATATCCCACTTCATAGGAACCTTAGCAAAACAAGCTCACTTTAAGGAAATTGTCTGAGGTAAAATTGAAGAAATCAAAAGTGTATATCCAATTTTATTGTATGAATACAAAAATGAATGAGATTACTAATGAGAATAATACAAAAGGATCTATAGAATCTAGATAATTCCTACAAGTTTTTTTTAGATCTCCCCCAAAAGGGGAATTTTCAAGCATTTTCAAAACATGGGGCAAGATGATTAAGACCTTCAACTTAATATATATTTAGGAAACTTAATTTTAACCTTTAGATGAAAATCTTGGACTAACAACTTTAAACATGAAAAAACATTGAAAATAAACACATTCAGTCAATTAAAATGTATCATCTAGTAGATGGTTAAACTAAGAAAGGTTCAAACAAGTAGATAATTAAAACTCCAAAGGTTTTAAAGACCAATAAAAAATAGGGTCCTCATTTTAGTATAAAATGGGTGTTTTATGTAAGAAATAATAGATGGTGACTCTTTCTTGGAGATACTCCTAAGTATCTCAAGAATCCTTAATCTTTAATCTCTTATTTAAATATAAACATTTGATGTAAACAATCTTCCAAGATAAATTCAAAACAAGAAGTCATAAAATTATGATCTAATATATGACATACTAAACTAAAATTGCATCTAAGGACCATTAGTGTGTGATTTTTTGTGATTTATTCAGTTATTTTGCAAATACACATAATAAATAAAATTTACCTAATTAAAAGCCACTACTGAAGGGAGAAGGATTTTATAATTTTAACTAGGGGAAATGGTATGGGCATTGATATATTACCATCTAGGATTTATATCCCCTACAAATATACCTTTGGTATTTTTTCATGGCCTTGATCCACTACCAAATAGGCTAGAAAAATTGTGTTGGAGGTTTCCAAGATTACCTTTTCGAAGAGAAAGTTTAGATTTTGCATTTTAAATCATTTATTTTGAAAGTATATTTTTATTTATTTTCATCCATTGAGGGTTGGGGTCCAAGCCATGGATCAAGTGATAATTAAAAAGTGTGAAATTAATCAAATCAAAGTTAATTTTTTAAGGGATGCATCATGCTTTAGATTTTATATCATGTGAATTTTATGATACTTAAACCAAGAAATTTATCCTTTAAAAATTCATATGTTCTATTATAAATCATAGAACTTCACCCTTTTATCATTCGAGGAAAATGTAGTAATTCATGTTGATAAGTGAATAATATTTTAACATTTTATACATAAAAATGCCATTGGTATTACCCACAAGTAAACCAAAATTCTCATTATTGAATCAAATAGGGGAACCCTCAAGTCAAAACAATAGGTTCAACTAAAAAATATGAAATGTTATTGAACCAAGTGAGGAGAAACAATAAGACAAAAACCAAAAAACAAACCTAAATTAAAACAAGGAACAAGAAAGGAAAAATAGAAAGCAAAAGACAAGTTATTCATAGGGGCTTCCAAGCAACTCAAGCCTAGAATTAATTCTTGAGGAATTTTCCATTGATAGGAAATGGAACATCCTCACTAGTAAGACACCTTAGGAAGAAAGCATTCCTACCTAGGATTTCAGATATTTGGTAGGGACCGAGCCATAAAACATCAAAATTTCCATGTTGTCTCTTTTTTTTGTGACCCTTATCCCACACAAGGATAAGGTATATGCTATTAAATACTTTTAATTTGGATATCTTATCAAACCAACATTTCACAACCTTTTTATGCTTATTTAAATGTAACAAGGTTGCATCCCACTTTTCTTCTAATTATATGAATTTTAAGGGGCAAGCTTCTATTCGATCATTAGTCCCCACATACTAGTTTATAAATAGTAAGGTAGAGATTTTTAGATTGGTTGGTAAGTGAATATCTTGGTCATGTACCAAATGATAGGGAGAGTTTTCTAGAGAACCTTTGATTTTAGTTATACAAAACCATAATTTAATTTACACCATATTGTACCAATCCCTTGGGTTTCTTTCTAATATTTTATTAATTATATTTAACAACTTATTATTTGTTGATTCATATAACCTATTACCTAATGAATAATAGTTTAAATTGAAATTTAAGAGTTACTTTATGGTCATAATCCCATTCAATAAACTGTAAGGAGGATAAAATAGGGACATTATCACATACCAATGTGGTGGGCATACCAAACCTCATGGTAATGTGCTCCTCCAAGAATTGATGACTACATCTTTGGTATAATTCCTAAATGTTTGGTCTTCAATGAAATGGGTACAATAATCAATGACTATAAGGATGAAATTATGGCCTATAGAATAATTAACTTTGATGGCTCCCATAAAGTCCAATCCCCATTTAGCAAATGGCTGAGATTCAATGACTAGAAGTAATGGCATAGTTGGGGTACATTCATGGTCTGAAACTACTTGGAATGTGTGGAAAATCCTTACATGTAGATGCATATCTTTGAAAATATTCATTTAATAGTAGACTACCCCTAGTATGTGATGAGTCATGTTACTTCCTAAACCATGACTAGTTCAATATTTCCCATGGAAATCTCTTAGTACTTCAACTACTTCTTATTTACTTAGGTATCTTAAATATGTCTTCATGGTTTCTTATATAGAGAGTGCCATATTTGATCATAAAATGACTAATTATTAGGAATAGTTATTTTATCTATGTGGAATTTAGGTTCTTGGGACACCCATTATTTAACAAATATCTAGGTATATCTATGTACCAATTATCATTTGTGATGTCATGCACTGAGTATTATTGGAAAATGATTTGGGGATCCACCTTGGACATGGTTTTTCAAAGTCCTTGACCTATAACTATTTTCATTGATTGTATATCCATGTTAAACTCTTGGAGTATGGTCATCCATTTACCACACCTCTCTCCCAATTCATTTTACATTGATAGGACCTTCATGGTCAGATCAGGTACCACAAAAATAATTTACTAAGAAGAATATAATGCCTAAAATTTTTAATATCCTTTATTAAAGAAACGTATTAATTATAGATCATAGAATATCTAAGTTTGACATTTATAAGTGGGTTTCTCATGAAGGACACTATAATTTCATCCCCTACTTCTTTCCTTTGTGTCAACATAGCAACATTAGAATGCTCTGAGGTAAATCAATACAAGTAGAAGGTCTAAGTGTAATAGATACTAATGAGTACTAGTTTGATTACAATAGAATATTTGATTTGGTTGAAATCAACTTGAACTTTAGTAGTCCAATTAATCTTGGAACCCTTCTTTAGTATGTTATTTATTAGCCTAATTATCTTAGTAAATCCTAAGATAAACATCCATACAAAGTTGATTTTACCAAAGAAGCTCTTCAACTCTTTCTTAGTGATGGCTTGTGGGATTTTCAAGATTGCCTCCACTCTATATAAACCTATAGATATACCCCTCTTAGAAATAATATGGGGTAGAAAATGACCTTTAGTTACACCAAATATGCATTTTTTAAGATTTAAATAAATCCCATGGTCTCTACATCTTTTTAATGCCTTCCTCATGTCCTTTGTGTGATCTAACCTTATTTTGGAGAAGACCATTAAATAATCCATGTAAAAAAATATGTATTTTTGCATGAGGTATTTTAATGAAATGTCCATTTCCATTTTAAATGTGGCACCCTTGTTGATCAATCTAAAAGTCACTTTATTGTATGCAAGGGTGCCCCACTTGGTAGTGAAAACTGTCTTGGCTCTATCTTCAAAATTGACTACCACTTGATTGTAGCCTAAATACCCATATAAGAATGACATAATTTGGGCCCCATTCATAATATACAACACTTAATATAAATAAGTTAAGGGTTATTTATCCTTTGTATAATTTTTTTTTTAATTTCAAAAATCAACACATAGTTTGATTTCCTTACTATTTTCCTCACTAGCACTAATTTTATAA
>JARHVA010005022.1:782500-885000 GCA_037957365.1 Torreya grandis
GAATCATTTTTATTTTGAAATTTTGTGAATTTTTATCTCTAATTCTAGAGAATAAAATTGCCACATAGAATATCTCTTTAGCCACTATGATTTAATGTTATCCAAAGTGCTTAGCCAGCTATGATTTTTTTGAGTTGGTAACTTAATGACAATTTATTAGTAATTTTGTTTCTATTAAAAATTCATATATTGAGTATATTTTTTTGAATTTTTCATGGGATGTCATATGCTTGCATCATCATCCTAGACACTTGTGTTATGACAATGATGTAACTATACACTTTTGGATGATACTATCTGACAAATTTATCTAGTGCAAACATTAGTGTCTGATGCCTCCATCCTACATGGATGCTAGCATTCAAAAATAATGTCTTTGTATTCTGTGTGTAATTTATTCATATTTTTATATTTTAATAAAAAAATGTGATCACTAATTTTTTTATTATTTCTTTCTTGATTGTATAAGGATTTTCATATTTGAGAGTTTTGGCACAATTGACATTATTTGGAATCAACAAAGTTGGGTTTGGATCCAACTAATTGGGTTGTTATTGATTAGGTATAGTTAGGGAACTATTCCCAATTATGATAGATTACTTATCTACATCCTCATATCTTTAGTTGAGATGTGTAATATAGACATGTACTTTTTGTCTACTTACTAGTGAGATTACCATCACCCTAGAGGATATATGTCAAATTTTTTAGCTGTCATTAAGGATGAGAGAGTTTAGGTTGCTAGAAATAGTATCCATGACTATATCTATCGGTCCCATGTATATTTTACTAGTTAGAGGGCTCTTGATGTAGAATAAAATAATATGGTTTAATTTGATGACATTATTAGATGTGATGTTCTATGGCTACAAAAGTTTATTTATCTATTATTGGAATTATTTATAGATGTGGCACGTGGGAATATTGACATATCTTATCATATGTACCATATAGTTCATCACATTGAGCTAGATAGGATCAAATATTTATGGAATCACATTGTACTAACCCACTTGTGCATGGATATCAACAGAATGACACTGCAAAGCCATGGTGGGGGTATTGGAGTGATGACTCTATTACATGTCTGGGATATGAACATACCATAATAGTACAACTAGTTGGTGGTCCTCTCCCTGGATGAGCTTACCCAAAAGTGTTTGTTGAGTGGTGGGTATTCTCATGTGGTAGACTCATACCATGATGGAGTACATGACTACTTTGGATAGGCAATCTCCTGATCAGATTATGTGGTGTCTTATAAGAATTTTGTTAGGTAGCTTGAGGATGGCCATGAGTTACAGAGAGTTTGTGTTAGTATGTGGTTCATTGATCAGTTTCTTAGTGTGTATGATTTATTTTAGTATGATCAAGTGTTATGGTAGTTTGGTATTGAGCATGGAGTGACCTCAACCCCATATTCATGGCATCACATAGTATGAAGTGTTTACAAGATGCATGATAGGCTAACACCCATTAATGTAGATCTAGCCCCATTCCGTAGTGATGAATGAGATCTAGTGGTTCCCTTGGAAATAAGATATGATGTAGGGTGTATTGATGGGTATGTGTAGTGATGGGCTAGATCATAATGGCCTATATTATTTCCTATTATATTTATGGCTCCAAGTGCCATTATTGTAGCACATGGTAGTGTAAGAGAGATAGGTGGTGATGTAGGAGATGATGTTCCTAAAGGACCCACATTGGTAGATGAGGCATCCATTAGAGCCACATGTGAATACCATTTTTTTTAATTTTTTAATTTTATTTAATTATAAAAGTATTTTTTTTATTATGTCGTTAACTACTGTATTATCTCATATGCATGTAGCTAACCAAAAGTGGTCAACCATGGTGGATTGGATGATTTAGACCCTTAATCATAGTGTGACTATGGACATAGATAGAGATAGGAATCTACAGGTACCTACTTAGCAACCCAAATCTATTATGTAAGTACACCCCCTCCAACATGCCTATATCAAATACTTGATCAACCAATGGTTCCTTGTTATAATTAGTGTGGGAGTGATTAGTCTTGGTAGAGGGCACACTAGAATAAGGACTTCTGCTAGTGGGTATTTTATGTGAAGGTTGATGGACCATGTATTCCTTATAAATATCATCATGGGATGGTTCAACCTTATTATACAAGCCTCTAGGAGAAGTATGTGCATGAGGTTTGGATACATATTTTTTAAATGTAATGATACCTAATCTATTAAATGTGTATGGTTTTACTCAAGAGTAAAACACTCTTTATCTAAATGACCATTAATACCATGATAAGTGAAAAAGTGGTTTCCTTTTCATTCTCAAATCTATGAGGTAGGTAATGTGAATTAAGAGGTAGTCTGATCAATCATTTATCCAACAATGTTTATAATATATCATGTGGTCTATCTTGGTACCAATAAAACTAAAGATGCTGATGTTTTATGGTTCTATTTGGTCTAACTATGGGAGGTACTCTAAAAACATGTTCTTGTCCCTTGTTTAACACCTTAATTGTTGGTGTTATGGTAGTCACCAATGGTTTTGAAGAATATTTTTGAGGTGGTTCATGATTATTCATAAATTTTTTATGTTCCCTTAAAACATGATTCTTATCATGGTTGATTTGTGATGGAAAAATAGGTAACCAAGTTTGTGTTTTTGTTAAAGCACATGAATATTTATGAACATCCTAATATAAGGTCTCAAATGAAGCAAAGGGTTTGTGAAATGCTTTCTATCTAAGTGGGTAAATAAGACTCCTACTAAATATAAATTATAATTCCAAATCTAAAGGTGTATATTTTAAGAAATACAAAGCATCCTTAAATCAAAAAACATAGTATTGTATAAATTCATTCTCATTGTGGGTTAATGCTTTAAAATGTTCCAATGGTAACTTAGGTATGGTAAAATAATAAAAATTAGATAGTGTTAAACATGAAATATACTGAGAGGAGGGGGGTGAATGAGTATATTATATATCTTTTAATTAATATGATTTCTTCTATTTAACCACTTAGTCACACATTTAAGATATGCAATAAAACTAAAACAACAATATGCACCACATACGAGAGAGAGAGAGAGAGAGAGAGAGAGAGAGAGAGGAGAGAGAGAGAGAGAGAGAGAGAGAGAGAGAGAGAGAGAGAGAGAGAGAGAGAGAGAGAGAGAGAGAGAGAGAGAGAGAGAGAGAGAGAGAGAGAGAGAGAGAGAGAGAGAGAGAGAGAGAGAGAGAGAGAGAGAGAGAGAGAGAGAGAGAGAGAGAGAGAGAGACCAAATTTTAATGTGGAAACCCAAAGATGGAAAAACCACAAAGAACAATCTCAAGTATATGAATGAACACAAACTCAAATTACAAAGTTTGGAAGCACCAACTTGCAGGAGCATCAACCCCTTTAATGGGCACCAACACAACAACTATTTGTGAGAACTAACCCATAGGAACACCAAACCCTTGAAAATATTTGTGAGAACCAACCCATAGGAGCACCAACCCTTCTTGTGTATAGAACACAACTATCTCTCAATATTGCTTGCTCAACAAATGATAGAGCTCTACAATATCTCTTGATTTTATCTCTTTGAAAATAAATAAAAACCATGCACACTCTTGAATATTACAAATGGCTTCTCAAGCCTTTATTTATAGCTTTCCAAATGACCTTTGACATTCAACCTTTATGACCCTTCAAACATCATGGAAAATGGCACCAAACTTGCATGACTCTTTGAATCCTTACATTTGAAAAGTCATATGGTGACCCTTCATAAACAAATGTGTCCTTTCCTCTTTTTTCTTTATCTTGGTGACTTTTTGTATTCCTAAAAGTGTCCCTTCATGGAAAAATGTGCCATACCCTCTTTTGTCTTCACATGGTAACTCTTAGAATTCCTCAAGGTGACTCCTCATGAGAAAATGTATCCCATTCCTCTTTTTTCTTTACCCTCTGACTCTTTGACTTCCCCATGGGCCCTCTTTTGACTTATATGCAACCAAAAATATATCCATTAATATTAAATAAATATTAACACATATTATCCAAGATATGAATATTAAAATCATCATTAAATGCAATGGGGCCTTTATCACCAATAATGCTAGAATTTTGACATCAATGAAAATATTTCTAATAATCTCCCCCTTTTCATTGGTGGCAAACTCAAACTAAAACAACCACATCTTGAAACCTACACGTATTGTCATCTAAAAAACATATAATAACTCCCCCTTACTATCACAACCTATAACTATTCCCTATACTTGTTCCTTATACCTATACCTATTTATATACCTATACCTGTACCTATACCTATTTTTTTTCTTCTCCCCCTTTGACATCAATGGTAAAGGGCCTATCTTGGAGCTAACACTTAGCTCCCCCTCAACTGATGCTAATCCTCAATGGTAGGAATTGAAATAAACTACTCTCAACTTCTCCTGTAGATACTCAAATGTGTCTTTTGGTAGTATCTTTGTGAAAATATCTATAATCTACTCTATAATACTGATATATTCCATCTTAACCTATTGATCTATAGCCTGCTCTCTCAAGAAGTGATATCTAATAGGAATATGTTTTATTCAATCATGCATCATTAGATTCTTCAAAATATTAATAGCACTTATGTTGTCACAAAAAATAGAAATAGGTTCATCATATTTTACCTTGATATCTTCCAAAGTTTACTTCATCCAAAGCACTTGAGTACAACACAATACCTCTGTAATATATTTTTCTTTATCTATAGAAAGTGATACTAAATTTTGCTTCTTGTTTAGCCATGATACTAAGCTATCACCAAGGAAGAAAGCTCTTCCACTTGTACTCTTTCTATAATCTAATCACCCTACCCAATCTAAATCTGTATAAGCAACCAAATTGAAATGTTTGCCTGTGGAATTCCATAATCTAATGTCTCCTTGATATATCTAAATATTCTTCTCACCAACTAAACATGATTGTCTTTTAGATCTGACTGATATCTTACAACCATACCTACTACATGCATGATGTTTGGCCTCAATGTTGTCAAATATAAAAGACTACCAATCATAGATCTATATAAAGATTGATTTTTAATAGGTGAATCTTCATCCTTGCTTACTTTATTTCATGTACACATTGGTATGCCAACTAGTGCACAATCCTCAAAACCAAATTTATTCAACATTTCTTTAGCATATTTACTTTGAGATATAAAAATTCCTTTATCTAATTGAAATATTTGCAACCCCAATAAAAATGACAATTCTCTAAGCATAGACATCTCAAATTATTTTTGCATATTATCAAAAAATTATTTTATCATATTCTTAATGTTTCCTCCAAAAATGATGTCATCAACATATACCACAATAATCAATTGATGCTCACCTTCTGTTTCAATGTAAATATTATTGTCAACAAATCCTCTCTTGAAACATTGATCCTATATGCACTTATCAAGTCTTGCATGACAAACTCTGGGAGTTTTTTTCAATCCATACAATGTTTTTTTCAATCTGCATACATGAATACTAATATTTGAGAGAATAAATCTCTTAGGCTACTTAATGTAGACCTCTTTTTCTAGATTCTTGTTTAGGAAGGTAGATTTGACATCTATCTAAAAAACTTTGAAATTTTTAAACCCTGCATATGCAAGAAACATTATAATATCCTCTATCCTTATTATTGTTGTAAAAGTTTTTTAAAAATCTATTCTCTCAATTTGAGCATACTGTTTACATACTAATTTAGCTTTATTCTTAGTCACTTTTCCATTTTCATTCAACTTATTTCTATAAATCCATTTTATTCCTATCGCATTATGATATTTTGGTCAAGGAACTAATTCCCAAGTATCATTATTTTCTATCTAATTTAATTCTTCATCCATTGACTTAACCCAATGCTTATCATGTCTAGCTTCTGAAAAAGTTCTAGGCTGAATTTTGGATAACAAAGAAAAATTAACTTGCTCAGATTCACTTACCATCATTATTCTAGTGCAAATTACTTCATTTATGTACTCAATTATGTCACTTTCATTATGATTTCTCTAAACATATTTGGATGGAGTTTTGGTTTCCATTTTCTCCTTTTCCTCATCTTCATCTAATTCTTCAAAATCTTCTTCTTCAATGATTTTAGGAATGTCTATTGGATCACTAATTCTTTGTGTTCCATCTTCTTCTATCTTGACACTTTCACTTTCAAAAAATTTATTGGCTATTTTTTTATAACATTTATAAGCTTTACTTTTACAATAATAACCAAGAAATATACCTTCATCTACTCTGGATTCAAACTTACCAAGTTTTTCATTAGTTCTCTTTATAAAGCATCTACTATCGAAAACTCTAAAATAATCAATTATTAATGGTTTATCTTTCCATAGCTCATAACGAGTATTTCCACTATTGATTATCAATAATTCTCTATTATAAATATGCATTACTATAGTAAATACCTCTCTCCAATATTTATCTAGTATCTTGGATTCATTTAACATTGTCCTCACAATCTCTTAAACTATTCTATTTCTCTACTCAACTACTCCATTTTTCTATGGAGTTTTGGCTGCTGAGTAATGTCTCTTTATTCCATGGTCTTCACAAAAATCAATAAACTAATCTTTCATGAATTCTCCTCCTCAATCTGATCTTAGACACTTAATCTTTAAACTAGTTTCATTCTTAACTAATGCTTTGAATGCTTTAAAATGTTTAAAAGCTTTTAATTTTTTATTTAAAAACATTACCCAAGTCATACATGCAAAATAATAAATAAGCAACATGAAATATTTATCAACTTAAATAATCTAAATTTTCATAGGTCAATATAGATCAATGTGAACAAACTCTAACATCTGAGTGGTCGAGTACTCTTTTTCTTTGAATCACATTCTGGCCTAGATCTCATGCTGAAAAGGTTCATAAAGCATGTCAGATGGCTTTGTCATCTTTAGAAAAATTTTGAATACTTGCTTCTTGATAATGTTGACAAGATTATCAAAATTTATGTGTCCCATTATCTTGTGCCATAGCCAACTTTATTCAATCTGACTCAAACAACATCTTTGACCTTTGATGTCTGATAACATATATAAATTCTTGCCTGTTCTTTGAGCATCTACAAAAAACACATCTAAATATTTTCTCCTAATTTCACAATCTTATAATAAAACATTAGTGTGTGCCCTTAATGACACATTTGACTTACACTCAAAATATTATACTTAAGACCTTCTACATACAAAACATTTTCAATTTTAGTTATACCATTATCCAAACTTAGTGTACCTTTTTCAATAATTCTGGTAGTAGTATTATTTCCAAATTTCACTATTCCACCATTGATCTTATTCAAGCTTATGAACTTGATTTTGTCTCCTATCATGTGCCTAAAACATCCACTATTAATGAACTATGGATTTTCTTCATTTTTTTCATGCAAAGCTATCTCTACCAACATATATTTTTTAGGTTATTTCTTCTGCCATGAACCTGTCTGAACTTTCTTCTTTATGAACGAAGCCTTGACAATCTGGTCCTTCTTGACTAAATCAAACGTGCTTCTATAGTTCTAGGATATGTGTCTAAATTTTTTTCAATTATAACATATTATGGCTTCTTAATTAAATCATGATAGAGAAGCAAAAGAGTTGTGGCTTCTGCTTGACTCTGCATGACTTTTTTTCTCCTTATTTCTAAAATTATTATCCCTTTTTTGACATTCTATTTTATTATGACCATATCCATTAAAATAAAAATAGTAACCATAAAAATAGGACCTATTTGTTTATCTCTGATCTAATTGCCTTTTGTAGCTCTGTTCCCTCCAACCTTCTTTGTTTGAGATGTCCTCTGTATTCTTAACTTCTTTCCTTTTTATTTCCTCTTTTATAAGAGCTTCAACATAGATCTTTCCTTTTTCCTTGTTTTTGAAAGTAGTGGCCTCCCCTTTCTCTTTTTCAAATCTGATACCTATCTTTTTTGACATCAATCTTTGACTTTCTAATATCTTATTCAACATATTGGTGTTATTCTCAAATTTTAAATCATTGGCTACTCTATCATTGATTGCTTTATTTACTTTCTCAAGATCCACTTTTAAAGAAGTAATTTTGATAACATACCTTTCACATTATTTACTTAATTTTTGCAACTATGTCATTAGATCTTCTTCATTATTCTTAGCTTCTTCAAAGTGTGCTTGTAGATCTTCAATTATTTCCTTTGACTCCTTTCCATTTTTCTTGATCTAGAGCTTTAATCTTCAATTCTTCTTTTTAAGACCTTTTAACTCTTCTAAGGCACAAATGAGTTCTCCTTCCATATTTAATTTGGCATCATCCTATTCTTCTTCTTGATCAATTGTACTTTTTCTTGTGAAGGCATCTTCATGTATGGCCATGAATAGAATATCTTCTTCTTCTAAATCATTGACTCCACTATCTTTGGCTGAGATAGGATCTTTAGAATCCAAACTCTTTTTCTTAAATACCTTCTTGAATTTTCCTTTGAAATTCTTTTTGTATGTAGACTTTCCTTTTTAATTTTCACCATTGCACTTATCTAGATACTTAGCTACAAAATGTCCAATCTTTTCATAATTAAATCATTTGAAAGGTAATTTTCCTTGATATTTACCTGTGATCTTAATTGGCTTATGAATGAATAGATCTCTATTGTCATCTTCATCATCACTAGAACTATCACTTAATTCTTGAATCTTAGCCTTCTCTTTCTTTGATGTCTTAAAAGTAGCTTCTCTCTTTGAGGGTTTCTATTGTTTGATATGCATCTCATATGCCATAAGAATAACATGTAACTCATCCATATTTAGCTTGGCTAAATTCTTCATCTCTTCAATTGCCAAAAATTTTGCATCATATCTCAAAAAAAATTGTATCATAATTGATTCTTCTAACTTTTCTCCAAGACCTTGAATCTGATTAAGTATTTGATCAACCCACAAAAGATAACTTACTATATTTTATTCCTCTTCCATATTCAAACTCTAAAACTATCTTATGAAAGTTTGAAGCTTAGCTTGATGAACCTTTCCATCACCTTTGTAAATATTCTCAAGTTTTACCCAAGTTTCAAGAGAAAATTTATATTGCATAACTTTAACAAATATTGATTCACACAAACCACATAAAATAGCATTTAAAGCTTTAGAGTTATTTTCACTTGCCTTCTTTCTTGCCATAGTAGTTACAAGTGTATGTGGCTCTTCATATTCCTCCACCACTACTTGCCAAATGTCAAATCCAAGGGCCGTCAAATAAGTCTTCATCCTTATGCTCCAAAAAGCATAGTTTATTCCATCAAACAAATGTGCCTTATTTATTAAAAAACCTTCATGTGATCTAGTCATCGTGCTTTCCCGATCTACCTTCAAGCTATAAAACTTTTTCCAAAGGAACCTGCTCTAATACCAATTGTTAAGCATGAAATATAATGGGGGGGTGAATATATATATATATATATATATATATATATATATATATATATATATATATATAACTTAATCTGATTTCTTTTCTTTAACTACTTAATCACACATTCAAGATATGAAATAAAATTAAAATAATAATATGCATCACACAAGAGAGAGAGACACCAGATTTTTATGTGGAAACCCAAAGTAGGAAAAACCATGGAAAAAAATCTCAAGTATATGAATGATCACCAACTCAAATTATAAATTTTGCAAGCACCAACTTGCAGGAGCACCAACCCTTTTGTTGAGCACCAACATAATAACTATTTGTGAGCCCCAACCCACAAAATCACCAACCCCTTACAAAGATTTATGATCACCAATCCACAGGAGCACCAACCCCTCTTATGTATAAAACACAACTATCTCTCAATGTTGCTTACTCAACAAATGATAAAACTCTAGAATATCTCCTATTTTTTCTCTTTGAAAACAAATACAAACCATGCACACTCTTGTATCTTAGAAATGGATTCTCAAGCCTTTATTTATATCTTTCTAAATGGCCTTTGGAATTCACTCTTTGTGACCCTCAATCCTCATGGAAAATGGTGTTAAACTTGCATGACCCTTTGTATCCTTGCATTTAGAAAGTCATATGGTGACCCTTCATAATCAAATGCATCCTTTCCTCTTTTGTCTTTATCTTTGTGACTTTTTATATTATTCAAAGTGTCCCTTCATGGAAAAATTCATCATACCCTCTTTTGTCTTCACATGGTGACTCTTGGAATTCCTCAAGATGACTCTTCATGAGAAAATGCATCCCATTCCTCTTTTGTCTTTACCTCATGACTCTTTGACTTCTCTATGGGACCTCTTTTGACTTATATGTAACCAAAAATATATTCGTTAATATTAAATAAATATTAACACATATTATCCAAGATATGAATATTAAAAACATCATTAAATGCAATGGGGCCTTTATCACCAATAATGTTATATCTTTGACATCAATGAAAATATTTGCAATAGATAGGAATACATCCTCAAGCTTCTTGAAAGTTGATAAAGAACCATTTATAAGGATGTAAAACCAAGAAAGAGCCTTTTTTGCTAAACTATGATGGAAATATTTTAATAGCAAGATTCTCTTATGGACCCAATGTCCAAAACAATGTGTATGTAAGGAGAATTGCATCATGTCTATAAATCAATCCTAGCTTAGAGAAGATAGAACATACCTACACTTTTGATTGGGATTACTTTTTTTAAGTAGGAGAATGACCAATATGGGGATCCACTAGACCTGATGAGGGGATCACTTGTCATAATAAACGATGCTAAGAAAGTTTCCAAAGCCTACAACCTAACATAATCATGAAATAACCCTAAAAGAGTCATAGGTTTAATGTTCACTCTATTCAAATAAAAAAGAAAGTAAGTATAATCTAGTGCACCCTGAAACTTGTGGCATAAAGTGGGGGTTATAAATAAAACAAACTAAACTCAACATGCATAAAATACATATACTCACATCAATGTATACAAAATCCTAATACATGAAAGAGAAGAAAAACTAAATTATCTATCTACTCTTACAAAGGAGAAATAAAGTTAAGAATACTTACCTTGAAGATGAACTTATTGAGCCTCAATCTCTCCCTTGGTTAAAGTACTTCAAAAGAGATTGTTGTGATATGTAAGGATAACAAATACAAATCATCTCTAGGCTACACAACCTATCTATGCATCCAAAAGACTTCACAAGACAAGATCTATATCTATAAAGAAAGTATGGAACCCTAATCTTTATTACTCAAGTAGAATGGTTAATAATCAAAAGTTCATCCATACTTATTCTTCTTCACTTCTCTATTCTCAAATGGTTGGAAATGAACTTGTATATAGAGGTGGATATTACCCTAAATCCTTCTGAATATGTTAGTGGTACAAGGTTGACCCTATATGTTTTTATGAGATAAATCAATAGGTCTCGAGCTAGGTTAGCTGAAGGGATAACAAAAATCTAAGTGAAAAATATCTTTAAATAGTATAGGGTTGACCTAGCCAACCTTATATAGTAATCAGAGGCTAAAAAATGTAAAGGTTCAACCCAATCAACCTAGTAAAATCAACTAGAGGAAGGGGGTCAAGGAAATAATAAGGAGGATAAAGATGTGATAAATGATTAGAATGGGTAATAATGAGAATAATAAGCTTACGGTAAATGGTTTTAAGATATAGTGTGTAAATGGTAAGTGGAAAAAGGGACATTAATCTTATGAAGCACTAATGTTCTACCCACCCCTTTCTTGATGCACCCCTTAAGGCATGCACTTAGAGAGATTGAGACTTGATAGATTCCTACAAGATATAAAGTGTTAGTAATAAATAAAAGTTTGAAAATATTTTCTATATACATATGCCCCACTCGAATCTCATCACATGTCATGTGAGTGCAACATAGGATGGTTTTTCAGTAATAGGACATGATAACACATAATGTTGATGTTAAGTAAAGTGTAGTAAGTGTAAAATAAGATAAAGGAAAGGATATATTTGAAAAATGCATACCTTTACTTACTTTAGTGATGTAGATAAATAATTATATTGCAAGAGAAATTGAAGGTGTCTAATGTGAAGAACACTAGGTGAACTTGTAGAAGTTAGTGCAAAAACTATCCAAAAATAAAAAAAATTGGAAGATAGGCATATAGTAGTGTAAAATAAGTTAAGGCAGAAATATGAGGGTATTAGGAAAAATTAGAAAATTAGGATTATTAGGGAAAGGATTAGAATATTAAGGGAAAATGAATGACAAAATGATGGAAAATAATGACAAATGATGGTAAATTAATGATAAATGATTGACAAATGATTGTAAAACATATTAAATCATGTTGGAAAACATGTAAAACATAAATGACAAAAAGGAATGTAGAACATACTAAATCACATTGGGTAGTATGCAAAACATAAATGACAAATGAAATATCAATATAAGAAAACTTTAAAAAAGATATGGAGGTAAGTGACAAGTAAGGTCATGTAAGATAGACAAAAAGAAAAATATGAAATACTTAAAATTAAATGTAATTGAAGATGTGAGACATACATGAAGAAGGAATACATAAATAGAAACATGTAAGAATGCCAAATTCCATATGCAAGATAAGTGAAGCTCACAAAAAATCAAATAATAACATGATGGAGAAATAAAAATTAAAAAGCTCTAAAGGATGAAAACTCAAACTTAGTGGTTGTTTGAAGATATAATGTAAGAACACACAACCACATAATGACATGACTAGGATGATAGTGAGATGGTGTGGTAAATAAATGATGTAAGGGTGTAATCCATAGTTTTTCAGACATATTATTTTGATCTAAGGATAGATAAAACCAAAAAAAATTAATTCTATCATGTTTTTAAGAGGTGAGGAAGAAGGAATAATAGAAGAGGGAAAACAGATTTGGAATCACAATTTTATCTTTCAAGGGAGAAAATGAAATGGGTGGAGGGGAGAATGAAGGAAAAACCAAGTTAGAATAACTCTTTATCAAAGTCAAGACACTCAAATTAGGTTTGTCAAAACAAGAGGACTTTCAACCTAAAAAACTATGAAGAACTTCTCTTAGCCACATAAGTCTTAGGCCAACAAATGAAGTATATAGATCATCCCATGAAGGCTATATACATAAAAAGTAAAATGGACCTACCTTCCCATAACATGTTCTCCATTATGTATGACCCCTTATAGAGCCATTAGTGTACTGTGAATATTGGTACTTGAGTGATAAATTAGGTAGTACCAAAGATTTTTTTTGAATTCTCTTATTCTAATCTACTATCTTACCACACCCCAAGGGACCTTGACTCTATGTGAGGCTAACTGTGGAGTTTGAGCTTTGATGAGAGATAGGATATGTGCTTGTAATCATGTATTTTGGTGTGATTTTCAATTTTGAGATTTTTATGTTCCCTTTTGTATATCATTGCCTTTTTTTCAAATGATTTGTGTTTTAACTTTCTCAATGGATTTTTATATTCCTCCTCCATATGGATTTATAAGACCAAACATGGGTGCTAAATATGAATTTCATTTGAATACTTAGGAATTAGTTGCTAAGAGTGGGAAATTCAAAGGCATGGGGTCTAAGAGTCTCATAAATATAGGTAAAATAAAATTTATATCTTGAATTCAACCTTGTTTTATCCAATGTGGAGTGAAAGAAAGGGGAAATCAAGATGAGTGACACGTGAAAAAATTTGAGTTACTTAAGATCACAAAAAATGTGACAAATGGAAAAAAGGGATACAATGATAGAAAAGTGTGATTCCTTATCATAATAATGAGGGAAATGGAGGAAAAAATTCTAAAATAGATTTTTGTATAAATTCCATCTATCAAAAGTAGAAAAAGCTAAAGTTGAGAATCAAGGATCAATAACATTTTCTAGAAAAGGAATGATAAGATTGTAATTTTATGAGGAGGGCCAAGTCCTATCCAAGGTCTTATACTGTAACTCATAAAATAAAAACCCATGAGGGTGCCAAAAACCAAAATTTGAAATAATAAAATGAGAAAAGAAGCAAAGGTGGTATTTTGTGAGGAGGGCCAAGTCCTATCCATGGACTTATACTACAAACTCACAAAAGAGAAACCCATGGGGGTGAATGCTAAATAGGGGAAAAAATATTCATAAAGATAATAAGGCAAAGAATAACATAAAAAATACAAAAATAAAATAGATAGATAAAGACCAAAATGAAATCAAATGGGAAATGTAATGTGTAATAAAACCAAAGAATGTAAGGGAAAATTATGATGCTAGTAAAATGAAAGTAAAGGATTGAAAGTGCACAAAAACAAAGAACTATGAGACAAAAAGAATAAGTAATATCTATGATAACACCTGTATCAAAGATGAGCATGTGAAATACAAGTCTATAAGTCTCAGAAGGTTTCTTGAAGCTAGATTTGTTTGTTATTATGCATTGTATAATAAGAGTGGGCATCGTAAGATGCCCCAAAGGGTAAGTGGTTTTAGGGATGGGCATCATAAGATGACCCAAAGTCTGAAGGGACATGTGGATGGAAATTTTAAGATGCCCCAACATGTGAGTTTTAGTGACGTAACATTGAAACATTAAAATGATTTACATTGGGCTGGTAGGTGCATTTGGAGATATGTAAATGTGTTGGATTGTTAGATTTTAAGGATGCTGAATGTGACATAAGATGTGTAGGAGAGGTATGAGGAGATAAAGGAGGTAAAGGGGGACCATGTGTGATATGATTTGAAGTATGCATTTGAACTAAGTACTCCTTTGGTTCATGTGGCCTTAGAGGTTGAGGTTCAATAGATGCCACAATATGCTTAAAGTTGTTCATGTTAGCTATCATGTCCTTATTGGTGTGGAAGACATTTCAACTATGGTTTGAAAAAAATTAGTAGATGAGGTATAGGTATGGGATAATTTTTTTTAATCATTAGGTATTTGATGTTGATGTGATTATGGTTCTTGAGATTTAATTCAAGAATCTTAAAGATAGTCTTGATAGCATTATTTAGTGAGAGTATCAATATTAGAATACAGACCAATCAAGGAAGAAAGAATAAAATGGTGAAGATCATGACAAGAATCATGAGAATAACCTATAGTAGCATGCCAACAAAAAAAATTATTAGGATTGTACCATTTTGGAGGAGGTTTGGAAGGATGAAAGCTCATGGGTCTAGAGGGTGGCAATTTTTGCTTAAGTTGTTCTAGTCTCAAGGGAGGGTGGGTTGGGTTAAAATTGGTTTAACTGGATGATCCATTTTGTGGTTGGGTAGGCTTGGATGAACCAATGCTATGATAAAAATGATTGAAAAGGTAATTTAATAGTTTTTTGAGGTGTTTCAAATTGATTCATAAGAAATTCTTACCTTTTTTCTTGGTCTAAGGCTTTTTCTAAAGTTTGAGGTGAAAATATTAAAACTTTGTATTGAAAGGGATGTTTAAGAGCAGTGATAAATAGTTTTAAAAGAGTATCATAATTCATGTTATGGTCTAATTTATGAGTGAGAGACTTCCATCATTTGATGAAAGTATGATCAAATTCATTAGGAAGTTGTTTGGCATTGATAAAATGGCTAATGTAATTTTCAAGAAGGTTATCATGTTGGAATTTCTTCACTAGAGCATTGACTAAATCCTCTAGTTGTGAGATGGAATGTCTAAAAAATTGGTTATACTATTAAAGTTCATCACCAATAAAGGTTTTTCCTAAGATATTGGTGGTAGAAAAGGTGTTAGTTTGGACCCATTCCTTATAGATATTACCAAAATATTTAATAAAGATAGTAGGTTCTTTAGTTCCATTATATGTGATAGTTAGAGAAATGTTTCCAATATCTATGGATGCAATTAATGGGGCTAAAGGTTCATTTTGAAGATGTTGAAGCATTTTTTTATTCATTAGAGGTTGAGGGATGATATTCCCATTGGTATCTCTAAGAGGAGGAGGGAAAAAAAATTATTTGGTTGAGACATGATGACTTGATGTGGGTTGCTAGTCATGTTTAACAAATATTGTTGCATGTTCATCATGTGAGATTGATTGGTTGTTTCAATGATGTTCATTTTTTGTATGACTTGTGCAGTAAGTTGAGTTGTATTAATAGGTGGGTTGGTGTTTATAGGAGGGATATTAGTGTTGATAGAAGGGGGATTGGTAGTGTTGGTGGGATGAGGATTATTTGTAAGTGGAGGATACCCAACATTAGTGTTATTTGTATTAAGTGTGGTAGAAGAAGAAGGAATCTTAGTAAAGACACCATTATTTTTAGGATTATAAATAGTATTATCATAAAGGTTTTTAAATAATTAGAAATCATCTATATTATCAATTTGAGTGGTTTCAAACATGTTAATTTGGTAAGTGATAATGATAGGTGATATTGTTATGGGTGTAACAAGAGGATTATAAACATTGGTTGTAACCTGTATATAATGAGGATTATATACATTGATTATAAACATGCATATAATGTGAGCTTCCAAAGTGGTATAAGGCATATGAATGTCATGGTTTGGGATTTGTCTAATAGGATTATCTATATATATTATACTAAATGGGGTGGATCGAGATTGAGAAGCTTTAAAACCATATGATGAATAGCTATACCAGAGTTGTCTTCTATGGTGGATAGGTAGGGTAGGAGAGAACAACCCATGTGCATTCATAATGGGTTGAGAATATCAAGAAATAATTTGATAAGAGGTTTCATGATATGAAGTAAGAGTGGATATCATAAGGATATAAGGATAAATGGGAATAATATTGGTAAATAGGGAAGGTAATAAATAGTACAGGGTCGATTGGGTCAATCTAGTATAAAAAATAGGGCCTATAAATTATATAGGGTTGACTGGATCAATCTAATATAGTGAATAGAGGTTGGAAAAAGAATGAACAAGGTCTAAACGTAGTACGAAGCCAACTCAATCAATCTAGTATAGTGAAGAGGCTAGAGAAATTTATAGGGTTGATTAGGTTGACCCAATACAATAGATTGGGAAAATTAGAAAATCCATAACAAATTGTGAATTGAAACAAGATAATTTTTACAAGTATTTTGAAAATTAATTTTAAAAGTAAGAAAATTATGGAACATATATGATAAAAGTAATGATAAAAATAATGAAATAAGTGAATAAATCCTACAAGGGTTAGTTCATGTTGAGTTCACTAGAATGTATGCAATTAGAAATACATCATGTCTATAAATCAATCCTAGCTCGGAGAAGATAGAGCATACCTACATTTTTGATTGAGAATAAATTTGTTAATTAGGAACATGATGAATATGGAGATCTATTAGACCTGATTAGGGGATCACTTGTCATATAACACCATACTACGAAGGGTTCTAAAGCATATAGTCTAACACAATCATGTAATAACCCTAAAAGAGTCATAGGTTTAATGTTCACTCTATTTTAATAAATAATAAAGTAAATCTAATCTAGTGCACATCAAATATTATAGAACAAAGTGGGGATTATAAAAAAACTAAACTAAACTAAACATGCATAGAAGATATATAGTCACATCAATGTATAAGAAATCCTAATGTAGTGAAGAAAATCACAACTTCATTATCTATCTACTCTTACAAAGGAGAAATAAATCTAGGAATACTTACCTTGAAGACAAACCCATAGAGCCTCAATCTCTCCCTTGGCCAAGGTGCTTCTTAAGATATTATTATGGTATGTAAGGATATCAAATAAAAATTAGCTCTAGGCTACACAAACTATCTATGCATCCAAAAAAATTCTCCATAAGACAAGATCTGTATCTCCAAAGAAAGTATGGAACCCTAAGATTTATTTCTCAAGTAGAATGGTCAATAAGAAAATGTTCATTCACACTTATTATTATTATTAACTTATTTATTATCAAATGGTTGTAAATTAACTTTTATATATATGAAGATCTCACCCTAAATCCTTTTGAATATGTTGACTATACAGGGTCAACCCAATCGACCCTGTATGTTTTCAAGAGATAAATCATTAGGTCCTGAGCTAGGTCAGTTAAAGGGATAATGAAAATCTAAGTGAAAAACATCCCTAAATAGTATAGAGTCAATCTGGTTGACCTTGTATAGTAATCAGAGGTTAAAAATTATATAGGGTTGACCCAGTTGACCTAGTATAGTCAACTAGCAAAAGGGGGTCAAGTCAAGAATAATGAGGATAAAGATGTGACAAATGACTAGAATGGGTAATACTAAGAAAAATAAGATTAGGGTAAATTATTATAGGAGATAAGTGTGTATATTGAAAGTATAAAAAGGGATAACAATATTATGAAGCACTAATGGTCTACCCACCCCTTTCTCGATGCACTCCTTAAGGTGTTTTCTCAGAGAGATTGAGACTCGATGGGTTTCTTCAAGATACAAAGTGTCATTAATTGATAAAAGTTTTAAAATATTATGTGTATATATAATTCATATTTTTTTAAAATTAATATAAAGATCCCCTTGACCATTAAAGAAGGAGAAATCAATCATGATTAAATTTAGAGGATAAGGATATTTAAATACATCTCAAGTAATAGGTTGTTTTGGTAATGTATTCTCCTGAAAAAGAGCCTCCTGAGAATAAACTTTCAACTTAAGAGTGTTGAATTATTGTTGAATACATCCCATGGTGGTCATTTTGAATAACATATCATAAGGAGAGGTTGAATTTTTCATTATAGGTTGTAAAATACCATTCACATGAAACATAGGAATGGTAAGATCTTTACCATTCTTGAGAGAACCATCAAATAGATTTAAAACATTTGGTAAAGGAGTACCCATGGTTAAATATGTAAGTATATCATGTTGGATATCATGAAGAGTAATATCATTACCATTAAAAGATGATACTTTAATTGTAATTTAGTTACATTTAACAAGAATTGGGGACATAATTTCACTTGTAAACATTTTCTCTTGTTTAGCCAAAAATGCAAAAGAGGGAAGAAAATAAACATTTAAAAAATCATTTGTGATATAATGAGAGGAGAGGGATGTAAATGTAGTGTTAATTTATACTTTAAAAAATAAGAGAGAATGAAATGTTACTTTTGATTTTATTTGATTTATATGATTTGATCTTTAAATGATATACATCAAATGGATTTGGAACTTTTTGTGTGTCCCCAAATAATGTAGGTTTTGTGAGTGTTTCCTTAGTATGTTCATTGGCACTCATGTTATGTTCTTCAAGGATCAAAATGGAGGCATAAGACATGTAGTTTTCTCATTACATACTAGAGGAGAAGAATAAATTGGACTAGATTTACTAGAATGATGCAAAGAAGACATAGTATTTTCAACACTAGTATTATTTGGAGAAGAAGGCACATAATTGATTTCATAAACATTTTCATTATGAGATATATTTGAGGAACATTAAACCTCTTTGAATTTTTCAACATTAGAAAGGGTATACTCACACTCAGTTGTTGAGATAAATAAAGAAGGTGTAGATGCAATAATTAGATTTTCAACATTAAGAATAGTATCACTTTGCATGTTTGTTGGTTATTGAAACTCTTCATCATTAGAAATAAAAGGAAAGGTAGAGTTGTCGTAGCCAATAGTGATATCATTACTTTCAAATTCATAAGTAGAAATGCCATTATCACTAGATTTCTCATTTAGATTTCCATTTACATCATTAGTTCTTTCATTATCATAGTTATAAGCAATGGAAAGGGTTTGATCCCATTTTTGATATTTTATAAGATCATCTTATGAAATACATTGATCATCAGGCACATTAAACAAACAATCCAAAGGATGATTTTTTTTGTCTGAGGGGCCTTTGATTGCCATAAAGTAGGAAATCCTTAAGGAGTTGAGACTTTAGTAAAATTAAAAAAAACAAAACCAAGAGGGCCAAAACAATAAACAAATTTAAAATTTCTAAACTAAGCCTACATAAGGAAAAATTAGATCTAAAAATAAAATATAGAAATTTGAAATGAGATTTTTGAAATGAAAATTAGGGTTTTGGGTTTAAAAAATAGAGGATGGGTTGACCAAATGTTTTAAGTGGTTTTGGAGTTTTTACAAGATAATACCTAAGAAATTAAAGCTTTTTGAAAGGAATGAAAATATATATCTACACTAAAATATAGTCAACAATACATTTTTACATAATTTAACATGTGAAAAGATATAAGTACTAATAAACTATGGGATAAATAGATCATATCTTATTTATCATTATGTCCTAGATTGTGGTAGTGGTCTTGAGCCATCATATGGTTGTGTTGGAGATCTAAACTTTTTTTTTTTTTTGTATTCTAACTATTTTTAACTTTCATAAAATTGTGTCAATATAGGACAATAATGTTGATGCTTATGTTCGTATCCAATGCTACTATCTAATGAGAGATAGAAACATGAGTGACCTCAAATTTGGACTAGACATATACTTCCCCCTGTGTAATAATTATATTCCTCAACTCATGTTCACCTATGTGAAAGATCAAAATAATAATCAACCTTAGTTTCTTTAAATTATATCTCTTCTAACCTAGTAAAAAGGGGTTAGTAACATGAGTCGAGATGGTCCTAACAACCATAATATTGCTAAGTGATGCCTATATATCCAATACTCCTAAGAGGGCCTTAGATTCACATGTAGTTCTCCCTATTATGCATGTGTGTGTAATTGTAATAGTACAACTATATGTTATTTATCTTAGTAACCCTTGATACAAGTGATGCAATAGTATATTTGACCTTTTGAATGCTTCAAATACTTAATTCAATGTTGTAGTGCAATTTGATAGCTTGATTTATATATTAATTTATTATTATAGAATTGGATTATCAAATTGTAATGTGTATTAATTAGACCATAGCCTTTAAATATATAAAAACCCTTTGAATTTGAATGATAACCTAGTGAAATTTGAAAATAAGAACATAGGATGGAAAAAGAGGGATTAAAAAATAGACACAAAAGTGAAAGATACAAAAAAATATAAAAAGATAAGTCTAGATAGTTATGTCAAGTCTAGACACTAACATTGATGTTAGTGTCCAAGACAAATGCAATTTTATAAGGGATAAAATATATAGAAAATAGGCATAATGGGTAGGGATCTCTGGTATACATTGGATGAAGATAAACAAACATAGCACATAGGCCCAAGGGGCAAGTAAATCAAGTGAAATAAATTAGAAATGAAGTGTTCCATGAAAGACCATGTCACTATAAATCTAATTCTTAGTACAAATGTGTATACATATAAGAATACTAAAAATATGTGTACTTGTATCAAAATGGGTGTCTAACATCTTTGACTACACAACATCTCTACTTTTTTACTAGATTTTTAATGTATGGAGAAGGTATAATGGTATCCAAATTTAATTTCATATTATTTTAAGAGTCTAATATGGAATTTTCATTCCCACTAAGACTAATCAGCTTTGTACCATCATCTCTTGATGATAAAATTACAATTTCCTCTTCATGACATGGTTATGGAAATTTTACATGAAATTCTCCTATGGGAGGAATAAGGATACACCTACCCTTGGTGGTCATTTTTCCTTTTGAGGAGTATAAACCTTATTCATTTCTATTTAAATCATTAAGCTACAGACTTTTGTATGTTATAGCTATATCTTAGAATGGCACTAGCTTAGGAGCTTCATAGAAATCCTCTTAATTCAATAGGCCCAATTCTTCCACTTATGGAATTTGATGTACACCTAGAATGTTGATCAAGATGGTAATGTGGGGACTTTATTCTTTGTTGAATAAATACAATCCCATTTTAGACTCATAAAATATCTCATTTGTTTTATTATACTCAGTGATCATATGAACCAATTTAGGCTCTCCTATTATAATTTGGTTAGACAAGACATGCCATGGTATCCACATGTGGTCAAAATCACTTTCCATGTAACTATTCCAAAAATTTAACCAATCTCAGATCAAAATCATGCCATAGGAATCTAAGATATCTACCACTTGAATATCAATGAATTGCTGAATTTATGGGTGTGTATGTGGTTCAACTCACCCACCACATTCACCTATATATTATCTAGTTGGAAAACCTTTCAGTTCAAATTCATAGGTGTAAGGCCTAATTATTGGAAGATAATGTATGTCATAATATTCCTAGAGACACCTAAATCAACAAAATAATTATGTAATTTTTGACAAATATCCTTACTATCAATAGAAATGGAGGAGTCTCAGTCCTTTCTTTATAAAGAGTAACATGTGAATCATAAATATTAGCATATTATTTCCCCTTATTATCATAAAACTATTTCAAAATCAACTCCTTTTGATTAGAGATTTGTATAAACTCAAATACAATTAAATTGGCATTGGTTTTCTTTAGATACTCAATAATAACATAAGTACGTTTGGACTTCTATAACTATTTGTTATCTAGGGTGTACATAGAATAATTCTTTGGATGATAATAAGTGGTAGGTCCCTTACATGGATGAGGATTATTGATAGAATTTACATTAGACAAAACTTGAGTATTGTTTGGAGGAGTAGAGGTGGTTAATGGGTTGGTTGACCTACTCCTCAACTAATAATTATTTCCCCTCTAGAACTACCTAAAGGGATTAACTTCTTTTATGTTGTCTTCTAGTTCATTCCTGTCCTCAAATATAAATTTATAAGTTTATAATATTAAATTTATGCCTGAGTTCTCTCCATCTTGGTTATGAATCTCATTAGGAGTAGACACAATTTTCATGTTGTCCATATCCTTTTGGAATATGTTTGAGGTGGCTATGAGCTATGTGTAGTTTATTTCTGCATGGTCAGTTGTGTTACCTACTTGACACTATGTGTTTAAGTCTAGAACTATGGAGTTCATAAAATGGGGGGCATGATTGTTATTATGATTTTTATGGTTATCTAGAGGACTAGGTAGGATTCCATTATAATTCCTAGAATTCCATTGTCTATTGGGCCTTTGGAAATTAAAATTTATACCCCAATATGGATTACTTACATTCTAGTTAGAATTGTGAAGACCCTACCTATTCATGTTGGTCACGTAATTAGATAGTTTTTGAAATAATTATCTCAAATTATGCACTTTATAATTGATGATAGTCTTATCTTGACTTGTTGCCTAGGGTTAAAGCTTAGTCATATGAATATTTGCATTTATGAATACAATGTTAGTCATGGGAGCATGATTGGGGACATTTCCAACATGTGTCTATGGATTTAGTAGGATGGGATGACATTATAGCATTGTGAAATGCAATGTGACCACTAGTTATTGGTACAACAATATTATTATATGCCATTAGGATTAATTATTAGTTGTTTGATTAGGAAACCACATGGTTAGGAGGCACATAAGGCATTCCATTGGGCATGTAATTCACTAGAGTAATAATAAAGGTTTGGGAATATGTATAGGGCCCTTAGGATAAGATTCATCAGTGGTGTATTATTTTACATATCCTTGTTGATCATTGGAATTTGATTATAGGTACTAATTGGCCCAATTAAGGTAAATGACCAAATCCATGGCCTTGTGGGGCCATCTATTGTTTAATGTTGAAGACTTCATTATATGCTAAATATAATGGTGTGAGTGTTGTTGGGATTATTCTAAGGAACATAAAAATCATTGAGTCTAAAACCCTTAGGTATGTATGTATGGAAACTACTTCAGTCTGAGTGTATGGGTCTTTCAACTACTTGTATAGTTTATCAAATTGAGAATTCAACATATTTATAGGCTCATTTTGCTCTCTCTTTATGGTTTTGAATTGGTGATATAAGATTTTAGGATTGATGGGGGGCCTAAAATTATTCATAAACATTGTTTCTAAATTATTCTAGTTAGTTATTGACCCCTAGGTTAACTTAATATACTAAGCATAAGCAATCTTTCCTAAGGAGTATGGGAATAATATACATGCAATTTCTTCATGTTAGACTTAGGTTATAATCAATGCATCCTTGAAGGCTTGAATATGTTCCTATACCATTTGGATACCTTTAACTATAAACTTGGGATGTATCTTGTCTAATTTTTGGGTAAATCATGAACCATTCTTGGGATAACCACATGGAAATAACCTCCTTGTCCAAGCCATGCCACGTTGGCCACTGGTAAATACTAGGGGATGAAAAATGGGTTGGAAAAAGGAGTAGGGATAGATGTTGGTGAAATACCATATGAATGGATGGGTTTAGATTTTATTTTCCCTTTGTTATCTCTTTGTTTTGATATTATATGGTATGTAAGTTCTAAGTGCTCTAGGTTATCTCTAGTATATTTTGATTGAGTATTAATTATTCTATTTTAAAGCTTAAAAAAATGTTTAACTCATTTGGATAGAGTTTTTCTAAGATATCTTTTTCTAAGCTTTAGCTATGAACTCAAATCATGGTTCTGGCCCTCCTTGTAGCACTAGAACATGTTGATGTATTATTTGACAAGGGCCAACAATTAGGAAAAAGGCTTGTTAATCCTTTCCTCTCTTAAAAGGATGGAGATATTAGAAATAAAATACCTCCCCAAGTTATAAATTTACTATGTATTGGTATACCATTATTAACTAATTTGGTTGATGTGGACTTATTCCATGTAAGGGGCCTATTTTAATGAGTTGATTTATAGTTTAGTTTTGGCTAAGACATTCCTTGAGAGAGGCTATGTGTTTCACTTGGATATTATAGTAAGGTTCAACCTCTAATAGAAATCAAACTTCAACATATTTATATGAATAAAAATATTTGATTTCTTTACTAATTTACCACATAAATGAATAAAACAATGCTATAGCAATGATAAAAGAAATGGTAAAATAACAATCAAGATGAACAATTAAATTCACATTTCTCTTTTTCCTAGACTAATTTGATCATAAAGAGAGTGTAAAATATTAAGGATAAGGAAATAAAATGCTTGTTGTAAACATAATTAGATCTAGAACTATCTGACTAATTGAATCGAGTGAAACCAATTTTTAGTTGAGACATACCTAGGACAACTCCAACTCAACATGTTGTAAGAGTATGTAGAGATTGACTGAGGATAAAAGTCATAACTTTTATATACATGTGAAATAAATGACTATACAGCTTCAAAAATCTTAAAATTATGAAGATTTTCCTTTTGATTAACAAATTTCAGGATTCATACAATCATTTAAGTGTAAGAAAAACCTATGGGATATAAAAAATAAAATAAGAGAAAGGGAGAAATTACTATAGAAAGTAGTAAAGTATAGGAAAAATAAATGGGCATAGAATCTTGATGTCTTTATGACAATTCACAAAGAGCCAACCCTTTGCAAGGTCTTCAAAGATCAAAATATACATGAAGGGAGAAAGCCCTTCCAATCCTTGACAACTCAACCAACTAATGGGATAATTTTAGGTATTCATTTTTTATTGAGGAATGTAGATGGGATATTTTTAGATTCATTATCTTTAACATGATCAACAAATTTTAAAATCATGCCTCTTTAAGGCATAAATTTGTATTTAGTGATCATTGTCTCTTATGGGCACCTTTTCTTATGCATTCCACAAGATGATTGGTGCCATATTTACTGTATTTTATTTTATTTTGGGCTACATAGAGATCTAATTTGAATATTATGGTGAATTATTATTTTTATCTTATTGGAATTACAAATCTACCATGCTCTATGTAGATTTCCATATTTAATTCTAGGGATAAATTAAATGAAGTGTCCATCCCTATATCAATTTCAAGGATGTCTTTGATAAAATTGATTCTTTAATGGGCTCAAATATATCACTTTAGAGTCATCTAGTTGGTGAGAAACTAGTTTCAAGTTGATTATGCTTATTAGATCAAATGTATAGTCCTATCTTGAGTTTTGTTGTCTTTGATAGCTAGATGGGCCATTAATTTCAATCTAGTGCCTTAAAGGATATGTAACAAGTGTTTCATTTTATTGTATGGTCCTTTTCATGTAGATACACACCATTATTTCACTACTTCTTTAAGGCTTTACTTAGTGTTGAATGTTCTTTATCATAATGTAGTGAGATTTTGTCACATGACATAATCTCTCTCACCCAGATCTCTTAGGATATGTCAAGTTGTATGAACCACTCTAAGCCTATAGAGTATTGGGATATTTACACATGGAATCATATTAATAACCTACTCATACAAATTTATGATTATGTCATTGTCTCTATATGGATATTTTTAGGATAGTGGGTCATTGAGATAATGCTACATGGTAGCTCTTACTAACCCACTTTATCAAAGCTTGTTAACATCACTACTTATTTGTACAAATATATATTAGATAGTGGATAGCTATAATGATGACACTCACCTATATATATATATATATATATATATATATATATATATATATATATATATATATATATATATATATCATCATCATCACCCCACTAGTCAATTTGTAAATAAATCAAATAAGTATCAAATGCATTTAGAATGGCTCAAGACTAATAGGAGATTGACACATGGTGCCAAGTCAAGATATATGATTATAATCACAACATTAAAAGGCACATTTAGTAACTTGTGATAAAAATCCAATAGTTAGGATAATTCAAACTCAAATGAATAAGTCTTTTGAATAAAAACAACTAAGTCATTTAAATTAAACAATAACAATGGAAAGCCTTAGCAATATAAAGCCATTTGAAATGAAAACAAAAACAAATTTTGACCATTCAAATGAAATTGACTATGGAAAAAAAATATCATTAACAACTTTTAGTCAATTTAGGTAAATTTGAAATGAAAATGGATCAAAAAGGTGGCTAAATTAATGAGATAAAATATCCCAATTCATTATAACCATATCAAAACAAGCTCATTTTAAGGAAATCAATTAAGGAAAATTTGAAAAAACCAAAATTACATATTATGTACACCCTAAATTGGTCAAGAAACCAAACATATCATGAATTTTCATAGTCCTTTCATAGGAGACTCTGACTAGATAATATGAGCCTTCTTCACATTTAGCCATGTCTTTTGTTTTACTCATCCTAGTAAAGTTTCATGATTTAGGCACCATTTTACTTATTTTCAATCACCTGTAGACTTAAAAAACCCCATTCCACCTCATATAGGTCAAGTTTCCTATGCTCTTTACATCCCCTAGGTCTTGGGATGTAAGACAAGAGTGTTGGGATTGGACAACAATACTGGTGCCACTCCTATCCATTTCTAGCACTCTTGTTTGAAGTCATTTTGAGCTCCAATGGTTAGTCTTATTTTATTAATGATTCCTACCCCTTTTATTAGCTTCGTATCTAAGTTTTTCAATGTCATCCAAATGCAAATAAATCTCTCAAATTAAAAATGATGATTCTCCTATATAAATGAATTCACAAGGCATTTTATATCTAGCACATACAACTTTGGCACATTACATAATTAAAATTAGTCAATAGTATATCTCAACATTATGCATCATATATAGACTTACATGATTGATCAAGGAGGGGCCTAGGTAAAATTTAATTATTATATCTATCATGCACATTGATTATGCATGTTCCCTATGGGAGAACTACATTTGATCTGAGGCCCTCGCTTGAGAGTTAGTCTAGGAAATGATCAGGACAATAGACATTCTAGATCGTGTGGTCATTCTTCCTTTAACCTATTTTTCCACCTTTTACTTTTGATACATTGTTATTTTCATGTGTGTAGATAGATACAAGGTTTTGAGATTGAAATGGATATATGATGAGCTATATTTACTTATACCCTCTAAAATTTTGTACATAGGCTCACACTGAGACAACATATAAAACCTATAAATCTCAGACATCCTAGACAATAGTGGAAAAGGTAGACTACAACATCGATGCCACTCTTGCCCACTTTTCATGCTCATATCCAATCATAAAATGAAGGATAGATCTAGATTCATGGCAGTGTCCCAATCTTGCACCTTAATTTCTATCCCCTGAATCATTTGTTTCAATTTATTTTTAGATATGTTCATTTCTCTTCCTCATGTAAATTATTAGATAAAAATCTATATTTTACCATATTAAACTAGACTTCTCCCCTTAGTCTAGGCCCTTTATTGATTAAGAGCTAGACCCTAGTTTCCCAAAAATAATAACACATTTCATGAACCTAACTTACTTTAAAAAAATCTAAAACCCTAGATACCCTTAACATTTTTCCTTCAAATTCTATGCACAAATTTAATTTCAAATTTCTAATTTTTGTATAAATTTTTGTGCATTAATTCTATTCAAATTATTTTTAGAATCTAAATTATTTATTTAATTTTCAAATATTCTAAAACCTTAACCAAAAACCCTATATTTTCAAACTAGGTCCTCAAACCCTAAGCCTCCTTCCCTTATATTTTTTGGAAAAATATTCTAGAATTTTTGTAATTTTTTTACTTTGTCAAAAATAATTTCAAAAGTTCAATATTAGTAGTTTTATTATTAAAAAATTTAATTTCAAATCTCTAATTTTTTAATTAATTTTTTTGTATTTATTCTATTCAAATTTATTATTAGAATTTAAATTATTGGCATAATTTTCAAAAAATTCTAAAACCTTAAGCTCAAAACCCTAGATTTCCAAACTAGGTCCTCAAACCCCAAGTTTTCCTCTCTTACAATTTTTAGAAATATAGTTTGAACTTTTTAAAAGTTATTTACTTTTTCAAACATAATTTCAAAATCTCTCTATTAGTATTTATTTTTTCATTCATTTGCTTAATAGTAATTTTGAACACTCTCTTTGGTGAAAGAAATAAAATGGCCACTACGGTATTTCTTCCCTCTCATCCCACATATCAATTTTTTAACTTTCTCATAATTGTGACAATGAATGGACAAAATTGCAAATTTTCACATTAGCTAAAAATGTGGAAAATGATTTCATTTACAATGAAGATAATTACTATTATTTTAATGAGGAATATGTTGATATAAATGATAGTTATAGTGAAGTACAAGTAGATGCATCTTATTCTCGCAAACCTATCTCTTATATTCCCTCTTCTAAAAAAAATAGTTTTGATAAATGGGAAAGGTATTTTTCACCTCAATCTCCTATTCACAATGCACCAAATGAACAAATTATTCATACACTTCCAAGTGAACCTAATTTCTCTCTCTCTCTCTCTCTCTCTATATATATATATATATATATATATATATATTCAAATTACAACAATATAAACACAATTAAATTGTCAATGCATATTCCAAATGATGAATTTCATGCTCTTATCCCTACTTTATCAAAATAATGTGTAAATGAAAACTATTCTTCTCTTATTTATGATATTTCACATGAAAATAATGCATACACTCCATCCATGGATAACATTGATGCATATTCCAATTTCACATGATACTTTATTGCATATTAGAAAATAAATAAATTCTTATCTTACATCTCTCCCTAGTTATAGTAAAAGTGATAATGAGTATAATGGTGAACATGCAAATGAATATGAAAATGAGATTGATTATGAAAAATATTCCAATGATGACAATTCATGGAATAATGATGATTATTATGCACATAGTGAAGAATAAAATGCATGTCATGCCTCTAACTCTTCTCTCATTCCTCCTCTTAAACATAATGCACTTTTAAATGTTATTTCTACTTCTATGCATGTTATTTTAAATAATGCACATTTTCATACTAATATCACATATTACACTCAATTAGAATGTGATACACTAAAACATAAAGATACCAATGACTCTCCCAAGCCACCCCTCACTACATTAAAACCCAATTCTAACTCTTCACCTAAAGAGAATGGTATCCCACAACCCTCTAGTAAGGTCCAAGTTACCATTACTCCCAAGGTTTAAGTGAGCAGACACCATCTTTATGATTTAACTGCTAAATATGGCATTTCCATGGATAAAATTAATAATCAAATTCAATGATTAAATGAACCAATTCAATATGCTAATGTACCATCCTAGGATATTATCTATTTACTGCATGCAATTGGTAAATTACAACACCAATCACATCTCCTTACCTTGGAAAAAAAGGCTTATAATACTTGGATGGATGCTAATGATTTACATGGTAACCCTCTTTTTAAGAAATTAATAAAAGCTTCAATTCCTAAGCATTTATAAATACCATTATTAACTCACTTTGATGGAACTAGAGATACATTCATATACCTTCAAGACTTTTAGAAGGCTTTGCCATCTCATGTGAGTCCTTTAATTCTACTAAAGCTATTCTAGAAGACATTAGTGGGAGAAGTATAGAATTGGTTATTTCATCTACTCCTCATTAGCTCCTTACACACATATGATGACTTAGAGGAGGCATTTATTAGATATTACATAGTAAACATAGGCCCTTGTGTTACACATGAGAAATTTGACACACTACATTAAAATTTTTTAGAGCCAGTTAGTGAGTATATCTTATGATTTAAGACTCACATGATAAGACTAATATACAAACTATCATATTTAGAGATTTATCATATATTTATTAAGGGGCTTCACCAACCTCTCCTCAAGCATCTACTATATCAGATAGAGTCTTCTTTTAGGCACTAGTGTTATATAGTTATAACTTTGGAAAAGAAAGTAGGATTTAATGAGTTAGATTTAATTGATCTAATTACTCTATATTTCATAGAAATATCTATAGCTCATATCACACAACATCTACCATGTCCTAAATAAGATAGGAGATCACAACTAGAAAAAAAAATGGTTAAGAATAGAGAGCTAGCCTCTAGAGTACAACCTATAATATGCATTATAGAGAACAACATTAAGGAAAAATTATAGTTTGATTAAAATCAAGATATCCCATCTATCATATTAGTACTTCTAGATAGGAGGTTAATCACATTTCCTTCTACTCATTGGCAAGTTATGCATCTCTTACATAGATAACCACATCAGCCCTTTTAAACTATCATTACATCCATGGGCATAGAGATAATGATTGTTAAGGACTCAAAGATTGAATTACTAGATGTGTTGATAATGAATCATGGAATTCACATAAGGGGTATCGAGATTTCCTCCACCATGGAACCATAGACCTCATTCATCCATGACTGAGTCATCCCAAGACATTCCTTCATAGGAATCATCAATCACTCATCATGAGAGTAATGCAAGTTATAGGATAGAGCCTCTAAGAGATCTCCTATTCCACCTATTCATAAGGTTTGGAAACTTGTACAACAAGAAAAATCTACATATAGAACTATAGTCCAAAGAGTACATAATGTAGTTCCATATACGTATCTAGTAGAGTCACAGTTATCATATTATAGTACTACTCATTATAAATATTCACTATAGCCAAATTTTCTAGGTCCTATCTCATGTAGTAATATACTATGATTAAGATTAAATGAACCCACATCATAGAGTATTGCTCATGAGAAACATTCACTACAACCAGATTTTTTGGGCCCTATCTCATGTAGCAATCCACTATAGTTAGGATTAAATGAGACCTCATCATAGGTTTTAGATCCAACTTTATCTATGGCTTAATAATAAACATCATAGTAGAGGCCATAGGGTATATTATTATAGATATATGAACTTTCTTCACAACACATAGTTCTTATTTCATGTCCAATATATTTACATTTTACAAAATCTCCACATCTAACTATAATTAGTACACAACAAACACCATCAGATATATAGCATATTTTTACACAAAATGAGTAGTATGGGTACTTGTTTAGTTGGCCATCAGGGTTTAGATAATGATACAACATAGAGTGATATGATGCACATTCATACCAACATCAGTTCAAAGCTTCACTTAGTAAGGTAACGATGGAGCCAAAGGTCTAACTAGCCTTTGTATTCTTGAGCCACTCTTAGGGAATTAATATGCACACCATTATATCTTACATCCCCACATACTAACAACTAACATTCCTAATTCCCAATAATTATCCATAGCCAAAACCAACTTATCAAAAATCTAGATCTTACCAAATTATAATTTTACCAACATTAAACTAACACAATTTATCCAAAAAAATTACCAATCTCAAACCAACCCAACCCATACAAATAATCTACCAATCTCAAACCAATCTCAACCCATACAAATAATTTACCAACCTCAAACCAACTTAATTTATCCCAATAATTTACCAATCTTAAACCAACTCAGTCTATATAAATAATTTACCAATTACAAAAATGAACTATTTTTGCTTACATATAATTATAAATCAATTTTAACATCACACCTAAACTTATCAACAAAATTCAAATCACAAATCCCAAGTACTATTTTACCTAACATATACAACCTTCAACATTAATACCAGATCAACTATTTCTATAATAACAATTTCCTATACCAATCCATTCCAAAATCCATAACATAATATGCATGAATCCAAAATCAAACCAAGACACATATATATAACTAAGTTTTAAAATACATATACACTATATAAAATACAATAAATCATGAATGGGCATCATACCCTCACTCTTAGTCTTGTTCTCTTCTCCAGTACTAGTCCCATAGTCCACTCTAGTGTTTGATGGCCCTGCACCTCCTCGATCTCTTAAATGCCTTTTATATTGGCTCTCTCACTCTAGTAACCAACCATTCTCCTTGTACAAGTCTACATACCACCTTTAAAGCTTCATGTACTCATCCATATTCCTAGTGATAATAGAACCATAATCATGTAGAGGCATCATATGCCTATCTAGCTTAGCCTTCAACTCATTTCTCTCTCCCACTATTCTAACATATGTAGCTATCACTATAGCATCTCTATCAAACAAATGGGAGTAAACACTATATTTAACTATCACTCACTCTATCAAACCCTCCTCCACAACATCATCAATAACATGCTGTGTGAGCTCTTGGAGTGTTGACTCAATGATGGTTTCTTAGAACCCATCATCTCCACCTCCTCCCCCAAAAAGTGCTTCATTCTAAGCACCTCTCAATCTACCTACACATAAAGTTACAACACTACATTAGATATACAATTTACAAACAAACACAAACTTGTACATAATTCAAATATAACTAATCCTTACATCCCATCATCTGGATCAAAGTAGGATCCTCATACTCAAGGGTATCCCCTCCACCAATAGGATATAATGGATCCCATTGATGCCTCATCTACCATGTGGTATATGCCTTTGTGCATCCAACATCATCTACATAAGGAATATCTATAGGCACATCTTTTGCATCTAATGGTAATGGTGATAACTTAGCCTTATTAAGCCTCCCACAAGATCCTACCCTCACTAGTGCCTATGCACTCCTCACCCACACCCATGCTATAAGGGGCACATCTTGTGGCACTCCAAACTATCTAGTCACATGATCATACTAAAATCACTCATACACTCCAACCTAGTAGTCATGTAACCAACAACTAACCCTCATATACTATAGCTACACTATATCCTTGGGCCACCTGGGGAATCCTCTATAAGGCTTTCATATGATATCTTGAGCCACCAGTCTTTCTTAAACTCATCTATATTAATCTATCCCAAGTGATTGGATATCCAACATATTCATCCACCACTCTCCAAATGGCTATGGAGGTGCCCACCTCTCCCTTGGTAATCATATCAACCACATAACCACTATGCGCTCATAAGCCTAATAACGCAATAAATTAGTCACACTCATACTACCACTAAATACCTCCTAAGTAAATTGGTAAATATCCTTGTATAAGTGGTCAAGCATATTCCTACCCCATAAGAACACAATGCCATACACCTCTATTATATGCATGATCTTATGTATCCTATATGCAATCGACACCCCACTCCTATCCATAATAACAAATGAAGCTAAAAACATGGCTAACCACTTTTTTATATGCAAAACACTCAACAATAATATAAACAAATAGAAACATATCACTATCATTGCCTCTCTAATGTATACCTAATGTTATACCAGTAAAATACAAAGATGCATGATTAATAACATTTGTACCCATATCATCCTGTAATGTCACCTGACATCCACTAACTAGCAAATGTAAAATATGGTACACATCCTCTAGAGTAATAATAATCTCCCCTATAAGAATAAAAAAAGAACAAGTGTCTACATTCCACCTCTCGCATAAGGTGGTAATCATATATCTATCCCACTACATAGTGCCTAGGTTACATACATGACCCAACCCTACCCTATCCATCACAACCCTCTCATCCACTAACAAAGGTAACAATCTTAGTTTCTCCATTACTTGGGCTCTATGGAACTCCATAATTTATACCTTACCCTGAAAAATACTAAAAAATAGCATACATATCATTCAACCATGCCAAGGAAAATTGCTAAGATACACAATAATAAGAAACAACTCAAAAACATAGAAAACTAGACCTAATGGATAGAAGCACCAAGAAAGGACACTAGTGTTAGAAAACAACACTAAAACCTAGACAACAACAATACATATTAGACAAGAGCATTGAAACTAGTCAAAAATTCCTAAAAACACTTCAAATAACTCAAAAACATCAAACATAGGATTTTAAACAAGAAAAATTCACATGTTTTAGCTACTTACCAAGGTAATCCCTCCACCAACCTCAACCTCAGCTATTAATTACTCAAATCAGGTCATTTTAGGTACTCATATCCTCAACATATCTCCTACCCCGGTGCTCCAAATATTAAACTAGTCAATACACAAATGAATCAAGAATCAATCCACTTTTCCTATATCAAACAACTTTCTCATTCAAAGCAAAATACCATTTTTACCATAACTAGAACCCTGTAGCTCTATTTTGCAAACCATTTTGTCCCACAAAATCATGAAATTTATACCTTATACATAATTCAATCCTTGGTCTATTACTACATCATCTACCTACTATGGCACACACATATCAATACCTATTTTATATCTAGACATACAAATTGGTCCTAAGCAATCAAAAGCTCATCCAACTATCAAATAACTTAGCCTAATCAATCAATTAAACTTTTAATCTCCTACTAATAAGCCAACCTTGTTTATAATTATACCACTAGTCATCATTTTTGGCTCAACCTTCTCTATCATAAATCGCATCCCTCTCCTCAAAAAGGGGCATCATTCCTACTATTCCTACTCCTACACTTACCCAACATGCCTATCCCCTTTTATAGGTGGAGGCACATGGTTTTTACACCTCTAAGTATTTATATTATAAAATTAATATAAAATTGGTCAAAATATATAGTGATTCAATCTACATGGGTCACTCAACATGGTTATTACATCTCTAGTATTTAGATATCAGATTTAGCTCAGATCGGTCAAGATATATAGTGATTTAGATTATATGTGTCATTTAACATTACTTAAGACATTCAGAGGGATATAACTTTAGTTTATAGATTTATAGACTATTCAGATATAATGGTTCATAACATATGGATTCATAATTACTTTGATATAGATTCAAGCTAGATACCATATTTGAGGGTATAAAAACACTACACATCTCACACATATAGCTTCATACAACATGACACAGTTATAAGACTAGATATTAGATTATATGCATAGTGTAGACTATAGTGTTTTGATCTCCAATTTTGCACATGGGGCATAGCATGATATGTCATTTCACATGTGGTTATATAAATTTTTAAACTATAGATACACATCACTCACATACCATATTTAGGGGCATATCACATATGATCATATTCTTCATCATCTAGGATTATACAGAATGGAATGGTAGGACATGCCATTCTCTTCTTTCATATTTACCAAAGTTTTATATTACACCCATCTATACCCAATTTATCACTAGGTTGGACCGTATGATCTTCTACAGTGGTTGGTCCATACCATTACCCAGACCCAAACTATATAACTTTATGTGGGACAGAGGGTAGACATTGGTTTTTAGGCCTCTAAGAACTTCTTAGCTCCAATTCAAATTATTTAGAGTGGGGGCATAATATATTTTTCTATTCAAAACATACATATTCTATACATACATTCTATATTATATGAGTTTATGTGGGACAAAGAATATACATTGGTTTTGGGCTTCTGAGTATTTCTCATTCCAATTAGATTTAGTATAGGGGGCAAGCATTTCCCCCCTTCTCCATCTTATACAAATTCAATATCTAGATTTAGTATAAGGGGTATCCATTTTAGGTATTCTTTCTTTTTCCAAGAACTATCTAGCTCTCCATCAACTTCGCTAGCTAGGAAGTGGGTTGGACCCTTTGCAACACATTCATCTCCATGCAGGTAAGTTTAGATATGCACTTTATTCTTCTTACTTTTAATCTAATACTTCATTTTATTACATCACTATAATAAAAGGTGAGCAAATATATAAACCCTAAATTGGTCAAGCAACCACACATATCATGTGTTTTCATAGTCCTTTCACAAGATACTCTGATTGGAGAATATGAGCCTTGTTCACATTTGTTTATATCTTCCATTTCACTTGTCCTAGTCTTATTTCATGATTTAGACACCTCTTTTCTTATTTCCAATGACTCGTAGATTTAGAGAACCTCATTCCACCTCAACTAGGTTAATTTTTCTATGCTCTTTACATCCCCTCAGTCCTAAGACTATAGGACATGAGAATTGGTATGAGACAAAAGTTCCAATGCCACTCTTGTCCTTTTTCAATGCTCATGTCCAAAGTCATTTTTAGCCATAATGGTAAATTTACTTTGCTTAATTAGTCCTACCCCTTTCCTTAGCTTCATTCGTAAGTTTTTAAATTTTGTCCAAATGTAAATAAAGCTCTTAAATTCAAAATAAAGAGTCTCTTATATAAAAGACTTCATAAGGCATTTTATATCTAGCACTTACTACTTTGGCACATTGCATTATTAAAATCAATCAATAGTATAGCTTAACATTTTGCATTATATATATAATTGTATGCTTGATCAAGGAGGGGCCTAAGTGAAAGTTCATTCTTGCATCTATCATGCACATTAATTATTCATGTTCCCTAAGGGATATCTACATTTGATCTCAGACCCTAGCTTGATGGTTAATATAGGTAAAAATCAAGACAACAAGGGTTTTTGATCATGCAATCATTCTTACCCTAACCTAATTTTTCCCCTTTTTGATTTTAATGCATTTGTTGTTTACATGTGTGTAGATAGATACAAGCTTTTGAGATTAAAATGGATCTATGACAAGCTCTATTCACTTCCAATCTCTAAAATTTTATACATAGGCTCACATTGGGATAGTAGATAAAATATAAAAATATTAGACATCCTAGAAAATAGTGGTGGAGGTGGACTACATCATTAGTGCCACTCTTTTCCACTTTCAGTGCTCCTATCTAATCATAAAACAAAGGCCATATCCAAATTCATGATAGTATCCTAGTCCTGCATCTCAATTTCTAGCCCTTGAATCATTTATTTCAATTTGTTTTTAGATAAGTTCATTTCTCTTTCTCATGTAAATTATTAGATAAAAATCTATATTTTTCCATATTAAACTAGACTTTCCCCTTACTCCAGACCCTTTATTATTTAGGAACTAGATCCTAGTTTCCTAAAACTAATAAAACATGTATCCAATTTTATTGTATTAATCTAGAAATGAGCAATATTATCAAGGAGAAGATCGAAAAAGGATCTACAAATGTCACATAATTATTATAAGTGTTAGTTAGATCTCTCCCAAAAAGGTAATTTGTAAGAATTTTTAAAACATGGGGCAAGATAATTAAGACCTTCCACTTTAGATATACAAAAGAAACTTAATTTTAACCTTCAGATGTAAAGCTTGTACTAAACACTTTAAACATGAAAAAAACATTGAAAATAAACACATTCAATCACCTAAAACTTATCATTATAAAATGGTTAAACTAAGAAAGGTTAACAAAGTAGATCATTAAAAATCCTAGGGTTTTAAAGATCAAGGGAGAAAAGGTCCCTATTTTAGTTCAAAAGGGGGCATATTGTGAGAACAAAAACAAATGTTATCTATTTTCTCCCATGTTCCTAATAACATGGTGACCATCTCAACACTTAATATAATTTATTGAAGATTCATAATCCCACAAAATCCCAAGGTCATCAACTATACTTGATTTACTATAGGTAACATATCTAGTAGATTAGGTAACCTTTTGAATTTACTAATCTCCACAACATACATCACTTCTAAAAAATATAAAATAATAAATATAATTTTATATCTCTATCCAAATGACAATCTAACATAATTTAAAAACTAAAAAAATAAAAATTTAAAACACTTAACTACTTTATAAACCTAATTTTTTAAATCCATCATTCCTAACTAGTTTGGTGATGTACTTAGATACATCAGCTTTCCATTCTATATTACTAAGTCAACCATGTATCTTAATACATTAACCAAGCTTATTTTATACTAAGTAGCCTAGGTATAAATTTGTTATGAACTTACCCAAACTATGTTGGTCAAATGGTACACAGTCGACCACTTTATTATGTTGTCAACTAGTTTTAAAACTAATTCAAACACCATTATTATTTACAACATAGTCAGTCAAATCATATGCTATCAACCATTATTACATTCAACTAGTTTGGCCAAGTCATATATAGTTAGCTGCATACTAAAACCTACCCTATTCAACTAATTCATCCAGGTTGACTCATTCATAATCAATGATAATTTTTTACTAGCTTGTAATTAATACTCTAGACCTATTTTTTCACTTTTTGACTCCTACCCATTTATTATGGTAATTTATACTTGATTACCAATTTTTTGGGGAAAATTATACTAAATATATTTGCCCTAACTTTTAATTTTTATAAACTAATTTATTTTGATCCCAAAATGCTAAATGTTAGTATTAAATACACTCCATATATGGAATATGTCGACAAAAACTGTAATCCATCTTCCAGTGCATCCACCTACTTGAACCATCATCTCTCTCTACTAAAATAGGATATCTAGACCTTTGATATTTAGTATTAAAAATGAACAAATTAACATCAATTTCTCCCTTTTATAGTAAAAAAATTAAATCATAAAGATTCAATTATTTACTGAGAAATTCTATATTTTATTCATAACTTTTTTCTATAAGCTCTCTTTAAAAATTGAAATAATTTTTGGAATCCTAAAAAAATAGAATTATTTTAGCATTAATCACATTTTTTTAGACATTTCACATTTTATCTTATATTCTAGGTATATCTCTTTTTTCACACGCTAAACACCACTTTCATTTGCCTCTCATGCAACTCTTATTCAACAATGACAAGGTAAGTGAAGTATGTTTCAATAATTTAACTTCATTTATTTTACACTTTATACTATAATTTTTATCTCATTTTTGTTCATATATATGTTATTTATTGAAGAACCATCCCATGTTACACTCTCATGACACAAGATGATCTTTGAGTAAGGCATATGTATACACAAAATATTTTTTCAAATTGTCATCTACTAACATTTTATCTCTTATAAGAACTTGGTGAGTTTCAATCTCTTTGAGTGCAAACAAATCCTATATTATCTAACCACTATTTCTTCAGAATATTATTGGTTAATTTTATCATACCTAAACCCATTACAAATCCTGCTTATCTAACTCTCTAAGCAAACAAATCCTACTTATCTAACTCCCAAATAAATTATCATGTAAAATATCCCATAACTAAAAAAAATCCATTTTTCATACTAGGTTAGTCATGGTTGACCTATTTTCAAAAGTTACGATACAACTTATGAAACTAGGTTAACCTTGGTTGACTTAGTTTGAGGTTGAACAATAAAATTTTAAAAAATGGGTCGTGTTGGGATGACCTTGTCAATTAAAATTATAGAAGGGTTAGGACATATTAATTATTATACATACAACCTTCACTTTAATACAATAAAGCAAAAGATTCATTTTCACATTTTTATATCTCATAATTTTGTTACATCTACATTTTAAGGAGCCATTTATTATGATTGGCCTTACAAGAAAGATAACTTTTCTTGTGTGAAGTATTAGATTCAAGTAGTAATATTTTATTCTTGTGATTATTTTAACTAATATGACCCATACCAATCCATAAAAATCTCTTGAAAAGAACCATTAGCCAAGGGGGATATTGATACTCGACAAGTTCACTCAAAGGTAAGTATCTCAAAAAAAAAACTTTTAATAGATAAATATTACACAAAGTAATAGGTTTAAATGTATAAATCCTTTCTTATTTTATCTCTAAAATTAAACTTAGGTTAGAAATAGTATTTTCTTGGCTTACCATCTTCCACCTTAGATTTTTTAGTCCCCTATTTACCTACCATGATCCCTTGTTTATTTTTTTTGTTTTAAACCATACCCTTTATGTTATAATATTTGATAACATTTAGATTTCATTTTACACATTAGAATACCTAAGTAAGACTATTGCATGATATTATTTGCCTAAAGGCTTAAAAACCCTCTCCTTTAATGTTGTGTGATAAGTGCTCCCTTAGGTTTATCAGATCCACTTTGGTCATGTCAAAATATTGAAATAACTGTTAGTTGATTACCTTATCCAATATTCAATATACTAAATAAGATAATTTATAGATTTATCTTAATTTTTTTCATACAACACCCACTAAAGCAGATGTTAGCCATATTGGTGGTAATGGAAATCATGGTAGATGAAGAATGTGTGGAATAAGAAGGCATGGAAGAAGAAAAAGGCATGGAAGAAATCATAGAGTGACTTGCTCCAAGTCTTGTATAAAATATATGTATGGGTGAAGGGGGACACCCAATGTGTCCCATCATGAGATTATAGATTATTATGGGATTTACTTTGATGTTGAGAGTTTTTATTGATGAAATGGATCATTTTGGTAGTGTATTCAAGATCACTCTTATCTTATACAATAATAATTTTTTTATGGTAATTAAGAGTATTTATTATTAAATATGTATGACTCCCATAGTTTGGGGTTTTAATAGTAACACAAATATTACTAATATTAGGATTTTCTACTATATTATAAGGTAGGTGAGACTTGGAAACTTTATGAGAGTTAGTGAAATTCATCATATCATTTTGATTTTTCTATTCAACTTCATAAAAAATATACTACATGGTTAAATCTTAAGGTATAACTTAGAGTAATCAATCTAATATCTTAAAAAATCTATTATGCAGATGTCCAGTAACAAAACCCAAGTGTTGATGGTTTTCCTTGTTTTCCAACTAAGTCGATAAAGATGAATTTATTCATAATTTGTGATGAATTTTCAATACTATAATAAAATGGTGGCATTTTTAGATACTAAAATATGAGATTATATACTTATAAATTGTAGTTTTGACATAAATTTAGCTTACATGACTTGTGCATACATATATCTCTTATTTATGATTCTATCACATCCACATGCCTTTTTATGGATTTGATCCTCTCTATTTTATATAATTCACCTATATGGATTCCCCCCCAACCTATGCCAATATAATAAATTATCACACTTAAACATCTCCCATATTCATGTCTTTTAGATGGAAACATTAGACTCAGATAGTACCATCCATCTAGTACCATGTAAATCTAATGGTTTAATCCTAAACATAACAATAGTCATTTTTCAAATTCAAATCAATCTTATGGGTCTGACCATTCATATAACATTTTGGTGGCATGATAAATTACCTAAAGAGTCTCTTATAAATAAAAAATAAGTGTAATCTTATTACCCATATAGCAAAAATCTATCAAGCATACTCTAACACTTGTACATTCAGAGTCATTTTCTTATTATTTATAATTTACCAAGTATTCACAAGGATGACTTATCAAAGTCTAAAGTACCTCAATCCCAAGCCAAAGTTGTCATTTTCCAAGTATCAGAATCTAGATTTTAGGTTTCATACATTCAAGGAACCCTATTTCATGCAATCACCTAATGGGGAGAACTAAATGTAGTTTGACTTCCCTCTTTATAGTATTGGATATGTAATAATGTATGTAGGCAATTCTCATCCTTACAATGATGATTGGTTGGGGTCAGATCACCCCACCTTTATTCACTTTTTGCATGCCTACGCCTAGTGTCAATGGTGGACCTACGGATTCAAGTGAAGGAGACAAATGTTTTGGTTATTTTACACATAGTAAGACCTTGATATCACACACAAATACATAACAAAAATATATTTTCTCACATGTACTAGGAAAAAATGTGAAATTTACACAAACATAGCGAATAGAATTGAAACATAATAATATATAGTAGCGTCCAAGCAAGATCAGAATTCTAGCTCCTAATCTGATATACATTACATATCCTTTATGATAATTTCTACATTATCATGTTTGAGATCATATAATAATTTTTACACTTGTTTATATCCATGCTCATATTTTTCACAATGTACATGATATGCTATGTTACATGACATTTTTTTATAACACATATATGCAAGGACTAATATGATGTGCACATGTTGGTTTATTATACTTCATTTATTCACACTATCACTTCCTTGAGTATATTTAATTGCTTTCTATTTTCTTTCTTGTTGAACAATTGAATACATTCCTTTCCTATTGGTCCCTATACCATTGTATGTTTTTTATACATTTGTATATGTCATTATATGTTAATTAAGCATTTGAATATGCCATTTTATTTAGATTATGTATAATTTAAATATGCCTCTTGTATGAGGTATCCTTGACCATTATTTCACATCACATTGAGTGTTCATGTGTGTTTTATTGATTATTTGTTGAGATTTTACTATTAATTTATAGACATTTATATGATCTATATCATGCATATTGGGGATTGAGTTGATCACCTACTGCACACTTCATTGATATATCTACATAGACATTTTAATGATATATGCTACATGATTCATACATATATGATATGGTTATGTTACCCATTTATAGGTAAGGCAACTCCTAGATTTTATTTCCCTCCCCTTAAAAGGGGAAGGGCATATCAGTGGGAGCATGTCATAAAGGCATGGCCTCCACATTTACATAGTTTATAGATTTTAGTGGAATCATGTTATAAAGACATGAACTTTACATTTACACAATTAATCAATGTATTTATATTTTAATTAGGTAATTTCACAGACATGACATCCACATTGCACAATCTCTAGTATAGTTACATGATTCACATATACATTTGGGTTAGAATCCTACACATTGTACCAATTTTTCACAAAATTTGAAACCATTTTTTTCATATTTGTGATAAATATACTTTAAATTTAGACATATTATAGGTGCATATTCCATTAAAGTGTACCAAAAATTTCAAATTTACCAATTAAATCTCCATATTACTATCATAATGAAGCATTGTTTTACACTAAGAAGTACTATTATCAAACCTTTTTTATCTACAACTATTGTTCCTATTTATAGGTTAAATTGATTAAATAATTCAAACTCACCATATGTATATAATGGGTTGTTTAAATCACCAAACCTCACCAAATTTATATGTTGAGTTGATTGAATCACTCACCCTCACTAGATTTTATATTCACATGAGTTGTGTGATTGAGATTTAGTTATCTCAATATTCATGTCAAAAATCATCCTTATACCATACTGGGGGAATAATACATTATATTTTCCCCCTTAAAAAATCCAAGGTCCAATTCTGAACCTCTCTTATGTCCATATCTTCATAAGGATATATATTTACCTAATAAAGTATAAAAAGACAACATGGTTACATCAAAACACATGTGTAATTCTTCCTTTATCTCTTCCTCTCAAACATTTCAATTATTTAAAATTATATGCATTGATTTATATTATAAAATGCTCTTGGTTACATGTACTACACTAGAAAAAACATAAAGTGGGCTCAATCAAAGGAAAGGTGTGTTATATACACCCAGGTGTGCATTTATTTCCTTTAACCTAGTAATTTAATCCTTATGAATTACTAGATTAAAGTGGGGGGGGGGGGGGGTTGTAGATATTATAATTAAATATTTATACCATCTTAGTATTGAAAATTTGACAAATACCAATCAGGGATATACTTTTTAGTTCTAAACCTTTCTACTAATGAAAATCTCTCATTTACCATCTCATTATGATAAATTGATTATTTCATAGTCTTACCCTTATCATTATGATGACCAAAATCTCATGTACTATATATAAAGCTCAAAACCTGATTTATATTCTTCATTGTTAGTTTTAGATCCTCAAATAATTTCAATGCTTTTGGACACTATCAATCATAGAGGGACACTAACATTGACACCAGTATCTAGCTCCTTATTTAGGTGTCCAATGCTCAAAATTCATCCAAATCGCAAATTATTCAAAACTTATGGGTTAACCTATTTGTCTCATTAAACCCTACTATGAGATATTTTTAAAAGGTGTAGTATAAACACATGTATAAGCCTTCACATTATTAATCTAGTAAATTCCAAGTAATCACATATTCAAACTCATTAAATCAATTTAAAAACTAAGTTATGTTACCCTATTCCTCCCTATTTTCATATTAGTCATTAAATCAATCACATTAAAATGTTTAAAGTATCCAAAGAACATCCCATGATCATTATTTATTAAGTTACAACTAGATTATTGCATACATAAAAATATAATATATTATACTAATGTTCACACACACTCCCACACATATGGGAGAAATACATAATTTTGAGGCCCTCCTTGGATTATAATTTATGAAAGCAATGCTCATTGACATATGGGGTCTTTGAGTTTAGCTTGACACCATGATCCCACTAACTATTTTTGGCAAACACATCCCAAGGTGAAGAATGGTGAAGAGCTAGGGTTTGATCTAAAATAAGAAATATATAACTTTTGTTTTAAATATGAGTTAATCATCAACTAGATGACAAGAAAAAACTAGATAAAATGAAGTTTTTTGCATCATAATCTAGCACATATTACGTAATATACAATATCATCACAAGATGACGAATAACATCAAAAGTAGTGTCCCAATGTCAATGGTAGTGTTGTGGCTATAGAATCATCATTTTAAGAATCTAAAAATTATCTCAGAATATTGATCATGCACACTTCTACATATGTATAACTTAGATCCTCTTTTGCTTCATAAATCCAAATAAATATCATTTTTCCTTGGCATTACAACCAATAAAACATCTTTCAAATTTGGTACTTTTTATATTCAACACATCTTAGTATTTTAATTTAGAATATTTATTTATCTAAGTTTGAAATTAATTTTACCATTTTATAATAGTTTTATCCATCCTTGTGTATAGGTTTTTATACCCCCTTAACCCTTCACCATATTTCTAAAAAGGGTTAAACATTTAAGAAAATTTTATTGGTTCAATGAAGGTTTCTTATAAAAAAATAATTCATAAATATAAAATGGCTTATAGTGACATTTTTAGCATAAATATACTTAATTGGGAATGTATATGATGTAAGGAATTATTTAAAATAAGTTAATTTATCTATGGAAAGTTTTGAACAAGATAATAAATGAACTTTAGTTTACATTGCTTATATTCAATTTTTTTTAAGAATCTTTCAAATTACATTACTATATAATGTTATTAAGAGTTAGATGTTTTCATTAATATTCTTTTAATTTATAAAATAAAATAAAATTCAAATAAAAATGTTTTTTTAAATAAATTTTCAATATTTTTTCAATGGTTTTAATTTTTCTGATCAATTGTGATTTTTTGATAAATAGTTATTGTTAAAAAAATGATTTTTTCCTCAATTTTTTTGATACTATGAGATTAACATAAACAAATTAATATTTATATTTAATTATACATTAGTTTTTAACATAAAATATCAAAATGGTTTAAATAACTTAATTTTAATAAAAGATTAGTAACTTGCCTTATTGAAAAAGAATTCTTGTATTGGTTGACTATTTTAGATATCATTCCACTTGGATGAAAGTTGGTATTGGGAGTAAAAGGACTAATTTTTAGATTTCAATGGATTACTAAATTTAAATCACTAACTAACATCCAAAAAATTTGTATTCATGTTACCAATCTTTAATTGTGTATTTAACCCTAATTTTTTGAATATTGCAAGGAAATTTTTTGATATTAGGTTGGGGTTTACTTAATTAAACTCACTAGTACAATGTTATTTAATTAAAAACTTTTAATGGATATGAAATGTGGATTTGTTTTTCAAATGGGGGATATCATGGTGCAAAATTAGTGAAAATTTTATCAGATCAAAGAAATGAAATACTGTGTAAATATACATAAAAACCATGTAAAGGGTTATATATAATTATATTCACATGTGTGGAATGAAAAGATATTTTTCATAGGAAATAAAACATGGTTTTTTTTCAAAACAAAATACCTTCTTTTATTTGGTTTCCTCTTAGGTAGACATTTGATGGCATACTAAATTCTAGTAGGAAAATATTCACATGCTTATGTATGTCGTTAAATCATATGGGGCAACACCCAAATACGTATCACTCTTTTGAAAAAATATAAAAGAATAATTAGTGACTTTAATTTAGTTATATTGGTAGTATTGTATTGTATTTTCTATAGAATGTTATATAAAGAAAGGCAATTTTGTTAAATTTTATGCTAATAATTGAAATTATTTTATGTAATACTAGATTATTTATAAAAGATTTATCTAACATATTTAAATGGAAGATGATTCTTTTTTATTTGATTGGGTAAATAACCTAGTTTTAAAAGGATCTAGAAACCATAAAAGCATTATATAAAAAGTATAATAGGCCCAACCATGGCCAAACAACAAAAAATAACTATAGAATATCAAAAGTAGAGAAATAAAACAACATAAAATAAGATCAAGAAGGGGGGTCCTCCGATGTTTCCTTCTCCTCCTCAAATTTCATCTCTAGAATTCTCACTTGATCGTGGAGACCTTTTCCCTCATATAAGTGCCAAGACCTTCTACACCATCACTAGGAAGAATCATGTGTGTCCTTTTTTGGCTTTGAACTTGCAAGGGTGTTTTATGTATAGGGGTCAAATTAGGGGAACTAGGTGGGGGAGGGTTTCCAAAACCTTCTAAAACTATTTAATAGGGGTTTGGTTTAGCTTAGAAGACTAGACAAAGGATTGAACAATTGAGACTACTTGCTTGTGAAGAACATTCCACTCTTGTATAAGGATAACTAGGGTCAGACCGGCCTCCTACACCCTGTTGTTGAAGTTATCAAGCTGTTACTTATTATTCTTCAGCTTATCATATAGAATTAATTTTCCCTTCCCAACAGCCTCCATGGAATTTCCCTCATCTAGGAATGTTGGCTTAGGTTTGGGAACAAAAATCTTAAGTGGAAGGTCTTTGATAGTGGTTTTAGACATACTAGCTTAGGGAGTGCTAAAAAATGGGTGGTAGGACCCCGATGTGGGGTCCTCCAATTGGGAGTCCTCATGAGAGTCCTCCTTGGTAGAGGATCACCTCAGGGGACCTCCCTCCCTTGCAAAGTTTGACCATGCTTAACAAGCATTAGAATAAGCCCCTGATGTAGAATATGGTTGGGATCATTAATTTAGGGGGCCAAGGTAGTGCATTTTAGTGACTTATGTAGGTAGAATGGTAGGTTGATCTTATAACCTAGAAAGTGATTTAATAATAGAAAATGATGACAAAAGATTAAGGTATATTTACCCTCTAAGGTCATGTATCTCATTATCTAGAGGCATATCTCCAACTAATGTCATGCAAGGTCTACCTAGGGGAAACCCTTCTTATCAATTTTAAAGAACTCATTCATTTGAAAAAAGCACTGAAGGAGCTCCTACTTCTTTATGTGATCCTTGAAGGCATTTTCCCCTTTGTAGGATATACTAGTGACCTCCCCTATGAACTTCTTTGTGATTGTGATATTTATGCCCTATATCATGACCATGTACTTGTTTCATCTAGCTATAAATTCCTAGGCCACATCAACATCATGCTCAGTGATTCACACAATAAGCTTTATGAGATCCCTCATTTTAACTTCTTTTATGCCTTCTTTTGCCCTTGCACCTTAGAAAATGAAATAGTCTCTATCCATTATCTATCAACCCCCAGTATCATAAGGACAACATATCTAAGTCAAATGGGTAGATGGTTTTGGAGAGGATAGGTTTAAACTATATGAATTATGCTTGGGATAACCATTATCTTCATCCTATGGCAATTAATATACCTCATTTTTTCATAATAGTAGTTCATCATTTTTCAATTCCATCACATGATAAGAGGATATAGTGCATGTGATGACATGATAACCCATTTAGCCTATTATACTTTCATCTTGTATGGCCATTAGGACATTATTGGGGACATGTCCTCCTTTATACTAACTGGTTAAAAGGTGGATTTCTACTTTGATTTTGGCAAGCCAATATGCCACTTCATTGCCTTCAATATATGTGTGCATAATTTGGACTTGTGTCATCTCCCTCAAAAGTAGCTTGGCATCATCCATGATGTCTTTTATAGTGTGTGAAGGTATTATTTTTCTGTCTAAGTCATTTAAAATGTTTAAACAATCACCCTCCATGGTGATTCTTTCTAATTTGAGTCTACAAGCCAGTTGGATACCACAAAGGGCCACTTTGGATTCAACAAGGTGGTTTTTTTTGGTTTATTAGTGGTCATACATAAGCAGTAATCATCTCTCTTTTTGAGTTCCTTATGACTCCTCCCTCACCTACAAGTCCCAGGTTGCCTTTGGAAGATGATTGTTTATATAAGTAGTTCAAATTGTTTTATTTATTATACAAATTTTTTAATAAGTAATTAAGGGTTGTGGGATCCCTTACCCCAAATATATTAGTAAAATTAAGATTTTAAAAACCAACAAGACATTGGATGAAAAACAATACATTGATAATAAATTTTATACCTACATTTGATAATCACCAATATTTTATAAAATTGAAATGATTTTAAAATATTATTTTAGTCAATTTATAATTATTATAATAGAATAATTCTCTTCATACTCAAATAATTTCTAAAAAATAAAAAACTGTACAATTACAATAATTATGTAATTAATTCATTTTCTTCTACAAACCTAATTAAAATTTTATACCAAAAATTTATGTTTCCTCAAGAAATAAATCACATGCACTAACATAGAAAATTTATAGTCATTGATACCTTAAAAACCCAAATAAAAATTTAAAAATTCAATTCTTTTTGGGAACCTAGAAGAATTTTATGACACAAATATAAGTTTCATAAAATTACTTCACCACACATTCCCCCCCCCCCCCCCCCCCCGCCCCGCGCCCCCCCCCCCCCCCCCCCCCCCGCACTGCAAAAAAAAATAAAAATAAAAAATAAAACTACTAAAATTAATATTGTCATAGTTTTGGCACTAAAAAATGTCATTCTATTTTTTTTATCAACTTCACAAAAATAAAAATACAATAACTAGCTCTAAAACTAATGCTAAGCATTAGGAAATGTATTAATATTTTTTATATCTTCATTTCAAAATTATTTATTTCAAGTAATCCCTCATGACAAAGTTTCCTAATTAGGAAATATTTTAAATTAATATCATTTCATTCACATAATGAGCCCATGTTTAGTCTTCAACCATGGATTTTATTGATGGAGTGACTCATACCCATTTTTTGGTGTTTAAACCAAGTTCACATCTTAGATTTGTTTCTCTTATGATCATTATTTATTGCCTTACAATTCTAAATTTTTTATAGAACTATAAAATAAGAATTTAATGTGATATAGATAGAATAAATTTAAATATATTTTTTGAGAATAAAATTATTTTTAAAAATTGTATAAAAATGAACCATGAATAAATGGAAATACAATTATATGTAAATAAAAAAAGTAATCAATTATAACACTTTATCAAAGAATATACAGTGTATATTTTCACATAGGTATAATGCAAGAATGAATACATTAAAGTATGTATACATACCAACATATATATAATACAAAAATAAATACATAAAAGTAAGTAGGCATGCATACATACATAAATACATGTATGTATGTATATATGCCTGGATACTTTGATTTATTTATTTCCACACACACACACACACACACACACACACACATACATATATCAAATTATTTACTTGATACAAGTATAACATATACAATGTAACTAAAAAATGGACTCATATAAAATAAGAGAAACAAAATAAAATGACCCAAAAATGGGGACAAACCTAAAATTATAAGAATTTAAGCCATAGAATGTCAACCAAAGATAAATACAAAAAACCAATAAAAAGGAATCCATTTGAAATAAGATTGTCTGTGACAACCATTTCAATCACATTTCTCCCATTAGAATCATTTATGGCTAGGAAAACCACATCATCATCTCTCTCCCCTAAATGGGATGACACCATATTATCCTAAGGATAAAAGTTCTCACCATCTCAACAACCAACAAAAATAATGAAAAATCCCCTATTGCCACCACTATTCTAAACCAGTAGTTTAGCCACAAAAAATGACTCTTTAGAAATTACTTCTCCAAGATTTTTGGTAGTAAAGACAAAGTAGAGCATACATTAGCCACATCTATAGACACTTAAAAACTACACATGATAGTTCTAGATGCTAAAACACCTTGGACCCCTATTTGACCCTGAGTCTAGTTAACTACTTAGTAATTAAGATCTCCCATTTACCAAATTACTAACCTAACACTTTAACTCAACCCTTTTTAACTTATCTTCACCCATTTTCCTCTAGATACTCAACCATCGATGGTTAGCCTAAACCATCAATAGTTAGCCTGACCATTGATGGTTAAGTCTTCAACCTACTTTAAAAGCATTTCTAACTATGTACAAGATAAACATGGCACAAATTAGTATGTCCACATTATGTGATGCCAACCAACTACAAATCATCATAAATAACAACTTTACTCTCCTATCTAATTATCAATTTCCTCCTATCTAATTAGCAACTTCATCCTATAAAAGGATAATAGTAGGAGAGGAAAAGGATCGATGTCCAAAACATCAAATCTTCTTATATATAGGTATCCAACCTAACTAAAATAATCAAGAAACAACAATGGAGATCTGAACCTCTATCCAAGTTTCTCTCAAGGCCAAAGTACTATCACTCTGGTTAAATTACTCTAACCTTCTACCATCAGCTATCTAAAAAGTTACATGTAATTATGTACTTGTTTCTTTGTTTTATTTCATTTCTAACCCTCCTAACCTGATCAAACTTATCTCCTAGTTTTCAATCTCTGACTAGAGCCATATTTGAATCCCTACCTAACCATTTATCTAGTTTATGATTCCCTTTTTGATGATTTCTAGAAACACACATGCAATTGTCAATGGTTAGCCCTAACCACTAATGGTAACCTCAACCATCAATGATCACCCAACCATCGATGGTCAGCACAACCATTGACAGTTCACCCAAATGCTAATGGTCACTATGGAAAAAGATTAACAAGTTATTTTTAGCCCCTTAGCCCCAACCAAACCCTTCTTTCTATGTTCTTTCCTATCAACAAAGCCTTCCCTAATTTGCTAAACTAGACCCCAACTATCTTAGTACAAGTATTGACCCACTTTTGCTATATTTGAACAAGAATTTTATTTCCTTATTCTTGCATGAATTTACTTTCATGTTATTGAATGTAATTAGTATTTATTTTCATCTATATCAACTTAATTCTTATCAACAGTGGATTGACAACATCTTAATAAGCATACATTTCTTGGATCTAGCTCATGTTAGGTAATATACTCAACTATCTAACTAACAACCCTTTATTAGTATTTTCTTATCTGTAGGTTATTCCTTCCAAGCCAAATAGGAGTTCCTATCATCATTTAGATCACGTGCACACTTCTATTATTTATTCCTTTACACACCCCTTTTACTAGTTTCTTACTTGCTTCCAAATTAAGAAATAAATGGAAATGAAGAGAAACATTTTGGCATGCCTAGTGGGACCCAACATCCCTTTTTATTCCTTTGTTCTATCCTCATCCAATGAAATCTGAATTTTTTTTGGGCTTAAAATAATTGCATACATTGATTGATAGTTTGTTTTAATTCATTTAGTAACTTAAAAGTAAAGTAATGATCATATCTTTCACTCTTGTATAACACACTTTTTCCAAACCATATAATCAATAAACACATCAAAATAAACTTGAGACAAGGCCCGACTAGGATTTCATTACCCAGTGGTAAACCTTACCCTTTCTTGGAAATTTTACTTGGAGTTCATTACCAAGGGGAGAACCAACTCAACTCTCTGGTTGAGTATAAAATCTAAAATTTGGTATATTTTGGCTAAGCACCCAACACCCTTATCATTAAAATGTGTGAAGTAAAGGGGTAGGCCCCAATATCAAGCCATGTACTAAAGATCAATACAAATTTCTCTCTTGATCACCTAAACACAACTTGAAACCAACCATAGATTTCCTCTTTAGTATTTGATCCACAAAACAAATTTCTTTTTCAAACTTTCTAAGGAGTAAGCCACAAGTGATTTAAAAAGATTCCTAAGTTGTTAAATGCACTTTAGTGTATGTTTGATTTCCTTGAGATCTTTTCCTCTTCCTTGCTTTATGTTTGAGTCATGAGTTTCATTATTTATTTTCTATTCCTCTCATGGTCTTTACTAGACAACAACTAAGAAATCAAACCAACCAACAACCACCTTCTTCTTCTTCCTCCATGGAGTACACTTCTGATGTTGAGGGTTCCCCTCATTTTCCTCCCCCTACTACCAGGCCTTGGATTGTTATCAAAGGTGATGCAGATTTTACTGCCTTCCTCGATAACAACCCCATGTCTCTTCAACATTATCTTAACACCTTATCTAACTGTAACTCTCTTTCTTTGGTTCCTTATATGGATCTACCTTATGGTATGCCTTCCCACCTTCTATTGGGTTCCACCTCAACCCAACCTATGCTTAACCAAGCCTCTTCTTCTTCTTCTTCCAATATCCAACCTATTACCACTCCCCAAACTCCATTTAGCATCCCAACTAATAACCAAACACCTACTACCCAGCCAATACCTCCAACATAGGATCAAATTTACCTCTTGTTAGCTATACTCCTACCATGGGAGTGTTTTTCACCCCTACTTATACCATTCCCCTTAGTTTAATCAACCCACAAACTTCTACCCCACTTTAGAGTTTGGTACTTTCTATAACTCAAACACTTCCACCTATTAATACTAGAGTTACCACCCACCAAAAACCAACTAGCACTTTCATACCTCTAACCCAATATAAATCCATACCACCATCCACCAACCCAAACATACCTCTAAACCAACCCATATCAGTCCCCCAACAAGTACCCATGACATCCAACCAATATGTTTCTAACCCACAAGGATACATAGCACCTTGTACCCAACCATTTATGCCAATCAACCCTTATGTGGTACCATCCCAACCTCTTATGATTTATTACAAATATGTGGCTTCTTAAACACCTTTTACCACTTATCCATACATTTTTGCCACCCAACCTAAAAAAAAACATTTACCACCTAATTATGCAGCTTCCTAACCCGCAAATAGATTTGGTCAATATGTTAATGGACAAAATGACCAACCTGGAGTCATATATCTCTGGGTCTCATAACCTTTTATCCTATGATCAAATCTATAATGAACCCATCCATTCATATCCATTCTTATCCTCCTCAATGATAATTTCCCTAGTTTTCTAAGTTTGAAGGCAAGGAGGACCCCCAACAATACTTGAGATAATTTTTTCATTCTTTTTATTTGATTGCATATAATGATGCTCTCCTCCTTTATACCTTCCCCATGTCTTTATTAGGACCAGCCCTTGATTGGTATAGTAATCTTACCAAACACTCCATATTTTCATTCTCCTAACTAGCCCAAATAATTTTAGACCACTTATTAGTAAATATATCTAAAAAGGTTTCTGTTACTGACCTTTATTCTATTAGGCAATTTGATGATGAATCAATTGCCGATTTTGTAGCTAGATGGAGAGGTCTCATCAACTAGATTTATTTCTCCTTACCCTGACTTGAGTTGATTTAGATATTCTCTTAGGGTTGTGCCAAACATATTTCCCCCACTCTTCAAGTTCAATATTTTAGAACTTTTTATGAGGCATTCACCATGGCACATAAACATGAAAATTGAGCCATTGATGAATGGAAATTGAAACTATAGAACAAGAAATCTAGTTTTAAACCCAATTACCCTTATTTCACTAAAAAAACTAACCAATCCAACCATCACACTACCAAAATGAAAGCATTCAAAAACTTAGTTGTCCTAAAAACTACCCCACCACTAATTGTCAATCAACCCCATCAAACCAATTCTTCCAACTTTTCTAACCAACAAAAATGAAACCAAAATTGAGCTCCTCCAAAACAATATACTCCTATAATGGAGTTTTATGCTTTAGTTTTGGATAAATTACTCAAATCTAACATCATTCAAGTTCCACCTATCAAACCACCCAAATAATTTGATGCTTCTCACCCTGTGCCTGGTTGGTATAATGAGAATGACCACTTTGGCTTTCACTGAGTTATAGGACATGATGTTTGTCAGTGAAATACCTTAAAAAGTATTGTCTAAAGCTTAATTTATAGTGGAGAACTTACATTTTATAATCCCAATGTACCTCCTAACTAGTCCCTTGACATCTTCTGTAAACCTTTTCCCAATCATGCTCTTTCTACCAATCACCATGCCAACAAACTAGAATCACTCACTCTCATGAGGCACATATAATCAACATTATTATTAGTGAGCCACTATTGAGGATACCACTACCTCAAATAATTCTTCCTTCATTTCACTCATAGAAGTTGTGGACTCAGCTTCCATTCCTTTGGATACCCAAATAAAGGAATCAACCACATATCTCTCTTCACATGATGAAACCTTAGCTTTATCTACCTCTCCTTTGATAGAACCACCAAATGAGACAAACTTTTATTTAACCATCTCTTCTTCTTCCACTCCATCTATTAAAGTGGTAGAACTACCCTCCATTACTTTAGACACTAAAAAAAAGGAAGTAACCATGTCCATATCTTCACTAGAGGATACCACACCTATCTTCCCCATCATAGAACCATCCATTTTCTCTCTGAAAACCATCCCAAAAGAAGAGAATACCTCATCTACCTAGCCACCAATTTTGGAACCTTCCATCAAAAACAAATATGAAGGACCCATTCCCTCTCCACCTAGGGGATTAATTTTTGAAACCACTGACCAAGGAGCTAAACCCATCCACAAGCCCTTTTCTAGACTAGTCCAAAGTCTAGAGTTCACTTCTTAACCTGAATTTGATAGAACCACCTTTTGGTATCATCTTCGGCTCCCTTACCAAAATAAATCTGAATCCTCAACCTCACTTTCATCCACCCTTAAACCCATTTAATTAATCACATCTTCCTTCAAAACCATAGTTGAACCATCCCAACTACCTCCATTTAACATTACCAAATCACCTTTTACCTCTCTTACCAAACCTATAAAGATTCTAGGTATTCTTCCCACACCTATCCATACTCACCCTTCTTTGAATTTAGACTTAACCCCATCTAATCCAACAAATAAACCCCCAACTAAACTAATTAAGAATGTAGATTTACCCAAACCTCTACCTTGAACTAGACATATACCACCTCCTTCCTTCTTAACTTCTATCTTAGGACACCATCCTTCTACCATCCCCACTACCTATTCTTCCTCTAGTAAACCATCCCCCTTTTCTCTACCTAAGCCTACTAAACCATCTAGCTCTCCATCATTTTTAAATAACCTATCTAATTATACTTTCTCACCTATATGCAATCCCTCATCATCCAAATCTTTCAATTTAAAATCATCTACCCTAAAAATAACCACAACTAAGCAATCCTAATCACCAACTAAACCCATTCTACCACCTAAAACTTCTAGGGTAAAAACTTATTTTAAGAAGGCACCCATCCATAAAACTATAATCCCATCAGCTCCAAAACCTTTGGTTGAATATTATTTAACCATTTGACAAAGGTTATTGCAAACTTCTTTCTTTAGCTTACCTCCTATCAAACCATTCTACACTTCCAATACTAGACCCTCTTGGTTCAATGATAACTTGATCTGTGCATACCATAGGGCACCTGGACATGACATGGAGAACTAAAAATCTCTTTAAGCATTTATTCGTACTTTATATGATAAGGATGATATGTTATTAGATGAACATATCTTACCCCCATTGCAAATACCAACATAAACTCAACCTATTTAGCATTCACCTACTCCATTACTCTCCCCTAGTAGTGAGGAAGAAGAAACAAATCAACCAACAAACCCAACAAATCCCCTCATCCACACTATTCATATGGTTACCCAATCTCAGGACTAATAGAAGAATAAGGGAAAAACCAAAGTGTTTATTTCATAGAACTAGCCTTCGACCCCTCAACCCTTCAACCAAACCTAAACACCTTTACCCTCACCTTCACAACCACCAAAACCCAAAGTGACCATTTTGGGAGCCTCTCTGTCCAACCCTTCTAAATCCATCAAGTGTATCATGTTGAAACAACTTCACTAAACATCGATGAATATGAGCCTTTATGAACTAATTAACACCTCACCCTACCATTGTAAAGAATTGATAGAGGCTCTACAATATATAATGATACAACTAGATGACCCTCAACCTCTTACACCCTTTGTTGGATCCCTCTAACTTTCTACCTTTATCACCTTTTAGGATTTTTAAATACCTCCTATTCATACTAAGGATCCCAATCCTCCCCTCTTCATCATTACTTACATCAATAAAACCCATATAAAAAGGTTAATGATTTATGGAGGAGTTAGCACAAACATTATATCCTCACATGCTTATGACCAACATCTAATACCCAAGAACATCATGTCATAGAGTGTAGTGATCCTTTGCTCCTTCAATGATACCATGGCCACTACCTTAGGGATAGTTGTCTTCCATATCCACTTGGGACCTCATACCATTCCCAAACTATTTTACATTATAGAGGATGAGTTCCAATATAATGTTTTATTCATATGCCCTTATATCTATGTTTAAGTTGTGTCCCTTCTACCTTACATCAATGTGTCAAATTTGAGCATGAAGGTCAAGTTGTTACCATTAAAGCTAACCCTATTCCTTTTACCTCTTTCAATATGACATATTAGTCTAAACATGTTCTTATTCCTCCCTCATCCACCTCACCATCAACTATTGACAACACTACCTCACCACTAGCCAAATCCCATAGTGCTGCCATCCACAATAGTGATGAAGCTTCAATGAGATCATCTATCCCTTCTTCACATATTCCTATAGAAAATCCCTTAGATCCCATGTTCTAACATCTTTCCCTTAGGGAGTATCATATTTTAGCCTTGGATTCTTTCCCTACTCTATTAGAGTATGGGAACCTTAAACATGATCCTTCCTACAATCCCAACATCAAAACCATCATCCATTTTGGGCTCCCCAACTATCAAATGAACTTTATTTATGGGGGACTTGATTAGCTACTTTTATCTTTCACCACTACCTCATCCATCTAACCATTCACTTTTAATTTCTCCTACGTAGATAAACCCACCTTTGCTAAAGCTTACCTTTAAAAGTGTGTTTGGAAGGGGTTTGGTCTTGGTCTTTATGAATAGGGACCTCATGATCTACCCATAATCAAAACCCAAAAACCTCATGAGTTATTCAATGTTGGCTTCATACAACCAAAAGAACCCAGCTCACCAAAACCCATCACCACCATTGATGAGAATGTTCCATCCTCACCAACCCTATCTCCCTCAAAGATTGAAGACTTTGATATCATCCCATCTAACTTTTTTTTCTCAATACTATTAGTCTGGTCCCCCTAACCTATCAAAAGGATGGTTGAACTAAAATCCTTCCTCTCATCCATCCTAAAATAGTATAAAATGATTCTCCTACCATCAACACCATCTAACATCAAGATAATGATTATATTTTTACCTAACTTAGTGTAGGGGATTATATCCATAAATCCCTTCCTCCTAAGAACCAAAACATGTTGAATGAATCTGCTATCAATGTCAACTTAGGTACTTAGGATAACCCTTGTATTATCAAGATTAGACAATCCTTAAATTCCATGGAACAACAAGATTACCCTTCTTTCCTTAATGACAATAGTATAGAATTTGCTTGGTCTTATCAGGATATGCTTGAAATTGACCTTTCTATTGCCCTCCACAACATTGTCACCCATCTTGAGGTTAATCTAGTTCAACAAAAGCTTCATAGGATGCATCTTTTCATCACCCTTATAATTAAAGAAGAGCTTTATTTTCTATTATTCATTGACTTCATCCAACCCATTGATTATCCATAATGGGTTTATAATGTTGTTCCCATCTCCAAACCCATAGAGGGACTTTGCCTCTACATCAAATTTCATGACCTCAACCTTTCTTTCCCAAAGGATGACTTTCCTTTACTAAGCATTAACCATATTTTTGATCTTATAGCTAGCCACAATATGTTATCTCTCATGGATGGTTTCTTAGGATATAATCAAATCTTGATTACCCCTAAAGATCAGCATAAAAATTCTTTTATCACCCCTTGGGGAACCTTCTATTATATGGTCATGCCTTTTGGTTTGAATAACATTAGAGTAACCTATAAATGTGCCATGACCTATATATTTCATGATCTCATCCATAAAATTGTAGAGGACTATGCAGATGATCTCCTTGAGAAATTCAAACACCGCAAGGATTACCTAACCATTCTCACAATCATCTTGGACCAAATCTAGACTATTTGTCACCATCGATCATTTTATCACCCCCTCATATATCAATTTTGACCTTCCTACCATTTGTAGTGTGGAAGCATCTCCTTCTAGCCTTTGGTATGACCAAACATTCAATTACCTTAACCTTGGCATTATTCCTCCCAACCTTTCAAGCAATGTTCAAAGATCCTTTGTTTATAATACCTCTCATTACACCATACTAGGGGGAATCCTTTATAAACTTGGATTTGATGGCCTACTTCTTTGTTATCGACATAGTCATGAGGCTTCCCATGCTATCAAGGAAACACATGATGGAATATTTGGGGGACACTTTAGTGGCCTAACCATCACTAAATGTAATCTTCACCTTGGATACTATTATCCCACCCTCAATCAAGATTGTTTTTATTATGTAAATAAGTGTGTTAAATGCCAAAAACATGCTAACTTACATCACACACCTACCCATAACCTTTGAGTATCCAAAGACTATTGGCCCTTCTCATAATGGGGTCTTGATCTCATTAAGGAAATCAATCCTAATTCTTCATAATGACACAACTTTATCATTACCACCACCTAATATTTCATCAATTGGGTGGATTCCATTCCTCTTATCTCTACACAAGTATAAAATATTATCAACTTTATCAATCATCATATTATCTTCTACTTAGGTGTTCCTTGTAAAATTATCATTGGCAATGGTAAATCCTTTAAGAACAAGCAAGTCTAGGGTCTATGTGATGAATATAGAATTAATTTAATATTTTACTCACCCTATCATCCATAAGAAAATGGATAGGTGAAATCCTCTAAAAAAACCCTCAACAAAATGCTAACCAAAGTAGTAAGTGCTTCAGGTCAGGATTGGCACTTGCACATTTTTTTTGCTTTATGGGTGTATCACACTAGCATTTAAACCTTTATAGGTGATACCCATTTCTCTTTCATCTTTAGATTAGAGCTATTCTTGCCTCTCAAAGTCTAGATTCCATCTCTTCACATATATTTACATTAAATATTTTTTTATAACAATTATCATTAGAAACATCTAGCATAACTTGAGCTCCTTGATGAACATCACCTTACAACACTTAACCATCTTTATGTCTATCAAGAAAAAATCAAGTGTACTTACAATAAACACCTGAAAGAGAAATAATTAATTATTGGAGATCTCATCCTTAAGTAAAACCAACATGTAACTAATATGGAGAAAATCAAAAGAGGTAAGTTTGCCTTCAATTAACTTAGACCCTACATCATAACCCATAAGTATGGACCAGGAACTTATCATTTATATTATCTCAAAGGTAAAATATAACCTAAGACTCTAAATTCTTCACATCTACATCCTTTCTTTTGTTATACCCAAATCACATTCACCTTTTACATCTAACTTAAGATCATCCCTTGGTTTATGAGACTTTCACTTTCCTTATGTATTTACCCTATTCCTCTTGAGGATAATTGATTACAGTATAGGACCATTTAATTATCCATAATAATTATAGTATAATCCTAATCATGTGTATCATTGCTCTACCCATAGCATGGTTATCATGGATACTTTCTATCTCTCATCAGATGGAATCCCATGATCTATTGTCTTTCAAACCACCTTTCTTCACCTATCATTAAATTCTTATGATGAAACTCTTTCCTCCATAAAGGTAGAGCTATAAGCCTAAATATAATTTTCCATGTCTAAACCCAACATTAAAAATCAAATTGGAATATCAAAATATCACTTGGGCACATATCTCTAGCATTGTAGATTGCTCCCTTCAAAGACAGCTACCCAAAAACTAAATTTCTTAAAGATAGATTGTCCCCTTGAAGGACATATAAAAATACAACTTTAGACCACTCTTTTTAAGGATGGATAAGTTAAGTTTGTCAAAAACAATCATTTTAATCTTCCCACATTGATCAACTTCACCAACCTATTGAAATAAAAAAGAAACAAACAACCCTATGTCAAAATCAAAGCACATAAGCCACAATCAACTCTTTTATATATGGCATTAGTAGACTTCTTGTATTGACCAATATACACATTATATTAAGACATGGACTTGTATATTAAAAATAATTGGTCAATTATAGAAGGGAAAGGCTAACACATATCAAGTTACCATATCACCCATTTCCCCTTTCAACCTATCACCTACTTTCCCTTCATACCCTCTCTAAAATCAAGGGACTATGAGCTTACTTGACACAAAGTGATCAAGATACCTTCTTTAAAAATCAAATCATGCTCATGTGAAGCATTTTAAAGGATTATTTTTATTAATTCCATCCAAATTTAGTTTTGTTTGGCAAAAACCAATGAACACATCATGCCTTGTTCTTACCCTCTAATCATTAGTTCATATGGATATATGTGTCATGATTCTTCTCTCTTTTCCACATTTAGTGTGTTATATAAACCTAATTTATGTGATTTATTTATATCCCCATATCAAATATCATATCAAAACATTCCAAACATCATTCTCATCAATGTAATAATCCATATACGTCATAACATTATGAACCATTTCCATCAACCATACCCTATCCATGAATAAAACATCAAAACCATACAACATCAAAAATCACATTGCCACATTATTATAATCTAAACAATAATCATTATCCTGAATAAGCACAAACAAAGCCGACTTTCTAATCAATTTGGCAGCAAGTGGGATCATTGTAAAGACCATAGCAACTGGGTTTCAAAGAAAATAAGTATGGCACACAAAAGGAAGGGAGAACCCCAGAAGCAGGAACCCAAGAGCTGTGATGAATGGAAAGAGAAACAAGAAGTCTGGAGAATTCTGTAGAAAGGAAAATTTGTGAGCTATATGGAAAGACTCCATGGGTCAAAACCGTATATCACTACGGCTTTTTTCAAAAATTGGACTGATGAAAGGGTCACCTTGCATGGTATCACAGTGAACCTAACAGAGGATTTTATGGCTGAGGTTACAGGGCTGCCTACGGATGGACTTAAATTCTCCAAGCAGACAAGCATTTCGAATGAGGCCTTTTGTAAGTTCTCCAAGATGGATGAGGAAGAGCAAAAGTTGGTCAAGAACGGGGATTTCTATGAATTGGATCAAATTAAAGGGATATGGAGGGATGTCTTAAGCTGCATAAGGGAGTACTTCATTCTAGACGAAAGAAGTAAGCGAGTGCACAAATTCCACTTTATCTTCTTTAACCATTTTAGGCACAAGGTAAGTTTGTCTTTTCCCTTTTATCTTCTCTTCTCCTTGGTCCAAAGTTTATATGCTCATAGGAAAAAGGAAATGCACCCTATCCTACATGAAGGCCTTATTCTGTTAATCGAAGGCTATTGCAAGAATAATGCAATGGTAAAGCACCCCAAGTAGGGGAAAAACAAGGAGTCAGGGAACAGAAATAGTGAAAGTGCAAATGGGAAAGGCAAAATCAAGCTCCCTAGTGCTAAAAAGTAGAATTTAGAAGAAGAAATAGAACGGGAGAGAATTGATAAACCCAGGGAGGAAAAATTGGAAGAAGAAGAAGGAACTAAAAGCTGGGATACAAACTCTAATGAGGATGAAGAATGTCCTAAGAAGAATGAAAAAGATGATGTCAACACAGAGGAGGATTTTGCAAACAGAATAGAAGATACAGAGGAAAATCAGAAAGTGTTAAAGGATGAAATTGTCCAAGATGGCCCTGTTGAGGACCCAGCTTCAAAGAACGAAAAGGAAACTACAGGTCAGGATGATAATCAAGATATGGATTTGGAAATTCAAACTGGAATTAAAGAGTGGGAACAAAAGGGTCGAGAGGATATCTTTGAAGAAGTCAGGAACAGTCCCAATAAAAATTCAGAGGAATGGAGAGGGAAAAAATAGAAAAATGAAACACACACACCAATGACTTGGGTTAATTACAAAGCAGAGGCATCTTTCCAACTAGATTCTTGGATGTGTAGGGAGATTATGGATCTCAAAAGGAAAGTGGAAACTATGGAAGATGCCCTGAAAGCTGTATGGAACAAAATTAACAATATGGAAAATTAGATAAGAGAGATCCCAGTCAAGCTCAAAGCCTATGAGAATAACCTCTGGGAACTCATTAAGGACAACAGAATGAAAATGGAGGAAGTTACGTCCAATATTTGTGTTACTGCTGTCAATATTGGAAAAAGAGCCAATGAGGAGACCAAAGCCTTGGAGGGACCTAGCAAAAGGACGAGACAAAGTTCAAGAAAGAAGGTTACACAAAAAGGAGCCATGCTGGTGGCAACCACTACCCAGGATACTGTTATGAAAGGAAAAGAAACTATGAAAATGATATTAGAACTAGATGAATAATCTGGTTCCTCTTGTTGGTTATGAAACTAGTCCTATTCTTTGTTTTCTTTTTGTAATCCTATGCCTTTGGTGTAGCCAGATCTCTGTTAAATCTGGGTTTTGACTGCTAGTCCTTCTGGTGGTTTCAGGTCCATTAAAAACCTATTTTTGTTACTTCCTTATTGTAGTTTTTAGGCATTGCCTGTGGTTTTGGATGCTCTTTCTTTCTTTCCTTGTACTAGGGTTTCAGGGCCCCTTCAAAACCTACTTTTACCTTAATATAAAACAATAATCATTCATAATAGCATAAACATCGTAAACCACATCATATCAATAAACATCATAGACCATGTCATATCACTACTTCCCATAAACATAAAAATAATTTAAAACATCAACACATCACATCCTAAACAAACATGACTAAATTACCTATCAAATATCCAAATCCTCTCTATGAACCACATCATCAAACAAACCATAATCAAAACCATCAATCACATTTTCTTGAACATATTTATGAAAAAACACATCATCCACTATGTATACACTCAAACATCACCTAAACTATACACATATTAAAGTATTCATCATAAGATCAAACATCTCATCATAGTCATGTTTTATTTCCCTCATCACATCATAATATAATATAATAAAATAATCCATTGTCATCAACATCACATCCATTAATGAACAATGCATATCATCCATAAACATCATCACATGCCTAAATTATGAGTCCGCATATCATCTAATAGAGCATGGGGTATGAGTAACCTATAATTTCAGAATAACAATACATACATCATGAACATATATAAACATTTACACATACCTAAAATAATGAACCATTAATTTCATAAGCATCATCCATAAATATCTCAAAATATCAAATAAACATAACAACCATGAAAACTATCAACACCGATAAACATCCATAATCATCATAAAACCTCATCATCATATACATCATACAAGCAATACATTTCAATGAGTATACATCACGTACATAAAATATAAATACAAGTAATAGTGTATAAAATATCTCTCTCATATACATCTCACGTCATCGACATGAAGGCCAACATCAAAATAAAAAACATATACATCACTTAATCTCATATATCAGGTTGTTAGGGTACCAATACCACTATACCCATCTACAATACCATCTATTGGTGGTCCCCCTAATCTCCCTACCTAACCCACTATAGAGGCCCATTGTCCTAGAGTAATTATATATGGACCACCTACTAAATTGGCCTTATACTCTCTATAACAAAGCTCTAATGGCAACTATGTCAGCACTATCACCTCATAGTATCTCAACTCCTAAATGGTGGCTAAGTACCATGTCATAATAATTATATCAAGTCCTTTGATAGGTCCTCCAAGTGGTGCTATAGCCACTCCTACCCTCTATCTCAAGGTATCTCTTTCTTAGGTCATTAAACCAAGATAGATCCTCACCTAATCTCATTCTCTTGTCAAGGTGGGCAACTGACCTTGTAAGGTGATAATCTAGCCTTGTAACATGGCCACTTATCCCTATAATCTGATGATCTAGGCCTATGCCACTATAAGTACTTCATGTGCATATCTATCCTAACCACCAACCTATGCTAGTTCCCTAGTAGGATCCACATCCATGTGATATTAGCCCCCATCATCCCATCCAAAATTGGCCACTATATATCAGGGTTGGTACCACACTACATAACCATCCACAACACCTATATCATGTATAGTAGCTCTAGTTGGTAACTCCTCATGGTCTAAAATAATGTCTTATGGCTATGGCTCTAGGAGTAAAAAATCTACATCCTCCCTCCTATATCTAGGGAGATATAGTGAAATCACTTTCATAAGGCTGAACTACTTCCAAACTTAGTTAAATGGAATTTTCTCAGTCTCACCATCCCACCCCCCATATATCCATCTTCAGCTCTAAAGTGATAGAGTGTGGTAACTATACTAGGTTCACCTAAGCCAACCCACATAAAAATTCAACACTATGTTATCTACCACTAATCCCTCCAAATCATCCCTAAAATTATCAATTTCCCTCACACCACCACTAGCCCATGTCAATGCATAATCCCCTCTCCATCTCAAGAAACCCACTTTGTAGTCAATCGATGCATAGCAATCCCATAGTATCCCAAAAGTCTCATGACTTGAATATGATGATATGCCCATTAATGGAGAATGAATCCCACACTGATCCCATATTACTTGTGTGCTCTAAATGCCTAGATCTCCCTATAATTCTAGATTAATAACACTGGTGCCCACCCAAACATAGTCCTCCCTAGTAGCATCTCCATAAGAACCCCTAGTAATAGGTATGGAAATTGATTGATGCTTAAATAAATAAGAATGAAATAGGACACAACCATCATAAATCATCATAATCAATCATTTATCCCCTAGATCCCTCTGGTATAGTGACCCATAGCAAACACCACCTACATGATACTTGACCTAGACCTAATCCATTCCATCTATTAGATCTATGTGGTAGTCCCTCTCCTCACTCTCTATGTGATAAATAATCTCCCCATGAATGGGTAGCCATGTAATCTTATGTACATCCTCTAGTAAGATGCTCATCTCCCTAATTAACAGCAAAAATATATTTATGGCTAGATCCCATCTCTCAATGAGTGCCACAATCATAGCCACATCTTTTAGTAGGTGCTTATAGTGTCTCATGACCCTTAGGCTAACCTCCTCCATGCATCTCCAATCATCATTAGTCATCCCATAGCACACATCTATAAAGATCTTAGGGACTCAATTCCTCATCTAAATTTGGTTGCATGCTTGAATAATAATCATGTTAGCACGTACACTTAGTTTTTTAAAATCAAGATCCTTATCGGCCTAGACCTAACTTTTTCAATCTATTCCAATATAACCCATCACATATACCATGTTACCTCTATCAATTAAACAAACCTCTACTTTTATTCACATAAATTATAAAACACCTCACTACTTCTATCACAAAAACCACTTAATATAATTATTCAATGCTTTAACAAAACTTTCAAACCTTAACACACCTTTAAAACTCTAACCACTTCTACACACACCTTCAAGACACTTTTAAACTTAAACCACTTTTAAAAACTTTAAAAAACTTTGTAAACCACTTACATCTTCATCCAAATTTAACCACACACAAAAAAATATTATTAAAAACTTTATCTCTTAAGATAATTTGAATAAATAAACTTTATAAGCCTCTTAAACCACTTCACCTAACTTTACAACACTTTAACACAACTTTCAAACAATTTAACAACTTTACAACCCTTTCACAAATTCAAAACTTTAAACAAATTCATAACCTTTTTCTACCACTTTTACATAACACCCTTCAAATATCGATGGTTAATTGAACCATCAATATTCATTTAAGGTCTTGTTACCTCAGTGTTTAACTACTGATGGTTGGGTCAAACCTCTGATGGTCACTGCATGTGACTATCGATGGAAAAACCCTCCATTTCCCACCTAAAAACCACACTAATATAACTTTTATCCTACCTAACCCTATCCTATAACCCATTAAAAACCTATAACACCCTTACACTCTAAATTTCACCAACTAAATTACCAATTTTAGATTAACACTAAATTAAGGAAAACATCCCCTTAAAACCTACCCAAACCAATTCCATATTACCATCACACTCATTTAAAATGACTCAATTAAAAATTCAACAAACATCAATTCAACTACCTATCAAATTCAAAACTCCCCTACCTCATTTCATGATTGTTGATGAGGTTGAATCCCATGTCCAGTTACTCAACCATGCCCTCATCCACCCTCCATCTCAATCAACACTTGGTCAACCCTAAACACATGCTCAACATGCACTCAACTCCATCTCAGCATGCTCAATGTAAAATGCCAAAATGCAAAAAAAAACTAGAGCATAAATCACCAAATCTAATATAGAAAATGGCTTTTAATTCTCCTTTTTTATGCCTCAAGATCTTAGGGTTTTACCCTAACTATCAATGGTTAGGGTGACCATCGATGGTTGACCCTAGAGAACCCTAACCATTTCCAATCAGGATCCCCATAATTTTAATTTTTTAGTGCCCCACCTAGGTGATAGATTTTGGAGATCACCTAATCTCCACCCCAACCAACAACTTGAAATTTTAGAAATTACCCTTCTCCAACCAACCATTTGACCACATCCACCTTGATGTTGGCTATTTTTGAGATAAATTATTTACTTGTTTTAGGATGACCTTGTTTGGCCATTTTGACTACATCAACCAACCTTGTCATGTTGAAATTTTGCACTAATCACCACCTCATGCATGACCAAACTATTTGTTTTTTCAAGGGAGCACTTCTTACCTTAGATACCTATGAAAATAATGACCCTATCTAGATGAATTGATAGGAATGACCTGATCAACTATAACCAACATTATGGATTAGTTACCCTTGTCATACACCCCTTAGAACCAACCTTATTTTTACAACCATTGGAAAATTTAATCTTTACATGATCTTGAATATTGCACTTAGTCACATTTTGTGTATGTGTTTTCATTTCAAATGCCCAACCCTTTTTTGTTACCCTACCCACCTCATGACTCACCATCTACCACTTATCAAACCCCAACCTAATTTTGGTTTTGCCTCATTAAATCCTAATGTAAGGGGGAACAAATCCTCTCATACTTGAGATAATCATACCTTTGACCAATAAATCCATTTTTATTTTGCATCTTGTAAAAATCCACATAACAAAAATGGGAAAAATGTAGACATTCAAAATTTACACATTACAATTTTAGATGTTGAAATGCCTTGGACCCCTATATGACTTTGAGTCTAGTTAACTACTTAGCTAACCAATCTCACTCATTTACCAAATTACTAACTTAACCATTTAACTCTCCCCTTTTTAACTTATCTTCACCCATTTCCTCTAGACACTCGACCACTGATGGTCAATCTAAATAGTCGATGATTAGCCTGACCATTGATGATCAAGTCTTCAACTTGACTGAAAAGCATTTCTATTTATGTATGAGATAATCATGACTTAAATTAGTATGCCCACCTTATACAATTCCAAAAAATTATAAATTATCATAATTATAAACTTTATTCTCCTATCTAATTAGCAACTTCCTCCTATCTAATTAGTAACTTCATACTATAAAAGGAGAAGAGTAGGAGAGTAAAAGGATCGATGTCCAAGCTATCAAATTTCTTTTAATAATTATCCATCCTTCCTTTAATAATCAAGCATCAAAAACAAATATTTGAATGTCTATCCAAGTTTATGTCAAGGCTAAAGTACTATCACTTTGGTCAAATTGCTCTAACCTTCCACCATCAGCTATTTAGCAAGTTACATGTAATTATGTACTTGTTTCTTTATTTTGTTTCATTTCTAACCTTCCTGACTTGATTAAAATTATCTCTTAGCTTCCCATCTCTAACCAGACCCATATTCAAATCCCTACCTAATAATTTATTTAATCTATAACCCTTTTTGATAATTTTAAGAACTACATAAGTAATCACTAATGATTAACCCTAATCACTGATGGTCACCTCAACCATCAACGGTCACCTAACTATTGATGTTAACCCAACTACTGATGGTTCACCCAATCATTGATGGTTACTATGGTAGAAAATAAAATCAATTTATTTTCATTCCCTTAACTCTAACCAAACCCTTCTTTCTATGTTCTTGCCTGTTCATATAGCCTTCCCTGAGTTACTAAACTAGACCCCAATTATCTTAGCACAAGCATTGACTCACTTTTGCTATATTTAAATAAGCATTTTATTTATTTCTTCTTGTATTTATTTAATTTCATGTTATTTAATGTAATTATTCTTTCTTTTCATCTATATCAACTTAATTATTATCAATAGTAGATTGATAGCCTCCTAGCAAGCATACACTTAGATCTAGCTCATGCTAAGTAGTCCACTAAACTATCTTTCTAACAACCCATTTTTTAGTGTCTTTCATATCTATAAGTTATTATTTTCAAGCCAAAGATGAGTTATCATCATCATCTAGATCACATGTGCACTTCTATCAGGTATTCATTTACACACCCCTTTTACTAGTTTCTTACTTGCTTCCAAATTAAGAAATGAGAAAAAATTAAGATAAATAACATCAAAGGGGAAAAACCCCTGAAAACCATTTTAGCTAGAATTATGGAAACATATTATCCAAATAGGTATACATGGACATGAAGTGTTATTTAAGTTATCATAAGACTAAAAGGGGAATGAAACTAGAATAATCAAACTAGAGAATGATAGATGCTTGTAGATATCTAAAGCTAACACATCCAACCTTTATTCAGGCACAAGGCAAAGGCATGACCTCACAAAATTATCAACAACCTTATATTTGAGGAACTTGTCTTTCAAATACTGAATCAAGTTAATCATGATGATAGCAAAAATATCCAAGTTTAATTTGCTTTTAATCTAATAACACATAAATTATTGACTAATGACAACCCAAAGAGCCTCTGCAATATACCTTGATTAAATATAGAAGACCATGTTCACCCTTCCATCTAAAACCATGTTACTAAAATCAATTTCCTACTTTTATACCTATAAATTGAATAAAGGTTCAATGATAAAAATGGTTTTGATTTGATCCATCAAGAGAGGATACTATACCAACTACCTGAGAAGACTATGTGAGAAAAATAAGTTGTCAAGGATGATTGAAGCCATAACATATACCACATAATACACCATACCACATGATCAAACACACATCAAATAAATTATCATTTTAAGCCACATTACTTACTCCCACACACCAAGGGTGAACATCCTATCATAAATAACTAACATAGCTGATTGACATATTATTAAATAAAAATTCACAACACAAGATGATGGGGAAGTAATTAGGGAAAGAGTGTTATCTAAATTCCAAAAGGGATCCAAAAGGCCCAAAATAACTCACCAAACTTGAAAGGATAACCAAGTGAGACAATTAAAAAAGACCCCAAGTCAACTAACTCTATAACACCCAATCATACTTATCTAAGAATAATAAGCCAATATTATTATCTTATGTAGACTGGGAACATGTACATTCTACACAAGATAATAATATATTTTATTAATTAAACATACTAAAAAAAATATTGAATGAATTCAAAAAATTACATTCTAAAATCAATTTATTTAACATTGCATTCCAAAAACTTTTTAAAAAGATTCTATAAAATATGATATCTAATTCTAATAAACTCTAAATTAAAATATGATAATAGAGGAACATGATTCCAATATTTTAAATAATTGATACTATAAAAATCCAATAATAATAGTTTTGGATTTTAATCTAGATTTAAATATGTCTATATTTAATGAAATGATGGTTATCTTCATACAAGTGGATTGAACTGAGAGTCTGGAGATGTTTGTATAGGGTAATTTGTAGATTTTAAATAAATAATGAGGTTTATATATGTGTGTGCTAGTTGAACATAAGGTTTGAATCTTAAGATAACATGAAAGTGTGAGAGGATGGAAAATTGGGACCTTGTTTGAGTTTTCAAATCATGTGTCTCAAGTTTGTCATTGTCATGTACTAAATATGAGATTTAAGTATAGACAATAGGTAGGGTTATTTAGGGTCATTAATATTGAAAAAAAAAATAGTCTTTAAAACTCTATTAGAGTATCTTATTTTTGGTAAAGACAATGGTGACATCCTCTTTTCCCTCCCTAGATTTCTCCCCCTTAATAGTAAGCTTTATTTATAAATCTCCCCCATCTTGTTTACTTATTATTCTTCATTCACTTTAAAATATGTTATCATTATTATAGTTTTAGACTTTTAATATTTAGAATATAAACCACATCTTTGAATTATTGTGAGATTCTCACTTGTTCACTACCTTATCTTTTTAATATTTCTCTTAGTGATGTTTGGGACCTTGAGTTATATAATCAATTTTTTTGGACATCCTATCCAGTTTTCCCCTTTCATGATTTAATGTTTTGCACTTTTTTTCTTTAGACCATTTAGTTTCATTATTACTATTTCACATATTTATTTGAGATTAATTTATCATACACTAATATTTTTATTATAATTATATAGTTCTCTATGTCCTATTTTTGATTTGAATTCATTTATCTTTCTTTAGATGCATTTGATTTTTTTTCATCTTGTAATAGCCTTAACTTGATGGATAACTGATTTTCATTTGTTTCTTATTTCTTCCACGGATATTTTTTTCTAACTAAGACTTATAATTTTTAGGAATATAGAACATAGAGCAATATTAATGAATTAAATAAAAAAATAAAATGAAGAAAACACAACACAATAAAGACACATATTTAACATGGTTCACCTAGTATGGGCTACATCCACATAGAAATAACTAGTCCTTATTATTCAATCCAATAAATTAAGGGAAAAACCTATAATACATCCACTATAATATCCTCTTCACTCACACATAATGTGATACCATAATTAAAATACCCTCATATCAAAATGAGGGTTACATATAGGGAACAAATGTACAAACATAATTTCTATTGTTAGATCTACAACCTAATAGTGAACAATCTAGATTTAGTATGAAATTATAATATTTATGATGTATTTTTAACTAGATTTTGATTTGGGGGTGCTTTGCCCAAACCCCCTCTAGGGGGGCTTCCAATTAGGTCATCACCCCCCTGGACCCCCTTGGTAACCATAGTGAGGGAGGAACCAGGCATTATAATAAGATCAGGGTCCACCATCCAAAAATCATCTTGTGTTACTAAATTTTCCATTTTTTTCAATAATTTCTAAGAGTATACATTTTACATTCATTTGTTGACCATCCTACATAGTTGTATATTGATTTTATCCATTTTAGCCTTATATCATTAGGGTTTCCAAAATGTGGTTAATATGCCCTTATTGATGAAGACTATGGAATTATAATTTATGTAGGATGGAAAGTCAAGTTATATGTAGGTTAATTTTAGTTTTATCATTAGTTATTTCATAATTTATTTTTAGTTATGATATGTTGTATTACTATGTATCTATCTATTATGATCCACACTTATAATATTTAGAAATAATGTAGATCAACTAAAAATTATATATATGGGCGGGTCAAGATGCCTAAATACTCAATATATGTAGAAATTGAATACCCTTAAAGTAGGGCAACACTCTACAATATTCCTTTAGGAAGGAATAAATCTATAATGTCTCTTCAAGGGGAAAACCTCTAATATCATCTTATAATAGAAGACTCAATGATTAATTCCTTTATAATGATAATCATATCCTTTATATAAACATTTATCTAACTAAAAATATATGGGTAACCTCCTAATACCAATGTAGGCTGACCATTACCCAATGCACTAATTCCACAAGTTACTCCATTATCCTAATATATTGGACCCATATAACCAACTAAGGGGGATGTGTGCTACATGTTGGTGTATTCATCAACCCATATACATTAATATATCATATCCCTAGGTACATATCATTCCTTCCTTCCTTAACATGTTTTGTCCTTGAAACATAGGAAGAAACCAAATAATGAGTGTGCTTCAAATCATTGCACACTTATCTCCATGCTTGATCATCAAACCACCTGTATGTGATCCTAGTAGGTGATAACTTTCCAACCTTATTTCTAAATTCCAATGTGATACTTTAATTCTATTCATGATCATAACTATATTGCCTTGGTGTCCATGAATAATTATTCCTCCTTTGATTTCATGTACCATATTTCTTTGTATTAGTTTGATTCCATTCATGACCATAGTATTTATTATTTCATGCATATTCATAGTGATTTCCCCACTAATTCCATGTTCCATAGGCCACTTTGATACTATGATTCCATACCTAACCATAGTAGTCCTTCTTTGGATTCCATACATAGCCATAGTTATTAGAACTTTGATGTCATATATAACCAAAGTGCCTATTGTTATGACACTCCCTCACATGGCTCCATCATTGTTTCCTCTCATGATGATGTGGGTGTCTATATACCTCAAATTTCTATGGTACTTTAACCTTATAAACCTTTTCTTCTGCCTCTTCCACCTTTTTCTTTGGTGGTTCCTTTATCTCTTGAGTAGATGAAGTGTATTTTTTGCTTGTATTATTTCTTCATCTAAATCTTTCACATGCTCTTCTTCACCTACTTCAATCTCATTTTAATGATCTACCTTGATTGTTCTTTGTGTCTTTCTAACTATGATATACTATAAAGTGATATTATTTTTACTATACCAAAAATTCATGAACTTCTTTTTAACATTAATGTGGATTGTTCCCAAAGTCTCTAACCATGGATATCTAAGAACCATATCCATATCATCCATATCCACATCATAAAAATCTGAATGTAAAATATATTTTTCCATAATGAGATTCAAATATTCAAACACTATAATATTATTACCATCTACTTGAATCTCCTTGATATTATTTACTTGAGCATGTAGATGCTTGTCTACATTCATGTTGATGATGTTATACTTGATGGTAGGGTTTATGGACATAATAAACTTATTTTTTTAAATGCATCCATGAAATTGAAAAATTGACTCAGATTTATTTGGATCCAAATTATTTGAACCATTATCATCTAATTATTCTTATTTTTATTTGATATCATCTACCTCTCCTTCTGCACCATCTGTACTCTCCTAATTATTACTATGCTTGATTTCTTCTTCATCACTTGCATATTCTTCCTCATTGTCATTGTTTTCTTCCACTAGTTTTTATTCTTAATCATTTCCATTATATTATTCATTACCATCATTATTTTATTCCTCTTTTTTATCATTTTTTTCTTTTATATCCCATCAATCTTGGAAGACCTGTTCCATTTCTTCCCATGAAGAATACCTTTATGCGAATCTCAACTGTTTAAACTAATGTTGTGTAGGCCTAGACAAAGAAAGAGATAATCATGTTTTCCAAAGAAATATTGAGTATTATTCTCCTTAAAAATGATCCACCATTCTCTAGCATCAATATCATCCTCCCTTAAAAATACATACAACTTCATGATCCACAAAAAAATAGGGTTAATAAAATACCCTAAAATGTCAATAACTCAGTAAAAATGGATCAATATAGTCCAAAATTTTGAATGTAGATTTCCCTTATAACAATTTAATTTAAGTATAACTTTTGTGAAAAAATTACACAAATTTTGTCTTGTAGAGTGAACATATGAAAAATCATAAAATCACAATAAATCACTCAAAACATTTCAAAATATTCTAAAATTTTTACTATATATCTAATATATTATGATAAACTATAAATTAAAATTTAATAGACAAATTTTGTATATTTTATAATATATGATTAACATATTGAAAACTCTAAAATAATAATAACTCCCTAAAAATGATTAGAAAACCTTGATTTTTTTATTGTAACTTCCTTAAAATATTATCCATCTCTAATAAACAATTGTGAAAAAATTCAAAATTGATCAAAATATATTGATGCTTCCACAAAATTAGGTTTCACCACACATAAATTTCCCAAATCAAAGCTTTGATACCACTTTTTATGATCCACACTTATAATATTTATAAATAATGTAGAATATATGTAGATAAACTCAACACAATAGATATGTGTGGGCCGAGATTCCCAAATACTTAATATATGAAGAAATCGAATATCCTTAAGGTAGGGAAACACCATAGAATATTCCTTTAGGAAGGAATAACTCCATAATGTCTATCCAAGGAGAAACCTCCAATATCCTCTTATAATAGAAGACTCAATGCTTACTTTATTCCTTTACAATGATAATCATCTCCTTTATATAGACATATATCTAACTAATAATGGATGGGTAACCTCCTAATCCCAATGTAGGTCAACCATTACCCAATACACTAATTCTATAAGTTACTCCATTATCTTGATATATTGGACCCATATAAATAACTAAGGGGGATGTGTGCCACATGTTAGCATCTCCACTAACCCATATACATTAATATATCATATCCCTAGGTACATACTAATATCTCAAAAAACCATCCCATATTACACTATTGTGTCATGTGATGAGCTTTATGTGGGTCATATATATACATGATATTTTGATTTTATCAATTTACTAATAATTTATCTTGTATGGGCTTGTCAGTAGATCAATCTCCCTATGTGCATACCTTAAAGGATACACTAGTAATGAGGTTGGATCAGTTCATGGTACTTTGTGAGATATATTTCATAATATTATATCATACATGCCACAACATCAAAAATACAAAACATATAAATTCCAAAATTTTGGAAGTCATGAATTAATTCCAACAAGTGATTACTTCCATTAGATATAGTTTATTCCAGTAATGAAAATGAAATTCATTGATTAATCACATTTCATGTATATCATAAACTAATGAAGATGCATTTTGGCCTCATAGTTTATTAGAGTGTTGGAAGAATACCAAAAATGTATCATTCATTTAAAATACACATAATAAAAACATAATTGGTTTATTTTAGTAAGTGCATACCAAAATCATGGAAATGACTCATCTCATATTTCATTACTTTAAAGAGTTCATATAAATTTTATAATTAAAGGCCATCGTTTTACCATTTTAACATTGAGATGTAGATCATCACTAACCAATCCCATTTGGTGATAATTATTTTTCCTTCATACTTTTACAACACATTTTATGTTTCCCTATGCACTCTCCATAGTTCTTCATGGGTTTTCGATTAAGTAAAAATGAAACATCATTATGAGGATGAACAACCTACATATTATACTTTTATCTATATCATGGTTACATATCGATATGCTATTAATGCCATGTAATATAATATAACTTTATTAATCAATTTAACTCTTTGAAATAAATGTTTTATCTTAATCCTAGCCTAGGTGGGATTTTTCCATGTTCCCAATCAATATGATTACACCACTTCAGAGGTTAAGAATATTAGTTTACATTTTTATAAATAAATTTAATAACTTAGAATATTCTTAAAATAATATAAATTATCATTTGTATTAAATAAAATAATATTATATAGGTTCTAAAAAAACATTAGGTATAAGTCAATTATTCGTTTCAATGATTATCTTTACAAGAAAATGATAATATCTTATCACTAAATTTGTCTCATATTAAAAAATAAAGTTCCGTATAAAGAAAATAAATGATTTTCTAGACTAAAGATCATTTATGTTGCATTTCACATTTTCAAACAAAATATTTAATCCTAAGCATGATTTTTATCCTTATTTACTAAATTGAAGTACAAAATATACCTACAATTCCTAAGTATGAGATCATATATATTCCAAATAGAGATATAATTTTTTTTAATCATAAAGATAGATTCAATGTTCACTAAAACATTATACATATAGTTCATTATGTACTAATTGTAATTTATAATCAAATAGAGAAATCATGGTGCCATAACATGCAAGTTTTATTTCTATTAATTTCAAACCATTAATTTCCATGTCAACTTTGATCAAAGATTCATTGTCCAACTAGATAAAGTTGAATACAATCAGTTCCACTATTATGTGTTTATAATTCATGATTAATAAAATAATAAAATCAACACTCTTTTTAGGAATAACTAAAGTGTTTATCTTAATAATTTCCCAATTCAATTCTTTGATATACTCTTATAGGAGCAAAACCACTCAGTTAAATGACTATCATAAAAAATTTAAACACAAATATCCAACTAGTTACCTCTACCATAGTGCAAACTAATTAACTAGGGTTCTCCCATATTTGAACTATGAAAATAATGTGGTATAATTATATCACAAAATAAATAATAAATAAATTTTAAATATTGTATATCTAGAATGAGATAAATCGCATAGCATAGAATTTCAACTTCCCAAACAATGTCATGGTTTTTCGTTGTTATCATTTACTTAACAATCCTTTCCAGTTATCAATAAAAGAATCACTGATGAATCCCTAAAGTCAAAAATGATTGTATAATATAACCAAAATTAATTTAATTATGTTTCCAATATAAAAATATAAATATATTATTCCATTTATCAATCTTAATTTCATGAAAAAAATTAATGCATTAAGAGCACACAAACCAATATAGATTATTTTCCCCAAAAGACTACATGTTATCTCAATTTAAAAAATCAATGAATTGAGGAATAAATTAAATTATTATATAAAAAAAACATTTTCAAAACAATTTTGATGATTATAGTGAAATTTTAAGGTAATAATGAAGAACAAAATTTTAAATTTAGTTTCCATGTAACTAAATTATTAAATACAACAGTTAAGAGGTTTGAAATATAACCCAAGTAATTCCATTTGCTTTGTTAAATATTATTATACCTTAAATAACTTTTGAGTATTAATTTTCATTAACCAAAACTTTAATATTAATGATTATAATTCTAAAAATAATTCAAATCTAAGCAATGCATGCACAAAGGCTGTGAAACATAAATTACAAATTATTCAAAATTATTTTCAAATTGACCCATAATTATTGTCTAATGTACAGAACATTAATCCAAATATAGTACTAGCATTGATTCATGCTTAGTAAAATACAAATCTATATTAAAATCAAATCTCAACCAGCATAATCAATCACCAAAGGGGAATCTAGTAACAAATTCATAGAATGCTCAAAACTAAGTTTTCCTAATAAAAAGGGAATTCAAAACTAATTTACCAGTTATTTGAATGAAATCATATACATTACTTAAAAACATAACTCAATTATTTCTCATGATTGAGATTAATTTATTGATAATTCATTCATAAAAAAAATTAAGTTAATCACAATTGAATGAGTAGTCCATTCTTAGGATTAAATGATAGAATTACCAAACATAACATAATATACCCAGGTTTAGATGCTTCATTCAAAGGATGAACCATAAAATGTACATAATAAAAAAATTGTAATTTATTTCATTTATCAGCCAACACTTAGTTCTAATAATACTTCAACTTAGAACTAAAGCTAACAAAGATGGGATCATAAACAAAAGTGTATATGGTTACATATATATGGTAAAAAAAAGTAATAACTAATAAGGTTTAAACCATGCTAGGTTCCCCAATGTCAAGAAAATAGTATGATGCCTCATAATGTAATTTAAATCCATTTACAAATCATAAATAAACTAAATTCAAGGCTTGAAAGGCTAATAAAACCTTAAATAACAATAATAAATTACTAGAACTCTAAACTATAATCACAAAGGGTAAAAAGTGATTAAAATGAGCCAACAATCAATGACCCTTACCACCCTATCCACCAATTTTAATATTTCAGGACTTACTCAAACAAGAGTAAAAATATATAAAATTAAAAAATAGTAAGGCACAAAAAGATATTAGTTCCATTATTTCATATCAAGGATTTACAACACAAATAATCATTACATAATAGCATAGAGACTAAAAAAAGATAAAAAAAATGTATTACCATACAAGAAACATGTCAGGGATATAATCCTCATTTTTAAAAGATCATTCACCTACAATTCCATATATGATAAAATAGAATATTATCCCTACCTTGTATTAATAGGGTTCCACAATGCAACAACACACTACCACAATATCCTTAGGGCTCAACCTTTCTAAACAAGGAAAGTAAAAACAAAAAACAAACATTAACAAAATAAGGTATACAGGAGAGCACAATAATGGAGAATGAGGGTCATAAAAAACCCTAGGTTTTTTCATGGATCTCATTATATGAGTGTTCAAAATCATGCCCTATTTTTTTTAAATTACTTTACAACTTAACTCCCAGAAATGGTAGAGAAAAAAAGATGAGTATATGAAAAAGAACTTAATTACTTGATTTCAACAAAATAAAATATTCTAAAACCCTTAGTTCAACTTATACTATTATTATCCTCCTCTCCTCAATCCCTGGTTTTCTTCTATTTCTATTACCTTCATCTCTATGTGTTTTCCTAAAGAAAAACCCCATTTTAAAACTAAGGAAAAATTCTTTATTTAATGCCATTTCCATTGTCATTCATTGTGTATGTCAAAAATAGAAATGATATAACTCCTATGGTAGTAGGGTCTACAACACATATCCTCCCTCCACACCATATACTCAAATTACTTCATCTTCTCCCCTTCATTCCCTAACTTTTCCATTATCTCTATACTAAGGTCAATAAATTGACCTTGATATTTTTAATCATCACATTCCATGACACTATCAAATTTTAATAAACATTTAATCAATTTTTTATCTATTTTAATTACCTAATCATGGTTTTAGAACATTTTTAATCATTTTAATTGACTTGTACCAACGTCTAATTTCAATATTAATTACCCAGGCCTTAAATTAACTTTTTAATCATTGCCCCAAGGCCTTAGTCAAGGATTTACCAAAACACTACAAATATTTTCCAAGTCCCATTCTAAACATGGGCTTGTAAAGCAATAATAATGCCAAGGGACCAAGTCTAAGTAACTTATACCATTTTTTTTTGTAACGATGTAGCAACCTATGCTCAATAGTATGAAACAATCAATGTGCACAATTGAATAAATTTCAAAAATGTCCACTTGAATCAAAATAACAAAAAATTATGCATACCATGAGACACTCATAATATGAATAACACAAGGGTGAGAATGGTGGAATTATATATCTATTTATTTCATATTAACCTTTTATATTGGTATAACACTATTTTGGGTCATTTTTCAAAAATATTCCATCTTTGGCCCTATATTATCCTTTGAATGTACCTGTAACCATGCAAATGGCATCAACAATAATTATATTGAAGAGATAATAAGAAAAATTAAAATATATTCATAATCATCATATAATAAAATTGAACCATATAATAAATCAATCATATTATTATGTTCTCATAAAAGTAATACAAGTGTTTTTATTATATTTCTATATGACATCTGATCCCCCTAAAAATAGGCACCTCCATGGGGTGTATACAAAAAGGTGAGAATAATGCTACCTAAAAAATGTTTTCATTTTCCCATATTTTACTTTTCTCTCTTGGATGGTCCCATTGGACTAATACTTATCCTATATCTTTGTTTCATAGCTTGATAATGTGATTATATAGAATTAGAATTATGTCCAACTATATTGTATCCTCTTCTACAGCCCAAAGTTTCTTACAATCTAGAACATGATATGGATTAAGAACACATTTTATTATAAAATCAACATGAAAAACATCATGAATTTAGAAAAGGAAGGAGAGAAAGATAGCTAGCTAATAGGAAATAAGGTTAATCTTTGCCATAATTTCAAAAGGACTGATAAAGTATGGAGCTAGTTTGGATGCCTTTCCAAATTTTATAGATATTTTTAGAGTTATAAATCTTAAAAATACTTTTTCCATGACCTCAAATTCCCTTGTATATATTTTTAAATCAACATAAATCTTTTACGATTCAGAGGTAACTTTCATCTTTTGTATAATAATATTTTTTTGATTGTCATGTTCTTGATAATTTTAGGGCTATCTGACACTCTATTTTCTAATCTATACCAAACAAGTGGGGTATGACATTTTTGACCATACAAGGATTATAAAGGATCCATTTTTATAACTAAGTAATAAGTGTTACTATAGTAAAATTCCACTAATTGGAGATAATCCTTCCTCTATTTCTTAATCCATGACTTACATTTTTAACATGTATTAAAAAGCATTATTCATTAGTTATATTTGGCCATCTATTTCTAGATGATAAGATAAACTAAAATTTAGGAATGCACCAAAATAAATAGTCATGTTTTGCAAAAAACTTAAATTAAATAATGTATCCCTATTAGATATAGTCACCTTAGGTACACCATGGATGTGAACAACTTATTATAAAAATTTATTATCAAAAGTGGGGCCATCATTAGTTATATAGACTAAAATAAAATAAGAAACATTAGTAAACTTTTAAATAAAAACCAAGACTATATCATACCTCCATTAAGAATAGGTAGTCCCATAATAAATTCCATTGAAATCATAATCCATTAGTATTTTGAGACTGAATGTGGATATAATAAGCCACATGGATGATAATATTTATCCTTGAAACATTAACACTCAAATAATTTTACCATAAAAAATAGTGCCATCCTTTTCCATTCTAAGTTAAAAAAAGAACCTTTTTAGCTCACATGTCATCTTCATGACACTCAGGTGAGCAAAAAGAGGTACAATATGAACTTAATCTAACATTTCCTCAAAATTTAAATAATTTGGAAGAAAAATTATATTTTTATATCTTAGAAGTCCATATGAGTATACAAAATATTATGAAAAGGATTTATCCATGGCCAATTCTACATAAATTTCTATACAAACAAAATCTATTAGCTACTATTCTAGAACAAAAAATATAAACTTTAACTGTAAAATAGAGAGTGAAAAAAGACAAGTTCTAATTAGGGTAGAAATAAACCTATTTTATTTACCTTTTACATGATCAATTCCAATGTCAAATTTCCTTATGAACTCAATCCATTTTCACTGCCTTGTATTTAATTCTTATTGAGAAAAAATGCACAAGGTTATAACGATCAAACTTAACTTTAAAGTTCTTTCCAGTCAATAAATGTTTACTCTAATTAATTAAATGAACTAATGTATCCAAATAAATGTCATGTGTGGCATAATTATACTCATGTGTCTTGAGTTTTTGGGATTCATAGGAAAAAACCTTTCCATCTTGGGTCAAAACAACCCTAATTCCATAGCATAAGTATGTGGCCATATATCTAAATTCCCATTATGATTTAAAATAACAATAGTAAGGGTCTCAATTAATGATTATTTTAATTTTTTTAAAGGATTCCTCATGTTAAGGAGTCTAAAAAAAATTATTTCCCTTATTTGGCAATGAAGTAATGTGGTTAACAACTCAAGAAAAAATTTCAAAAATTTTATATAGTAACCAACTAGACCCATAAAAATTATTAATTCATGCCATTTATATGATAATGCCACTCCCTAATTTCTTTTATATTAGTAGGATAAAAAGACACTCCTTCCTTGGATATTATGTTCCTTGAGTAATGAATTTTATCTTAGTAAAAGGAGCACTTAAAAATCTTACTGTACAACTTATGCTATCTTGTCTTTGAAATACAAAGAGTAAATTTATTTAATGCTTAGATTCATTCTTGGAATAAACAAGGTATCATCCAAGAATAATAGTAAAAAATGATCTAATAAAGATAACATGTTATTCATTGAGTTTATAAATTCAAAATGTGCATTAGTCAATCTAAATGGAATGACGATGAACTTATAATTATCATACCTTGTATGAAATGTTGTTTTGTGTTTGTTAATACCCAAATCAAAGATCAATATTATAAAATAAAATAACATAAAATAGAATAGATCATCAATAATTTAATAGGATTTAATGGTGACTTTATTTAACATTTTATAATCAATTCAAAGTCTCAAGGTTTCATCCTTCTTCTTGACAAAGACAACATGATTTCCATAGGGTGACACACTAGGTTGAATCAACCACTTATTAATAAGTTCTTGTAGATAAAATTTAATTCCTAAAAATATTCCAAATTCATCCAATATGTAGTCTTTAATGTAGGTGAATATATAGGTACACCATATAGATAAAAATCAAATTCTTTATTAGGTGGAAAAATTGGCAGTTCATTGGGAAATACATCCATGAATTATCTTAAGAATTTATAGTATTTTTGGGAACATTTTGGTTGTTTACAAAACTATTTCATCTAAATAGTGTAAATATTATAACCTTTATAGACTAATATTTTCACTTGCATGGCTAAAATAATTTTGTGAGCTACTAAATTTACAACACCTTAGATTTCATCCTAGTTTCACAATCCATGAAGATATTGGGCCTTATCATTGAAATTATTTAGATTATATTGATTTTGTTGCATAAAATACACTCGAAAAATCATATCAAAGGATCCCAAATGTGATAATAACATATTCACCTTGGTATTAAAGACCCTGAGATCATGTTTTATTTGCTCCATGCATTACAACAAAAAAACATTATCCCTTGTGCCAAATTCTACCTCCCATCCTTCTCTTAACTTATAGGGTCTAGGTTTACATTTATAATAAATATAATGGGAAATAAATCTATCTATGACACTATAATAAATCAATATTTCTAAATAGAAACTAGAAATTATACCTCTAGTTTCAATCGAGATGGACTTCATGTTTGTATTATGATTGTCAATAACAACATAAACTTGATGGTTTTCTAATTTATTATAATGAATAAATGGGAAACCCTTCTAGTAGTTCTTATCACCACATTCCTAATATTTCACCAATATTTTTTGAGGCAATAAAATAATATTAGCTCTAGTGGCTAGTTCATAAGGGTTAACTTGAGGCTACTTATTATTCCCAACATTTTGCCTTACAAAATTATAAATTTTATGACCCTTGTTCAAGTTATAGTACATGCAATACTTATAATTCCTTAGAAATGTCTTGCTATGATCAATTATTTTTAAACTCATATGCTTGGATTTCAACCTATTATTCTTAAATTCTTATCCTTCCTTAAAGTGATATTTATCCTCTTCATTTACTTGATAAATAGATTAAAATTACATAACCAAATTCTATTGGTACATTATGTTAAAATAATGAATTCAAACTTATGAAAATCCCAATGTGAATGTGGTTAAATTTCTCCCTTCATCATGCATATATCTCACATAACATAAAATATCAAGGAATGTTTTTTTTCATATTAAACCATAATCATTGTGCCTTACTTCAAAAGTTGAAAATCAATATTTTTTTACTCATCATAGGTAGTATCCATATGCCTTATTCTAAAATTATTATTAAAATTTTAATAATATTCATAGGATCACACCTATTGATTACAAATATTATTAGACAATAAAACTTCATAATCCATCAATTGGTAGGTACCAATGTGAGCCTTAACATTAGAACACATGTAATGCAAATTCAAATACTTCTATAAGTTTACCACTTGCTATGCCCCTAACCTATCATGATAGTAATAACAAACTTATGGATTACTTATCCCTTTTTGATGTTATATCACATTTATCTATTCTTTAATTGGGTTAGAAGGTCATCCTATGGAGTAACCATGGCATAGGTAGACTATATATAGAAGTTTGTGGGTATTTGTTTATCATCATATTTGAGTATTCTTTTATTATTACAAGCATTTGGGAAGTAATTTAATATTTTTTGGCTTATTTATTATTCATATTTTCTGATATATTTCCATATCATTGTGATATATTTTTGTTATTCTACTTATTTTGTTAAGTAATATCATTACAAGTGGTATCATAGCATTGATTTGGGTCATAATTAGGTTAAAAACACTATATATTATAATTTGGATATATATTTCAAGTAATTACAAATTTATCTTTAATAGTTTTAATGGAGTTGAAAAATATTTCAAGGAATCTTCCATTAAAATTTCATATCAATTGGATATGTTTTGAAAATGTTATCTTCATTTTAGGGTTTTTCATAAATTCACTCTATAATGTGAAATTTAAGGAATTTTTTAGAGTGGTTTTAATTTTTGGAAATATTAAAAAAATATATCTTGGGTATGTTCTTTGTTATTTATGATTTGAGGTCTAAATAAGTATAAAAACTCTTAGTCAAAGCTAGGTGAAAAGTGTCAATCAGGGTCGACATTATCAAGCCCTTTTATGGTAGGACCACAAATTAGGGGCCAAGGAAAGGGTGATGAAACCCCAAGTAAAATACTCACAAGGAATATATGGAGTTAGAAGGGGGAATTAATGGATCTTTTATTTTAGGGTTCTCTGAGATAGATCACAAAGTGAGCCAGCTTGACTACATTGTGCAAGGCATTCAAAGTGAGATACAGGGCATACAATTTCATATGAAATTTGTATAATATAATTTGTCAAATATCATGATGGATTTAAAAAATGGATTAAATTAAATAAATGGATATTTTTTTGAACTACATCAAATTTCATATCAATTGGATATGTTTTGAAAATGTTATCTTCATTTTAGGGTTTTTCATAAATTCACTCTATAATGTGAAATTTAAGGAATTTTTTAGAGTGGTTTTAATTTTTGGAAATATTAAAAAAAAATATCTTGGGTATGTTCTTTGTTATTTATGATTTGAGGTCTAAATCAGTATAAAAACTCTTAGTCAAAGCTAGGTGAAAAGTGTCAATCAGGGTCGACATTATCAAGCCCTTTTATGGTAGGACCACAAATTAGGGGCCAAGGAAAGGGTGATGAAACCCCAAGTAAAATACTCACAAGGAATATATGGAGTTAGAAGGGGGAATTAATGGATCTTTTATTTTAGGGTTCTCTGAGATAGATCACAAAGTGAGCCAGCTTGACTACATTGTGCAAGGCATTCAAAGTGAGATACAGGGCATACAATTTCATATGAAATTTGTATAATATAATTTGTCAAATATCATGATGGATTTAAAAAATAATTAGTCAAATCATCTAGTTATCATTATTACACAACCCCACCAAGCTGGTTCTCCTAACCAACCTAATCCAAATCCAAGTACCTTGCCACAACAAAACCTATTACCAAAGGTACATAAATTTTATGGAAAGGATCCACTAAATTAAATTAAATAAATGGATATTTTTTTGAACTACATCAAATTTCATATCAATTGGATATGTTTTGAAAATGTTATCTTCATTTTAGGGTTTTTCATAAATTCACTCTATAATGTGAAATTTAAGGAATTTTTTAGAGTGGTTTTAATTTTTGGAAATATTAAAAAAAAATATCTTGGGTATGTTCTTTGTTATTTATGATTTGAGGTCTAAATAAGTATAAAAACTCTTAGTCAAAGCTAGGTGAAAAGTGTCAATCAGGGTCGACATTATCAAGCCCTTTTATGGTAGGACCACAAATTAGGGGCCAAGGAAAGGGTGATGAAACCCCAAGTAAAATACTCACAAGGAATATATGGAGTTAGAAGGGGGAATTAATGGATCTTTTATTTTAGGGTTCTCTGAGATAGATCACAAAGTGAGCCAGCTTGACTACATTGTGCAAGGCATTCAAAGTGAGATACAGGGCATACAATTTCATATGAAATTTGTATAATATAATTTGTCAAATATCATGATGGATTTAAAAAATGGATTAAATTAAATAAATGGATATTTTTTTGAACTACATCAAATTTCATATCAATTGGATATGTTTTGAAAATGTTATCTTCATTTTAGGGTTTTTCATAAATTCACTCTATAATGTGAAATTTAAGGAATTTTTTAGAGTGGTTTTAATTTTTGGAAATATTAAAAAAAAATATCTTGGGTATGTTCTTTGTTATTTATGATTTGAGGTCTAAATAAGTATAAAAACTCTTAGTCAAAGCTAGGTGAAAAGTGTCAATCAGGGTCGACATTATCAAGCCCTTTTATGGTAGGACCACAAATTAGGGGCCAAGGAAAGGGTGATGAAACCCCAAGTAAAATACTCACAAGGAATATATGGAGTTAGAAGGGGGAATTAATGGATCTTTTATTTTAGGGTTCTCTGAGATAGATCACAAAGTGAGCCAGCTTGACTACATTGTGCAAGGCATTCAAAGTGAGATACAGGGCATACAATTTCATATGAAATTTGTATAATATAATTTGTCAAATATCATGATGGATTTAAAAAATAATTAGTCAAATCATCTAGTTATCATTATTACACAACCCCACCAAGCTGGTTCTCCTAACCAACCTAATCCAAATCCAAGTACCTTGCCACAACAAAACCTATTACCAAAGGTACATAAATTTTATGGAAAGGATCCACTAAATTAAATTAAATAAATGGATATTTTTTTGAACTACATCAAATTTCATATCAATTGGATATGTTTTGAAAATGTTATCTTCATTTTAGGGTTTTTCATAAATTCACTCTATAATGTGAAATTTAAGGAATTTTTTAGAGTGGTTTTAATTTTTGGAAATATTAAAAAAAAATATCTTGGGTATGTTCTTTGTTATTTATGATTTGAGGTCTAAATAAGTATAAAAACTCTTAGTCAAAGCTAGGTGAAAAGTGTCAATCAGGGTCGACATTATCAAGCCCTTTTATGGTAGGACCACAAATTAGGGGCCAAGGAAAGGGTGATGAAACCCCAAGTAAAATACTCACAAGGAATATATGGAGTTAGAAGGGGGAATTAATGGATCTTTTATTTTAGGGTTCTCTGAGATAGATCACAAAGTGAGCCAGCTTGACTACATTGTGCAAGGCATTCAAAGTGAGATACAGGGCATACAATTTCATATGAAATTTGTATAATATAATTTGTCAAATATCATGATGGATTTAAAAAATGGATTAAATTAAATAAATGGATATTTTTTTGAACTACATCAAATTTCATATCAATTGGATATGTTTTGAAAATGTTATCTTCATTTTAGGGTTTTTCATAAATTCACTCTATAATGTGAAATTTAAGGAATTTTTTAGAGTGGTTTTAATTTTTGGAAATATTAAAAAAAAATATCTTGGGTATGTTCTTTGTTATTTATGATTTGAGGTCTAAATAAGTATAAAAACTCTTAGTCAAAGCTAGGTGAAAAGTGTCAATCAGGGTCGACATTATCAAGCCCTTTTATGGTAGGACCACAAATTAGGGGCCAAGGAAAGGGTGATGAAACCCCAAGTAAAATACTCACAAGGAATATATGGAGTTAGAAGGGGGAATTAATGGATCTTTTATTTTAGGGTTCTCTGAGATAGATCACAAAGTGAGCCAGCTTGACTACATTGTGCAAGGCATTCAAAGTGAGATACAGGGCATACAATTTCATATGAAATTTGTATAATATAATTTGTCAAATATCATGATGGATTTAAAAAATAATTAGTCAAATCATCTAGTTATCATTATTACACAACCCCACCAAGCTGGTTCTCCTAACCAACCTAATCCAAATCCAAGTACCTTGCCATAACAAAACCTATTACCAAAGGTACATAAATTTTATGGAAAGGATCCACTAAATTAAATTAAATAAATGGATATTTTTTTGAACTACATCAAATTTCATATCAATTGGATATGTTTTGAAAATGTTATCTTCATTTTAGGGTTTTTCATAAATTCACTCTATAATGTGAAATTTAAGGAATTTTTTAGAGTGGTTTTAATTTTTGGAAATATTAAAAAAAAATATCTTGGGTATGTTCTTTGTTATTTATGATTTGAGGTCTAAATAAGTATAAAAACTCTTAGTCAAAGCTAGGTGAAAAGTGTCAATCAGGGTCGACATTATCAAGCCCTTTTATGGTAGGACCACAAATTAGGGGCCAAGGAAAGGGTGATGAAACCCCAAGTAAAATACTCACAAGGAATATATGGAGTTAGAAGGGGGAATTAATGGATCTTTTATTTTAGGGTTCTCTGAGATAGATCACAAAGTGAGCCAGCTTGACTACATTGTGCAAGGCATTCAAAGTGAGATACAGGGCATACAATTTCATATGAAATTTGTATAATATAATTTGTCAAATATCATGATGGATTTAAAAAATGGATTAAATTAAATAAATGGATATTTTTTTGAACTACATCAAATTTCATATCAATTGGATATGTTTTGAAAATGTTATCTTCATTTTAGGGTTTTTCATAAATTCACTCTATAATGTGAAATTTAAGGAATTTTTTAGAGTGGTTTTAATTTTTGGAAATATTAAAAAAAAATATCTTGGGTATGTTCTTTGTTATTTATGATTTGAGGTCTAAATAAGTATAAAAACTCTTAGTCAAAGCTAGGTGAAAAGTGTCAATCAGGGTCGACATTATCAAGCCCTTTTATGGTAGGACCACAAATTAGGGGCCAAGGAAAGGGTGATGAAACCCCAAGTAAAATACTCACAAGGAATATATGGAGTTAGAAGGGGGAATTAATGGATCTTTTATTTTAGGGTTCTCTGAGATAGATCACAAAGTGAGCCAGCTTGACTACATTGTGCAAGGCATTCAAAGTGAGATACAGGGCATACAATTTCATATGAAATTTGTATAATATAATTTGTCAAATATCATGATGGATTTAAAAAATAATTAGTCAAATCATCTAGTTATCATTATTACACAACCCCACCAAGCTGGTTCTCCTAACCAACCTAATCCAAATCCAAGTACCTTGCCACAACAAAACCTATTACCAAAGGTACATAAATTTTATGGAAAGGATCCACTAAATTAAATTAAATAAATGGATATTTTTTTGAACTACATCAAATTTCATATCAATTGGATATGTTTTGAAAATGTTATCTTCATTTTAGGGTTTTTCATAAATTCACTCTATAATGTGAAATTTAAGGAATTTTTTAGAGTGGTTTTAATTTTTGGAAATATTAAAAAAAAATATCTTGGGTATGTTCTTTGTTATTTATGATTTGAGGTCTAAATAAGTATAAAAACTCTTAGTCAAAGCTAGGTGAAAAGTGTCAATCAGGGTCGACATTATCAAGCCCTTTTATGGTAGGACCACAAATTAGGGGCCAAGGAAAGGGTGATGAAACCCCAAGTAAAATACTCACAAGGAATATATGGAGTTAGAAGGGGGAATTAATGGATCTTTTATTTTAGGGTTCTCTGAGATAGATCACAAAGTGAGCCAGCTTGACTACATTGTGCAAGGCATTCAAAGTGAGATACAGGGCATACAATTTCATATGAAATTTGTATAATATAATTTGTCAAATATCATGATGGATTTAAAAAATGGATTAAATTAAATAAATGGATATTTTTTTGAACTACATCAAATTTCATATCAATTGGATATGTTTTGAAAATGTTATCTTCATTTTAGGGTTTTTCATAAATTCACTCTATAATGTGAAATTTAAGGAATTTTTTAGAGTGGTTTTAATTTTTGGAAATATTAAAAAAAAATATCTTGGGTATGTTCTTTGTTATTTATGATTTGAGGTCTAAATAAGTATAAAAACTCTTAGTCAAAGCTAGGTGAAAAGTGTCAATCAGGGTCGACATTATCAAGCCCTTTTATGGTAGGACCACAAATTAGGGGCCAAGGAAAGGGTGATGAAACCCCAAGTAAAATACTCACAAGGAATATATGGAGTTAGAAGGGGGAATTAATGGATCTTTTATTTTAGGGTTCTCTGAGATAGATCACAAAGTGAGCCAGCTTGACTACATTGTGCAAGGCATTCAAAGTGAGATACAGGGCATACAATTTCATATGAAATTTGTATAATATAATTTGTCAAATATCATGATGGATTTAAAAAATAATTAGTCAAATCATCTAGTTATCATTATTACACAACCCCACCAAGCTGGTTCTCCTAACCAACCTAATCCAAATCCAAGTACCTTGCCACAACAAAACCTATTACCAAAGGTACATAAATTTTATGGAAAGGATCCACTAAATTAAATTAAATAAATGGATATTTTTTTGAACTACATCAAATCACATGTGGACAAAAGGTTACCATGGAATCCTTGTATCTAGAAATTGAAAAAAGCATTTGGTATCGATGGTTGCATGCTCAAAATAAAAAGATGACTCTCAGTGTCTCCTAGTCAGTTTTTATAGAGGAGATATAATTACACTACAAAAATAGTGTGACGGAGAATTAATTCAGCCAACTAGTAAAATTGGGACAAACTAGTTTAGTCAAGGATTATAGTCATAATTTTCATAACCTATCTTTACATGTGGAGATAGTTTCTGATGAGAACCTACATGACCTATTTTTGGGAGGCCTCAAAAACCACATTAAACATTAGGTATGCATGTTTAATCCAGTTAAAGTTTATGATTCTATTTTCATCACATGAAAGGATGAGGAAAAATTCATAGCCAACAAAAAACAACCATTCACTCACTTTAGATATTGGAGCATATCAGTACCATCATTTCCTCCACCTACCAGATCGACCCCTAAACAAATTGAAGAGAAACATGAAAAAATATTATGTTTCATCTATGATAGCAAGTGGAAAAAAGGACATAGATGTGTTGAGAAGAAGTTATTCTACATTGAGGGATATAACAAAGATGATGAAGTGGATGATGCCTCCAATGATGATGAGAAAGAGATAGAAGAGGTCCCTAATGATTTCAAACCTATAATATCATGTCTTGCACTTTCAGTTATTATCACTCCTCAAACACTTAAGGTGGTGGGTTTTCTCAGTAACTAGAAGGTGATAGTATTGATTGACTTAGGAAGCACAAATAATTTCATCAACCATAATTTAAAAACTTTATTGAACTATTTAATTTACCAGCACTAGAATTTTAGGTAATGATTACAGATGGTGGCATAGTCAATTGTTGAAGGAAATACCATAATATTAAGATTGTTATGGGTGAGTACAATCTAGATTATCTTATGTTTTCTATTCCCATGGGTGGTGTATATGTTATTTTAGGATTATAATGGCTCACAACCTTGGTTATAATTAAGATGAAATTCTAATAACTATTCACATGCTTTCATTCTAAAGGTAGAAAAATTGAATTACAGGGATTACGGGCAAAATATCCATAATTGGTTAGTTCACATCATAGGGAAAAATTATAAAAAATGAGGTAGAAAATTTATAACACAATTATGTTCCATAGAATTTCAAAACATAACATCATCTCCACATCTTGATATACATATGATTATTGACGACCACCCATCTATTTTTGAGGCCATACCAAAAGGACTACCATCAAAAAGAGAGCATGATCATGCCATTCAACTTATTCCAAGGACTCAACCACCAAATATAAAACCATATATATTTCTATATGCACAAAATATTCAAATAAAAGATATGATCCATGAGATGTTGGAGGTAAGGATCATCAAGCATAGACATAGTGCATATTCATTTCTAGTGGTCATGGTACGTAATAAGGATGACACATGGTGGATATGCCCAGATTATAGGGAGCTCAATAAGTAAACCATCAAAGATAAGTTTTCTATTCCATTAATTTATGAGTTATATGATTTTTATTTCACAAAATTTTATCTTCATTCAAGGTACCATCAAATTAGAATCAAGGATGAAAATATTCATAAAATTGCTTTTATAACTCATGAGGGCCATTATGTTTTTTTGTAATGCCATTTGGTTTTAAAAATACACCATAAAATTTTTAGACCTTGATGAACATTATTTTTAGGCCATTTTTAAATAATTTTGTGTTGGTCTTCTTTGATGACATATTGATTTACAATAAGACATGCGAAGAACACTTAACATATAAAATAGGTGTTGATAGTTTTGGAACAGCATCAACTTTATGTGAAACCATCCAAATGTGATTTTGGAGTATAGGAGGTAGATTAATTGGGTCACATTGTATCCCATGAATGTGTCAAAGTTAATCCTCATAATATCAAATCTATAGTGGATTGGCCAATGCCCAAAACTCTCAAAAACCTCTAAGGGTTCCTAGGACTAACATGTTACTACCAAAGATTTGTGAAAGCTTATGAAAGTATAACATCTCCACTCAATGCATTGCTAAATAAGGATGCCTTCCACTAGAATGATGTAACCACTAAATAATTTGAGCAACTAAAAGTAGCTATGTGCACCGCCCTAGTTTTGGCTATTCTGGACTTCTCAAAGATGTTAATTATTGAATGTGATGCTTTTAGATAAGGGTTGGGAATAGTATTATTACAATAAGTAATACCCCTTGCATTTGAGATTCATCAATTTAAAGGTAATAATCTCTAAAAACCTATATTTGAGAATGAAATTATGGTTTTTCTTCATGCACTAAAATAATGGAAGCCCTATCTGATGGGTATATATTTTAAGGTGAGAATGGATCATGATAGTCTCAAATACTTTTTGGAGAAAAGATTATCATATGAGGAATAATAAAAGTGGGAAATAATAATTTTGGCTTATGATTTTGAAATCATATACAATAAGGGTAGAGGTGATGTGGTAGTAGATCCACTATCTAGATGGGATATATACACAAAAGCATTACTTTATGCAATGTCCATGTTGTAAGAAGATTGGGTAGATGTATCTAGGTTAGAGTGGGTGTAGGATAAGGATACACAGGTTTTGATTTAGAATATCTAATAAGGTTCTATATCCTTTGAAAATTTTGAATGAAAAGGTAATTCCCTATTGTATAAGGATAGCTTATACATGGGCAAAGATTCAGAGTTGAAGAATAAGATTCTTATAGATTTGCATCCATCTCCAATTAGGGAATGCTCCAAGTTTTTGAGAACTTATCATAGAATTAAGTGATAAGTATTTTGGGAAGGAATAAAGGGAGATGCATAAAATTTTGTGGTAGGATTATTGATATGCCAATAGAATAAAGGTGACATAATGAAGACCCCGGGTATGTTACAAACTATAGTAATTCCTAGTCAAAGGTGGGAGGAGGTTTCCATGGATTTCATCATGGGGTTGCCTTGTTTTGAAGTTAAGAATGCTATCTTGGTAATTATGGATAGGCTTGTAAAATATTCCCATTTTTTTCCCTCTCACACCCATTTACAACAAGTATAATAACAACTATTTTTTTTGAGACAGTTCAAAAATTACATGGAATCCCAAAAATAATTGTAAGTGATTGTGATCCTATTTTCACTAGTAATTTTTAGATTAAACTATTTTCCTATTTAGGTACTTAGATAACTCATAGCTCATCTTACCACCACTAATTTTATGTAAAAACATAAGTGGTCAACAAATTTTTAGAGGGGTATCTCCATTGTTTTGTATCATATAAGTAAGAATGTTGGGTTAAATGGCTACCAATTGAATAATGGTGGTATAACACATCTTTCCATACCTATTATAAAATGTCCCTATTTGTATCACTATATGGTTACCATCTACCTTCCATAAATTCTTACTTAAGGGTGAAAAACAATGTTTGAGATGTGGAGGCGCACATATAGCATCAACAAGAGGTTTTGTCTAGTTTGAGAGAGAATTTGGCATTGGCACAAAATATGATGAAGAAACAAGAAAATCAACACTGTAGTGAGTGACATTTTAATGTGGGTGACTGGGTCTTTGTACATTTTTAGCCTTATAAGAATATGTACTTGAATCAACCAAAAAATGAAAACAAAATTGCTCCTAAATATTATGGCCCTTATCAAGTTTTATAAAAAAATGGAAATGTGGCTTACAAGCTGGAGTTACCTCATTCATCTCACATACACCTAGTATTTCATGTTTCTTGCTTGAGTAAGGTCATTAGATAGAAATTTTTGTCCTAGATATAAGTATTAGAACTATATAAATAAGGATAAGTCATTTTGTAACCAAAGAAGATCTTAAAAACATGTACTAATAGGTTAAGAACTAGAGAGATTAAGGAATATCTGATCTAGTGGAAAAACTTGAGTAGTGAGGATACAACTTGAGAGGGTGAATATTTTCTACAAGATCTAGAGTTGTTCAACATTGAGGAAAATGTTGGTTCTAAGGGGAATGGCATGCTATGACCTTAACCTATCAAGATAGGAATAATTTAATTTTGGCTTACTTATCCCTCTTTGATGTTATATCACATTTCTCTATGCTTTCATTGGGTTAGTAGGTCAGCCTATGGAGTAACCATGGCCTAAGTAGACTATATATAGGAGGTTTTGGGTAGTTATTTGTCATCATATTTAATTTTTCATTTCTTATTGAAAGTATTTTGGAGGTTTCCCCCTCGAAGTGGCTTAGCTATTATTCAAATTTTTTACTATATTTACATATTTTTGTGATATATTTCTTTAGTTATTTTGTGAAGTAATATCATTACACCATCCATGCCGATGTGACATCACCATCCTCTTCTCCAACATAATTATAATTCAAAATATTTTGAGTTTCTTAATGATAAGGTTAATAGAAACTTGAGGTTCTAGCTATTCACCATATACCTCCATGTGCTCCTTTGCTTGTTGATTTTCACCATGGCCTTAAATATTGGCCAATATTTGACTATGTGTATCAAATTTATCTTGTATTTAATGGTTAAAAACAAATATTCCATTTACAACATCATAATTACCCATTGAGTTGTCTACATTTTTCTTATTGACATTATTGTCAATATTAAGGTCATTTTTTACCTTTAAAGGGGGTTCATTCCTCCCATTTTGGTTGAATCTTATGCCATATGCATTTCCATAAGAAAGAACTTTTATAAATTCTACCTATACCATTTCATGTCCTTACCATCCTAAGATACACAAACCAAGGTTTAAAAGAAAACATTTCTCCCAAATATTCCTAGAGTTGGAACTTAGGCCTTAATACCAATGTCACAACTTCAAAATTCAGACCTTCAAAATTATTAACTTTTTTAATTCATGAGCTAATTACAATAATTGATTAATTTAATGAGGCATAATTGATACTATAAATGTAAGTGGTATTCCCCAATTAATGACACCACTTATATATAATAGTCTGAACAAAGTGTGTTTGGGCCTCATAGTATCTTATAGGATTGAAATAATGCTAATAATGTAACATTTAGTTAAAATCCACATATCAAAAAAAATAAGAGTTTTTGGTAATGAAATACATACCTAAAAAATAGAAATGAATATTTTCATAGTTCATTACTTAAAAGAGTTCATATTGATTTTACAAGTAAATGCCTTCATTTATCATTGGACTGTTGAGATGTAGATCATACCCAACCAAAACCATTTCGAGATCATTATGTTTCCTTTTTATTTTTACAACAAGTATTATACTTCCCTATGCACTCTCTAAAGTAATGTATTTTTAATCTAATAAAAAATAAATATCTATGTGCAGAGGAATAACCTTAATATTCTACTTTTTTGTTTAATGATTACATACCCATAGAATATTAATGTCATAATATAATGCATATTTATTATTCAATTGAAATATCTAAAATTAGAAGTGTTATCTTAAACTTAGCCCATGTGAGATTTATTCATGTTATCAAGTAATACTTTTACACAACTTAGCATGTTTAGAATAATAATTTACCTTTTTATAAATAGCTTTAATAATTTATAATCTTCTCACAATACTCTAAGATGTCATTGTTATTCAATTAAAAAAATATTGTAGGTTAAAAACACATTAGGTAGAAGCCAATTACTCATTACAATGATTAACATTACATGCAAAGGATAATATTTCATCATAAAACTTTCCTCATATTAAAAATTCAAGTTCCTTATAAAGACAAAATATGCTTTTCTAAACTAAATATCATTTATGTTCCATTTCACATTAACCAACACAATATTAAATCCTAAGCATGATTTTTAACCTTATTTACTAAGTTAAATTATGTGATAAATTTATAATTCCTAAGTATGAGATCATATGGATTCTAAATAGAGATATGAATAAGGTTTTAATCATAAATATAACTTCAATGTTCACTAAAAAATTCTACCCAAATTTCATTCCATACTAAATGTAATTTCTAACCAAAAAACGAAATTAGAGTGAAACATCTAAGTATGTTTACTATTAATTAAAAACCATTAATTTTCAAGACAACTTTGATTAAATATTTTTTTATTCAACTAGATAAAATAGACTACAATCAGTCTCAAAACTATGTGATTATATATTTATGATTTATAAAATAGTAAAATCAATAATATTCTTAATAATAAGTATAATTTTTACCTTAAGCATTTCCCAAGTCATTTTATTGATATATTGGTAGAGGAGTGCATAAACCACTCATTCAAATGAAGTCATAAACAATAATTAAATATATATCCAACTAGTTATGTGAATGGTAGTGCAAACTAAATGACTAGGGTTTTCCCATGTTTAAAATATGACAATAATGTGGTATAGTTATATCACCAAATAAATAAGCACCTTTCAATAATGCATATCTAGAATGAGATCAATCACAGAGCATGAAATTTCAACCACTCAAATAATGTCAAGGTTTTTTCCAATTGCCATTTAATTAACAAAGCTTCCAAGATATCAACAAAATGCAATTATGGAAATAAACATTAACATCCAAAAATATAGTATAAAAGAACCAAAATTTATTTAATGATGGTTTTAATATACAAACATAAATTTATTATTCCCTTTATCAATCTTAATTGTATGTAAAAACCTAACATAATGCATTAAGATCACATATACCAAGAAAAATTATTCTCCCAAAGATATTGAATATTATCTCAAGTTCACTAACAATGAACAAAATAATGAATTAAATGGTTGTAATAAATGAATGATGTTATCAAATGATGTTTTAGGATTCGAGTGAACTTTTAAGGTGCTAATGAAGAACATATATGGAAATTTAGTTTCTATGTAATTAAATGATTAAATACAACAATTAACAGGTTTGAAATAGAACCCAAATAATTCCATCTACTTCATTAAATATTCTTATACCTTAAAATAACTTCCAATTATTTATTTTTATTAATTGAAACTTAAATATTCATAAGTTTGAGGATAAATATAATGCAAATCTAGCCAAAGAATGTAAAAAGGCATCAAACACAAATTAAAAAATATTAAACATTATTTTCAAATAGACCCATACTTATTATCTAGTATACATAACATTACTCTGACAAAAAATTTGGCATTGAGTCTCACTTATCAAAAATTATTCCTAAATATAGCATTATAATCCAAAACTATATTACAAGCAAATATAAGCCACCACATCCAAACACCAAATGGAATTTAAGTACATAATTCATAACTAATACTCAAAACTAAGTTTGCCTAATAAAAAGGGCATTCAAAACTAGATTTTTAAGTTATCTGAATAAACTCATATATAATACTTAAAAAATAAATTAATAGTTATTGATCATTATTCGGTTTAATTTATTGATAATTCATTCATAGAAAAAAAAATTAATCAAAATTGCATAAAAAAATCCATCCTTAAGATTAACTAAAATAATAACCAAACATAAAACAATATACCAAAGTTTAGATGGTTCATTCAAAGTATAAGCCCAAAAATCTACATAATAAACAATTTAAGATATCCCATCTATCAACAATAACCTACATACCAAACATCCTTCAGCTTAGAGCTAAAGCTAAAAAAATGTATATGGTTACATATAGAGGGTAAATCAAAGCAATCACTAATAAATTTTAAACCATGTTAGGTTACCCAAGATAAACAATGCATGAATTGAATCCAAGGCTTCAAAAGTTGATACAACTTTCAAGAATATCAACACATTATCAAAACTCTAGTGTATAATCATAAAGAGTAAAAAATGAGAAAAATGAACCTAACTATCTGTGGCCCTTACCATCCCATCCATTGGCTATGAAATTACAAGAGGTCCTCAAACAAAAGTAAAAATATATAAAATTTAAAAATAGTAAGGAAAAATAAGAGCTTAGTTTAACCATTTCATAATAGGGATTTACAACACAAATAATACTTTCATAATTTACACAAAGACTAAAAATAACAACATAAAATAAGGGTATTAATCTATAAAAAATATGCTAAGGAGACCATCCAAGGTCATTTTTTAATAGATCATTTTTCTATAACACCATCTATGGTTGAAGATAATAACATGCCTGCCTTATACTCTATAGTTCTATAATGAAATGACACATTGCCATAATTTATCAAGGCTCATCCATTATCAACAAAGCAAGTAAAATAATAAAAAAATGTAAAATAATAAGTTCTATAGGAGAGAATAAGGAGGGATAATTAGGGCCATCCAAAATCCTAGGTTTTTTCATGGCTCTCATGTTGTGATCACTCAAAAGTATACTATTATTTTATTTCTATTTTCTTTATACTTTAACTCCCAAAAATGGTAAAGCAAAAAATATGAGTAATATATGGAGAAGACATTTATTGTTTAATTTTAAAAAAAACATGTTTGAAACCCATGGTTCAACTTCCACTATTCTTCTCTTTAGCCTCTTTATTTTTTTATATTTATCTTTCCTCTATCTATGCATGTTCTTCCATGGAAAAACCCATTTTAAAATAGAATAAAAATGATTTTTTAAATTCCATTATCATTTTCAAACATCATGTATGTCACAAATAGAAATGGTGTAACCCATGTGGTATTAGGGTTTGTAGCATGGATCTTTCCTCCTTAAAATATCCTCAATTTCCTCCATATTCTCCACTTCATGTCCTAACTTCTCCACGGTGTCTATGTCGAGGTCAATGTCTTAAATTTGATATTTTTATTCATCATTTTTCCTAACATAATCAATGTTTATCCATTTCTATGACCTAATCATGGTCTCAAAAATGTTTTAATCAATTTCATTGACTTATACCAAGGTCTAATGTTGGTATCAATCATTAAGGGTCATAAATGACATTTTTAACCATTTACCCAAGGCCTTAGTTTGATGCTTTACAAAAACATTGTAAATATTTTACAAATCTCACTCAAAATGTGGGTTAATTATTATCATCAAAGATTAATCACAAGGACCCAAGTCCAAGTAACTTACTACTAGTTTGTGTCATAAAAACATAGAAACCTTTCTCAATAGTATGCCACAAACAATGTGCATAATCAGACAAATGTTAATGATGGTTGCTCAAATAAAATATAACAAAAATATATGTACACTATATTACACTCACAATATGAACAAAACAAGGGTGATAATGGTGGAACTATGTATCATTGCTTTGTGTTTATTTTCCAAAAAAAAGCATCCTCAAGCCTAGATCATCTTTTAAATGTACATATAAAAATGTAAATGAAATCAACATTACTTGTATCAAAGAGATATTAATCAAAATTAAAACATCTAAATAATCACCATATAAACATCAATGCAAATTGAACCATAGAACATATAACTTATATTAATATGCTATCATAAAATTTTTACAGATGTTTTTATTAGATACCCATAAGGTGAGATATGAAAATGATTTCATTACTATTAGTTTGACCCCCTTTGAGTTTATTTACATCTTACCTCTACATATAATTTTCAGTTAGTCTTTCTATCCACCCTATATTACTAGTGTATTGGTTAGGTTGATACATTTTTTCCATATGTCTCTCCATGTAATATAATGGCATTGATGATATAGTTTTGAGTATGTATTCTTTCATTTCCACTATATTAGCCTAGTTAATATAGTATTATATTAGTCAACATATTTCCTAATGTGTCATATTGACCATTACCATCATCCTAGAGTTTAGGGTATTGGATACATATATATAATGGTCATATTTCATTCCAAAACCATATAACACACTCATTTACTCTTTTTATACTTGTATTTCTACTTTCAAGTACTAAAATTAGGACTTAGAGATTAGAGTATGATCTTGGAGATCTATTATTACTAATGGTATTTATGTAGATACTAAAATCTGATTATATATAGCATATCACTCTTGTACAATTGAAAAATAAAAATTAAGGCTCTACCCTTCAGTTATTGGCCTTCCTTTTGTTAAAAGGCTCACATTCACCATCTCAATATGCCTAACTACATATATTATGGACCTACCCTAATATTATAATGACCCAAATACCATATACACTATATAAATCTTAAAACATGATTTATATCCTTCACTATCAGTTACATACATTCAATAGTTTTCTACCCTATCAGACACTTGTGTTTTTCATAGGGAAATAATGTAGACACTAGTGTCCATATTCCTTATCTAGTGTCCATATGAAAAAAGTCATCCAAATTGAAAAAAAATTGAACATGCGTTTAACATATTTGTGTTATCTAATATTTTTGTAAGATATTTTCAAAAGGTGTGGTATAAATACAAATCAAAGCCTACTCATTATTCATATAGTAAATACCAATCAAACACCTATTCAATATTATTAAATCGATTGTAAAATTAAGTTATACTACCATATTATCATATAATTATATATTACTCACAAGATTAATCATATTATAGGTCTAAATTGTTTAAAAAATAGCCCATGATCAATATTTGTCAAGTTATAAGCTAAATCATTGCATGCCCTTGCATATAACATATTTTACCCTTGTACACACACAATCCCACACTTAGGGGATAAATAAATATGTTTGAGGCCCTCCTTGGAGTATTGTATATGTATAAAATTACCATTGACAAAGGGTTCCTTAAGGTCAGCTCAACATCATGAGCACACTAACCCGTCTTTGGCAAGGTGACATAACCTAATGTGAAAAATGAGGGTTTGAACTATACATAGTCATAAATAGCCTATGTGAATGATCCAAACACATCAATATAATCATAATAGGTTTATGTTGTCACTTATTAATATAATGAATATTACATACATGATAGAATCATTGAGCCACAGACATAAACATCAATGCAAATGGCCATAGGTCTATGGAACTGTATATGAATCTATAAATATTATTACTAAAATTTGATGATGGGAACCTGAGCACCAACTTTCTTATTTCCAAACTTTCACATTTAATAACTACCAACACATCTAAAAATTGGCTAAATAACATCTCTTCTTTGTATTTAAATTATTAAAATATCAATCATCATTGTACTTTCCATATTTGGTGAATTTAAATATTCAACATACTATGTTATATACATTAATTTAAATTATTTTCCTTTGAATATTTTTATTCATCTATTTTATTAGGCTATTCTACCCCCTTATCCATCATATAATTTTAAAAAGGTTTAAACATTTGGTGAACCCAACATTTGGGTTTTCATATGCAACTCCTGGCTTTATTTATGATTTTTAGCCTTCTAAGGTTTCTACTTGTACTTATTCACATATTTTATATCATTTATATAAAACCTAGGAATAGTCCTAGATTAGTTGGTGTTCCTATTTAAAATATTAATCTACCCCTTGGAATACCTAAAATATCTAAAGCTAATATCATGTCAAATTCTGCTAATACTGAGAATGCCAATAATGAAATTCATAAAAATAATGGAAAAAATATTATATAAGATGAATTTGATCATGAGGATAATGAAACACATGAAAATAATGAACATGAACAAGTATATTAAGAGAAACTTAAATATATTTCATTATTTTAAGAATATATTTGTGAAAATCATAAATATCTCCACAAGATCCTAAATACTATATTGGAAACTAAAAAATAAAAATTTGTTATTGAAAAACCATTACTATCTATTGATACAAATATTGGGTACTAGATATGCCTATCACAAATCCATTCAAATCTCCCTCCCCTTGAG